>JAJEJO010000743.1:51590-81440 GCA_020662805.1 Glaucomys volans
TTAGTTCTATGTATGATTAGGTAAAATCAACTTTTTAATAAAAAATTTTCAAGGAATTTCTGGTGTTGTGGGGCTTAATTCATTAGTTACAACGTGAAACCATTGTCCAGGTTTCATTCTTTAGTCTGCTCTGCCTTCTTTGATTAGAATTTTCCTAAACCTGGCTTCTTTGTTCCTCTAAATGCTCAAAATACTAAATGTATGTTTGAATGAGTAGAGAATTTTTTCTCCTCCAGAACAATTCTAGCTTTACCTAGAATGATGGAATTCATAGAGTGAATCAATATGAGTCATGTGCTCCCAACTCATTCACAGAGTGAAGATTGCTTACCACAGTACATATTGGCAAATAAAGACTAAGATCTTAGAAGAAAATAGGCAAATAATATAAGAAGACAAAACATGTGTTGGATTATTAATTCCATAAGCAAAATATACATCAAAGTTAAATTTGATTTATATTATACACTATTCCTAGATGTTCAGTGACTATTTTTAATCATACTTCTTTTTGAGGCATGAGTTTAAAATGAAAGTTTATATTAATTAGAAAAAATATGATTGTATGGGAGGATGTGTTTGAAGATATATATACATACCTATCTGTTGTCCGTATGGGCTATGAAATGCAAACCTAATATTATACAAAATAAGTGATATCAAGTAATCAACTACAATAACTTTTATCAAGTCTAACTTCAATTATTCATCAGGTTATATGGTATTTGTGCAATAAGAAAGGATTCATTAATTTGGTAAGTGGTATCAATGTTTAAAAGAATACTTAAAATCAGGTAAATATTTCCTCTTATGCATGAATAGTTAAAATGTCTTTCTTAGTTTAATATATATTAAAATATAATTTAAATTATAACATCACTGTATCCCCAAATAGAAAAAAAAAAAGCAGAGAAGAAATATACCTACATACCTAAGATGCTTGGAGGAAAGGTAATGCTAAAATACAAATAAAGTCAGGAGAGTTTAGGAAAAACAAATAATTAGGATATTAAAAAATTCAAATTAAATAATTTTTATTTTTAAAATGTTCTTTTGATAACTTGAAAGAATAGAAATATAAATTTGTCCTGGTTAAATAATAATTGTCATATACAGTTATGTAAAAAATTACAGCAATTATCTTATACTTTCCCACACATATAAATCAAATGAAGCCAGGTACTAGACTTGTATCAGCATTGATAGATTAACTAGCATGCTTCTTATGTTAATGAATTTATAATCTTAAGAGAATACAGGTAAAACCTTTAAAAAGACTGCTTTGCATATATGTAGATGCCCAACTCATTTGAAATAAACAGTGGATCATGTTTTTAAAGACATAAACTTTGGACTCTAATGCATTCCTGCTGAATCAAACTCTTGGATAAAAAAAACAACTTAGTCAGGCATGGTGGTGCATGCCTGTAATCCCAGCAGCTCTGGAGGCTGAGCCAGGAGACTTCTGAGTTCAAAGCCAACCTCAGCAACTTAGTGAGGCCCTAAGCAACTCAGTGAGACCCTGTCTTTAAATAAAATACAAAATAGGGCTGGGGATGTGACTCAGTGGTTAAGTACCCTGAATTCAATCCTCAGTACCCCGCCCCCCCAAAAAAAACCCAAAACCAAAAATGAGAATTCTTTTTTTTTCATTTTTTTTATTATTCATTTAATTTTAATACATTGAACACAAATGGAGTACAGCTATTGTTTCTCTGGTTGTACACAAAGTAGAGTCATACCATCTGTGCATTCATACTTGTACACAGGGCAATGATGTCTGTCTCATTATGTTATTATTCTTGCCCCCCCAAACCCGAGCCCACCCTTCCCTTCCCTCTATGCTATCTATCCTTCCTCCATTCTTGCCACCCTTCCCCCCTGCATTATGAATCATCATTCACTTATCAGAGAGATCATTCAGCCTTTGGATTTTGGGGATTGGTTAATCTCACTTAGCATGACAGTCTCCAACATCATCCATTTACCTGCAAAAGCCATAATTTTATTCTTCTTTATGGCTGAGTAATATTCTATTGTGTATATATACCACAGTTTCTTTATCCATTCATCTATTGAAGGGCATCTAGGTTGGTTCCACATTCTAGCTATTGTGAATTTAGCAGCTATGAACATTGATGTGACTGCATCACCGTAGTAATCTGATTTTAAGTCCTTTGGGTATAGGCCAAGGAGTGGGATAGCTGGGTCAAATGGTGGATCCATTCCAAGTTTTCTAAGGAATATTCACACTGCTTTCCAGAGTGGCTGCACCAACTTGCAATCCCACCCCACCAGTAATGTATGAGTGTACCCTTTTCCCCACATCCTGGCCAATACCTGTTGTTGCCTGTATTCTTAATAGAAGACATTCTAATTGGGGTAAGATGAAATCTTAAGGTGGTTTTGATTTGCATTTCTCTTATAACTAGGGATGTTGAACATTTTTTCATAAATCTGTTGATTGCTTATAGATCATCCTCTGTAATGTGTCTGTTCATTTCCTTGGCCCATTTATTGATAGTTATTAGTATTCTTGGTGTAAAGATTTTTGAGCACTTTGCAAATTCTGGAGATTAGAATTCTTTATTTTTAAAAGCTGGTTGGATGATGTTGATGGACCACCAATCTAAAAATAAACGGTGTCTACTATGTATCTGAAAGTCTTTTTTTTTTTTTTTTTGGAGAGAAATTATAGAATGAGATTGGCATAAAAATAACAACAATATCAAGTAAGTCCTTATCAAGTTTTCGCAATGACCTGTGTAGTTTACATGGACAATTTTTTAAGAAAAGCCAACTGAGGTATGTTTATTTTCATTATAAAATCAAATTTAAAGACCTCTACAATAAAAATTATTGAACACTAAAGAAAGAAATGGAAGAAGACACAAGATGGACAAACTTCCCATGTTCTTGATAAGCAAAATATTGTTAGTGTCCATTTAGCAAAAGTGATATACAGATTTAATGCAATCACAATCAAGATACCAATGACATTTCTTCACAGAATTAGAAGCAACAGTATTAACATTCTCATGGAAAAATCAAAGACTTCAAATAGCCAAAACAATTCCGAACAGTAAAAACAATGAGGGCAACATCATAATTCCAGGTGTCAAATCATACCATCTAACAAAAACGGCAAGGTACTAGAATTAAAGTACATGAGTAAATCAATGAATCAGAATACAATACACAAAGACAAACCCACAAAGATACAGATATCTGATCCTTGCCAAAGGCACCAAAAACATACATTGTAGAAAAGACAGCCTCTTTTGAAAATGGGCTGGGAAAATTGCATATCTAAAGGTAGAAGAATGAAATTTTATTTCTATCTCTCACCCTGTATGAAAGTTAACATAAAGTGAATCAAAGATCTAGAAATTAGACCGGAAACTGCCAGAGGAAACGTGTACTAGAGGAAATCACAAGATCAACACTCCATCACAGAGGTGCAGGCATCAAATTCCTCAGTAGACTCCTAAAGCTCAGAAAATGAACCAAAAATTAATAAATAGGGTAGTACTTCTGCACAGCAAAGGAAATAATTAAGAACATGAAGAAAAACCTACAGAATGAAAGAAAATTCTTGTCAACTACTCTTTTGATAGTTGATTAATATATACTATATATAATTAATATTAATAAATATTATATTTTTATACATATATATGTATATCTAAAGAAAATTAACACCCACAATCAAATAAATTACTGGGCAAATGAACTAAACAGAAATTTCTCTAAAGAAATACAAATAGACAAAAATAATATAAAAAAAAGTTCAATACCCTTATCAATCATGGAAAAGCAAATCAAAACTACCCTGAGATTTCATCTCATTCCACTTAGAATGGCAGTTATAAATATACAAAAAAATAATAAATGCTGGTGACGATGCAAGGAAAAGGGAAAGTTATACTGTTGGTGGCATTATAAGTCAGTATGCCCATTATGGAGATGAGCATGGAGGTTCTTCGAAGACTAGGAGCTGGCCATCATATGACTCACATCACTTCTGAGTATTTATACCAAAAAATTAAAGTCAGATGCCTTAAAAATGCATGCATACTGATGTTTATAGCAGCACAATTCACAATAGCCAATTTATGGACCCAACCCAGGTGTCCATCAACAGATAAATAGATAAAGATAATGCAGTAGATAAGCACAATGGAGTTTTATTCTACCATAAAGAAAGAATGAAATTATGACATTTTCAGGAAAATAGATGGAAATGAACAAAATGCTCCATAAGATAAGCCATACTCAGAAAGTCAAGAGTCCTGAGTTTGCTCTCATATGCAGAATCTAGAGTGAAAAATGAGAAAAAAAAAAAAAAAAAGAAAGAAAGAAAAAGAAGAAGAAGAAGAAGGTGGAATGGGGGTAGGGAGGTAGGGAGGTGTGTGGCTTGTCAGGAGGAGACATTCATGAAACCAGAAGAGACTAATACAGCAGAGAAAGAGGATCTGGAGACAGAGTTAAGGAGGGAAAGGAGGGAAATGAAGAAACAAAAAAAGGACAATTTATGCTATGTGCATGTACAAACATATCACAATGAATCACATTATTATGTTTATTTATAAGGGACCGATAAAAATTTTTTTAAAAATGTTAAAAGAAATGAAATTGAGGCCTATAGGAGTTAAGACTCCTTTCGTTAATTGCAAAGATCACAGATATGTTTCTGTCTTTTATTGCAGTGTATGTGTGCAATTTTGTGTATTTTAATTTAACAATAAAAGAGTTATTAACAATTGAATGAGGAACAATGCTAAAGATAAGAAACTGCCTCTCTGGTGACCAAAGGAGCAGATCAAAAAGTTCATGAAAACAAGGATATTCTCCTTACTAATAATTAAAACTTATGGAAATGCCAGGGCCTAAAATACTTATTATAGGTTAATAAGATTTAAATAATAAATAGGAATAATCTCTACATATTCTTTATATGTTTTTTTCTTTAAAGTTCATAGGTCACTGGAATTACAGGCAGATGCCGCCATGCCCAGCTAAAGTTCATAGGTTTTTGATGATGAAAATGGAACAAATAATATTTCATGCAAATATAATTTTGTTTTGCATGATTAACTGGTTGACATGTGCAAAAGTATAATTGAAATATTACATCATTAAGAGGGCAATGAAAATTAATACTTGAAAAGAAATACAAATTGTAGGACTGATTATATTTGGAAAACATTGTCCAATTGTTAACTGCATTTTAAATGCATTTTCTAAAGTTTTTGTTTGTTTTTTATTGGTCCTGGGAATTGAAGCCTCCTTAGACTCTTGGATTATAGGCATGCCCCACTGCATTTGGCTCATTTTCTAAATGTTTCTGATGCATTGGAGTATACATGACATCATTGTTGTTAAAATGTAGAAAATATTATGGCCAGTATTTTGTAACTGTACTTTTCATAGACACACTCTTAAAAAATAAAGTTATGATAAGCAGTTTAGATAGATGATGGATAGATAAAAAATATATATCTGGTTATAGTTGCACATACCTGTTATCCCTGCTGCTCTGCAAGGGTGAGGAAGGAGGATTCCAAGTTGGAGGTCAAGCTTGGTAATTGTAATGGTTAATTTGAATTGTCAACTTGATTGGATTAAGAGATGTCTAACATTAAGAGGCTTCTGGATGTATCAATGAGGGTATTCCTAGGAATGATTGGCATGTGGGACAGAAGCAGAGACTTACCCCAAGTGTGGGCAGCACCATCTAAAAGGTTGGAGGCTCAGATAAAACAAATGTTGGAAAAACAAGAAAGCCACAATACATGCAAGATCAATTCTTGTTGATAGGGTTTTGGATTGCTGCTGCCATCCAGCCTGAGGATATCAGACAACAGTTCCTTCATGCTTCCAAAGCAGACTCTGCCAGGAACTCTCCAGGAAGCTTCTAGGCCTTTGTCCTGAACTGCGGGAGCATTTCTGCTTTTCTGAGTTTTCAGCTTTCAGTGTGTAGCTACTGATTCCTCCAGCTCTCCAGCCTGCAGATGGCCATTGTGGGACTGTTCAGCTTCTGGCTGCACATGATATGTAATAAATCCCATTTTTATAATCATACCTATATGTATTTTCTGTTGGTTCTGTTCCTATAGAGCATCCTGACTAATACAGCAATTGAGCAGACTATCACAAAATAAAAATTAAAAAGTGCTGAGGATATAGCTTAGGGGTAGAATACCCCTTGGATCAATCCCAGAATCACAAAAAATAAAATAAACAAAAATTAGCTTCTAAATTATGCTCCATTTCACTAAAAGCCCAATTACTGAGTGTAAATTAGAAATATATGTGGCAGAAGTTAATGTGGGCGACAAAACATAAGGACTTCGGAGGAAAGAAAACCTGTTTTCATCATGTGGACTCCTCCTCCAAGTTAAGGGGTCAAGTTAAATGAGATGTTTGCCTCAACTGCCACAAGTCCCACCTAACCAAAGGATGTAAATTCTTTTCTGGTCCTTAATGCTGGAATATTCCCATTGTTTATCAATGGGAATATTTTGTGATAGTGAAAAGGATAATTACTAGACCTGCCATTTCTTCTCTATAAAATGGAGACTTTTTACCCTACAGGCAGGTTTCTGTAAGGGCTAGAAATGCAATATGAATAGCCTATACAATACAGATTTGAATTAGAATTATTATACAAATTACAAAACCTATTATTGTTATTTTTAACGTTAATATATAGAATTACCATTATTTATTTAAACATATATGGCATTGCTATCTTAATATAAATCAATTAAACTACATATTCAGTTATTATATAGTATAAATATCTGTTCATAAGAAAGGATTTAAGAAAACATGATACTACTCTAAATTTAAGCAATTATAAATAGTGTCTAAATCTTCATGCTTTATTAACATGAACTGTATTTTCAAGTATGTAATAGGAATCATTTCTTCCTTACATGCTTTGTATTTCTTCAAGTTTCCAATTAGAAAATTCATGTAAAACTATAATGTAAATTCTATTATAACATATCAGTTGAAGGTATTTTTATTATTAAGCAATTTTTTTTATAATAAAGGTGGCAAAACATAGAAATTCTCAAGTTTAGAATTTGGAAGTTTGAATTGGAGGAGCTTCATGAATTTTTTAAAACATGAGGGTATTAGTATAGATGAAAATAATTGTTCCCTTTTAACTAGGTAAATTATGACACAAGTAATACCAGTTAATACCAGTTGAAAATTATTAAAACTAGACTTATTTGAATCACAGTGTAAAATCATGTGGCAATAATTCAAGAAATAATCACAATAGTTCTGCATCATGAGCTTTTCTTGTTCTTTTACCTACAGCACAAAGAAAGAATACATCAAGGAAGGCATTTGTTTATCTACTGATGGATAAAGCAAATGTACAGATAGACACAATGAAGATACCATTCTGTCACTAAAAAGAATGAAATGCTGGCATTTGTGATAACATAGATAGAACTGAAAATCATTATGTTAAATGACATAAGCTAGGTATGGAAAGAATAGCACTACATGATTGCAATCAAATATGGACTCCAGAAAAGTCAAATTCATGGAAGTTGAGAGCAGAGTACAGGTAACCAGAGGCTTGGAAGAATGGGAACAATTGAGTAAACTCAGGTTAACTGGGAGGTGAAAGTTCTATTGCATAGTAGAATCACTATAGATGACAATAATGTATTGTACACGTTTTTAAAAATAAGGAAATAGGATTTTGAATGTTTCACCCAAAGACTTTATTTACATAATACTGCTTTATCCCCTAAAATCACAAAAGAATGAAATTATTAGAGTCCTACACATTTTTTTTTACCAGATGGAGCATATTTAATACTTATAATAATTAATGAAACTGGCACAGGGAACTGTTTATACATGATCACACTAAAAATTCTTCATGAAAAAATTTTTGCATTTTTGTTACTTTACTAAATGTGAGCATGCTCTAATATTTAATTACATGTGTACATTGAGAGGACAATTCAAATATTAATACAATAAGCGTGGAAAAAATAGTCAAATTGTGAGGCTAATTTCTAAAAATGTTGATGTATACTATACTGAATTGTGCCCTGAAAGTGAAGGATATTTAGAATTTTTACACAATGAAATTGGTATTTCAATGGACAATGACAAATGAGAAATAATCCACCAGCACTTCCTTTTTTATCCTATAAATAATCCACCAGCACCGCCATTTTTTTTTTTTTTTTTTTTTTTTTCTTTTTTGACACCAGGGATTGAACCCAGAGCCTTCCAGGGCCTTACTTCTGCTAATCACCATTCCACTGAGATATATTTCCATTCCTCAGAAACAAATCTAAAGCTCTTAACACATATTTTGCCATCATTACAAAACAAATAGAAAATGAATTCCAAAGTGAATTAAAATTTAGCATGTTTTTTCAAGATCATGGAGAATTTTATTTTTAAGAAACCAAATGATGCTCTCCCCATTTTATGACAGATGTGTCCTAAGCTGCTTTCCTCCTCCACACCCTTCCAACATGATGTTCTGCCTCACCTTGAGTCCAGAAAAATGGTGCCCAGCCATCTATGGACAAAGAACTCTGAAATCATGTTCCATATTGCAAGTCAGTTGCCCTGAGAAGACAGTTGGTGATTGAGATTTTCCTGAAAGAGTTTTACTGGGGAGTGGATGATGTTGGGATTAGCACTCCAAATGGGGAATGAAGGAAGCAACTGGGAAGAAGAGAATTTGAATTATGATGCAGTTGCAACTGAGTTAGAGACATACATTACCACTGACAAATTAACTTAGAATTATACCTCTATATAGCAAGGGAGAAATAATCATAACACTTTAGAATCTAAAAATGAAACTAAACAAAAAACAAACAAAAAACTCTTTAGCAGCCTTTGTACTGAACTGCATTATTCATAGAAGAAAAAGCTCTCAAAATAGGGGAAGTTGCTGTCCTTTCTCCTTCTCTGAAATTTCATTGGTCCTTTCCTTACATTGCTTAGGGATCTGATAATCAGGTTTTACACTGAAAATGCTTCAGCTGGCGATTTCCTTGCTTGGATTCTAGAACTGGTTAGTCATCTATATTTAGGGTAAAATGAGCCAAATGCAACAAAATTTCTATGCAGAATATACAAAATTTCTAAACAGTTTCAGATAGTAATAACTTCTATTAAGGGAGTAATTCATTGGTAAAAAATAACTAGTATCAATTATTTACTGTTCTTCAATAGTTATTAATATGTTACAAGTATCTATTATTTCTTTCAGTTAAGACAATGAACATACATTTTCACATTTGATCCTCAAATATCTGTGTATTATCTATCATTTTCATAGAAGTTAGTTTTTTCATCATACACAATTTGGGTGAAAAGAACAAAGCTTCTCATTGTCTGTATCATTAGAATATCAGCAGTTTGATGATAAAATCCATGATTGATGTACTGGGAAGTTTTATAAGCAGTAGCTAGCATAGAATGAAATCTTATGCGTTATGGGATATGTTGTTTAAATGAATCATAAAAAATAGCTGTTGGAACTGCTTTGATATTCCAAAAAGGCTCAATGGGTTAAGACAAAAGCAGTCAAAATACCATGATAGGAAAATGATTCTGAAACCGAGTCACCAGTTGGAAATCTCAGCACATGAATGAGAAAGACAGAATAAGATATTTGTTTGTTTTAAAAACCTGAAGGGAAATGGAATTGGAGAATGGTAGTTTTAACTATGGACTGAAATACCAATTTGTAAATGTGTAAGCATGATTATGACTGGTTGCTTACAAAAATAGAATAAGTTTTGACAATGTTGGTCACTCACTACTTAAGATCCTGCCTTTCCCTGGCATTCTAGAAATAATGGACCCTTCCTCCTATGTTTCCAATCTCTCCTTTGGTTGAAGTTCTTCTTGCAACAGTGCAAGGTTCTCATCTCCTATCACCTCATGGATTTACACTGGATACACTCTTAAATGTACCTCCCCTCTCTTTACCTCTTATTAACATTGCAATACAAATATTTAAGCTGTCTGCATCCTAAGTGACAGTCTCAAATAGCTCATTGTCTTTGTGTATCATGTATCATAAACATTTCAGCAATCACCCTTTCTCACAAACTTGCTTCAGTTCATACAGCATCTTCTGACATTCAAGAAATTATATGTGATCAGTGATCATATCACCATATATGCTGCCATAAAATATCAACATAGTAATGTAGCAACACAGGCAAGATGTCTCTCTGTCTTATGGTGAATATCTGAATATTCATTTTGCAATGTAATTAAACTTCTGATACAATCTTTAGTGAAAATAATTTCTCATACTTTACATGTTCGCAGCATATAATAGTTGAATTAAATCATAAGAAAAAAATGCTGCAATGATTAATACACATTGAGAAAACTGTCAGATTTCTAAACAAAAGTAATAATATCTTTCAAATAAATACAAGGATACAGTATATGTTTGTACTTAATTCAAGTATATGGAGTGTGTTAGGTGAATATGTTTAGGCAAGTTGTTACATTCATTTTGTGACAACAGAAGTTTAAAAATGTAAATGAAAGTATAAACCTAAAACAAAGAATTACAAATATAAAAATTTATGTTGAGTTATCTAGAGCATTAGTACTCATGATACTATTCAAAATAACACTTACAATTCATGTAGAGTCACTTACTTCCATTTACATCAGCATGTGTCTAACAAGAAAATTAAGATTATTATTTATTATTATTGTATAGAGTTAGTCAGTAGATATCTTGCTCCAGTACAGGTCACAGTGGGACATGAGCATCCAGTTAGGATTAAAAATGTACACTACCATAAATACAACCTATGGTGCTGCCAGAACAAACTTAGTATCTGACACTTATAAGAAATTATTATTCCAGTATTATACCTTAAAAAATTGCATATTTCTATCAAGTATTACTTCAAAATATATTTAGAACAGAATTTCAGATGTGGGCATGTCTTTCTCCTTAATGATAAATTTGGGCCTTAGATGATATTATGATTTGGATCTGAAATGTCTCCCCAAAGCTCACATGTTGAAGGCTTGTGGCCCACCTGGCAGTGCTAACACAGATGAATACTAATGTTTATCCTTTGGGCATTTGGCTTTTGGTCCAAATGCTTATTCTCTATTCCTCTATTATATACTATCATAATGCCCCATCCTTAACAAGGAAGAGATTTATATTTGTGAAATTCATTAATTAAGAACATGTCTAAATGTTATATTGGTTAACTTTTAATTCCTCTTCTTGTAGGTGTTAGTCCTTATAAGTTATAGCATACTAAGAATTACTTGCTGAAATTATACCTGTTCCTATATAAAACTGAGAACAGTAGACTGGAGAGAAATTTAATCTTTTTCCTGTATAATATTTTCTTCAAGTGTAAAGTAATGTACATAATCACAAAAATTTTAAGTCCAAATAAAAAACTCTACTATTTTATACTTCTGTAGGTATAATACTGTTAAGATGTACTGCCACTGATTTTACAATAATTCTTGTAAGTAAAATACTTTTGCTAAATCCAGTGTCATTGTTATATTCCATACAAATAGCATTGTAGAATTCTCACTGATCTCTCTTATCATTCCTGAATCTAAGACTTACATTTATTAAATAAACAAACAAACAAACAAACAAACTCTTTAGTCTCCAGTTGCAATTTTAAAGGAAGGCAGATGAAAATCAGAATGTAACACAGTTTGAAGGGAAAAATAAACATAGGAAAGAAAAGAGAACTTTGGCTGGTCATTCTCTTCCCCTCAGCAAGAACCATAAACCAATCATATACTAGATTAAGGGTCTAGGAGAAATAAAACTTAGTATATCATATTGACTCTTTTAATCAGCCGGAATCCTTCCACACCAAGGGGAGCATTCACTCAATGCAGTTTCTCAGATAGAGTGGAAAAGTAATGTAAGATCGAATGTCTCACTATAGCCATTGACATGCTATAAGGTCATCCAAAGTAGGTGCATATATTTTCTTGCATCCAAGATACTTGCCCTTATGTAGATATAATTTTACATTATTTTCCACAGATACATGCCTCTAAATGCCTGCTGATTTTTTTTTTTTTTTTGGCAGTGCTGGGGATGAAATATTTTTCTTAATACTAAGTAAAAAAAGAAGAAGAATCCTCATATGGAGAGGTTCTAGTGAGAAATAGAATTCACTTGGAAGAAGGGGTAAACAAGGAGGAAGTACTCACAACATTCATAGGATACAAAATTCCTTCCCATCCACAGAATAAAAATGCAAAAATGTAGAAGTACCTTAAATTGACTCATATGTATGATTTCAATCCCATTTTGTTAGTTGCCTGCCTTTCTAATGGAAAAATATATTTAATATTTTTAGTTTTGTTTTTACCAATTAGTGTCAGACTAAGTAATTTGAAAAGTTAGATACTTTTTATAAATATCAGAGATTTATACCCTTGTCTTTTCCAAATATTCATGTTCTACATAAAAATTCTCTTTTGATTCACCTCAAAACCTATGTATATCCAAATAATAAATAGCCTGTTCTAGTATCCTACAATCAAACTACTACTACTAACATTCATGGTAATATACACAGTGACATATTTTCAGTTGAGTGCCACTGATACCATTCTAACTTATTTAATACTCATAACAATGCTTTCAAATAAGAAAAACATTTTTTGGAGATGAGCTGTGTAATATCCCCAAGTTCACAATTGTTCAATCCATTATATTTTCATCAAATATTTATTGAACATCTTTGCTAGTACTGAGGGCACAACTATTAACATAAAATTGTTGAGTTTCTGGAGATTAGAATTACATGGTTCTTTCTGTGTACCATTTTATAAACTAATAGTATTATCTTTCCTTGTTTTCCTAGAAAAATATATCATCTTTATCACTTACTCTGAAATAAGACTGCGAAAGTGAGAATGGGGGAAGGGAGAAGGGAGCACAAACTCTCCATATAAAACTCCATTATTTTAAATTTATTTTAAGTTTGCAAAGTATCTTGTGTAAATAGCTCTGGAGTGAAAGCAGGTTACTTATGAAACTTGTAGTCTAGCCACATCAAATCTGATCACACCAGTATCAAATGGATCTAATTTTTTCTTTCCTATCTGAAATAAAACAATCTTCTATAGCCTAAGGCATAGTTTAAAGAAAACATTAAAATATCCACTAAAATATGTGATGGGAAGATAGATAGAGATTTTGTTAAAAAATCTGAACAAACAGGAAATGTTATGAGCTAATGTGAGGTGATTAAGATGGTTATTATCTGAAAGTTTAGATTTTGAATTTAGATAGGCAGGCATGCATTACCTACTATCTTGTAAATCTCCAATTGCAGAGGTAATACTCTGCTTATTTATCTGAACTCAAAATCAGACCCAAAAATGGAATCTTTGCACAAGATGCAATATCTCAAGCATTGAAAAGTGGTAATGGGACCTTGACAATAAAGCTGTGAGTTACTATAATTCCAAGGCCTTAGGGTAGAAAAGTAAGCAAGAAAAGGACAAAATGTTTTTAGGACATCTGAGATTGGTGCATTTCTATACTATTTCATTAAAGTAAATATAAACTATTCCTTTAAAAAAAGAAGAAAGCAACTTTTTATCCAGATTTAAGCAGAGCTTGAAATTTTATACATGACCTATGGTACTTAGTCATATTTCTCAGTTTGTATAGAAATTATCTGAATTATTTTTGTCTCTAAGCAAAAACACAATACACTGTCCTGAGAACAAAACTATCTGCTTAGGACCCCTGGGAAAGGAGATTTCAACTTCATTCTTGCTATTAATATTTAAGGTCTACTGGGTTTGGGGATCTTTTGACTTTTGGAGCTCTTTTCTGACTGCTATGGGTTTTGGATTGTTTAACTAAACTAAAAAGAGATTTGGCGAATGTTTGTGCCACTTGCTCAGGATGATCCTGTGCTGTCCCATTATTGCCTTTCTCCTTTTTTGAAAGTTCCAGAAAAGGATTATTTGATAAGGTACTTCTGTCAGAGATTCAGAGACACCAAATGGATTCCTCAAGTACAAATGTTTGAAAGTCCTTCATAAAAAAAACCATTCCAATTTCCCTTACTCACACAGTTCTAAGATCACATCTGTCCCACTAGAGTTCTCACCACCTGATTCCTGAGAGTTGGGCTCAACTGAAATCCACAGTGTAAAGAGTAAGTCTTCAATCTTGCCTAAAGATTTATTACCTGGGGAGATTATTTAAATGTGGAAACTCACATCTTTCCCACAGAGATGCTCATTCAGTAAATTTTAGTAATGCACAGTCATTTGTATTTTTATTCCACCCTCCACATTGCTCTGTTGCCTTTTAAAAGTCAAGTCACAACGAATCTTAGCCTCAGTTGTTTGTAAAATGTAGATAATGATGCTTGCTGTGCTGTGTTACAGTGATCAGGCTGAAAATCAAACAAGGTTTATGCAAATATGCAGTTAGTGTGCTATACAATTGAAAAAGTTTATTCCTTACAGTAAAGCATGGTATTCTCATGCTTTTAAGCATGACATATCTGTTTTAGGATCAGTGCCCATTGTTTGATCAATTCCAGCCAAAACACATTTAACACATATATTTTATTCTCTCCTTTCTTATACCCATGACCATTTTACAGAGGTAATCAAAAGATATCAGTATTTTGCCTAAAGTGTTTTTTAAATATAAAAACAAAAGAAAAGCAATGATCCCTCAGTTGAACTGACAAAATCTATTACTATATTTGTAACATAAAGTCAAAATTTAAACCTGAGCTTCAGACATCAGAGCTTATTAAACAATTGAGCAATTAAACCCCATTATGATTGTTCATGTGGAACTTTAGAATATTCTACTACATGTTCTTTAAAACACCCTTAACAATGAAGTAATTCACATATTATAGACATTCAGTCAGAAAGAATAAATGGAATGGAGGTTTTCCATTTTGGTACATTATATTTAATCAGGCTGCTAAGTCCATAAAGCTGATATGGCAAATTAGTTCCAACTGGCTCTTCTGGATTCTGAAGTGAGAGTGAATCCAAGTATCTGATAATGACATGAAAAAACACAATGAGGACATCTCACTGTAGAGGCCACAAGCAGTGGCTGAGGCTTCTCGGTTATGCCCTATTAAAGAACACAGGCTTTTTTGTTCAAAAAGGTTCAGCTCATTTAACACAGTGAAAGGAACTGTGATAATGATCTAATGACATTACTTTCCATGGAGTGGATATTAGAAGCAATGGCTTTATTTTCTTTTTTCTTTCCTTTTTCTTTTTCTTTTTTCTTTCTTTCTTTTTTTTAAAGCAGGGACACCTTAAAATACGTTGAAAAGGGTAATATCTTTTTCTACATTCTAATTTCTCAATGACCAAATAATATAGATGCATCTGGTTGAGCAGAATTCTTGGGACAGGAAAGTAACAGGAAAATATCTTGTTTAAAGTGATTATGGAAAAAACAAGTACCTTCATTCTTGCTACATGAACAATATTTTTCTTAATATTTTATTCAGTAAGGCTAATAGTAAATATTTTGACAAATATTAGTCTAAGTTGCCATGATGATTGATTTCTCCCTTTCCCTCTCTGTCTCAAAACAACTTCTCAAATAAAAGCAGAGTGTTGAGAAAAAGCTTGATTTTTGCAGCATTTATGAATAAATATCTTGCAACACAGAACTGAACATCATTACCCTTTATGACAGTCTTTGTCTTTATCAAGATTGGGAGTTCAATTTCTGTAGCTGGACTTTCCATACTTCCTGCCACTTCTTCCACAGGCTGTCTTCCACACTCAAGTCCTTCTCTTGAATACTTTCAGTTCCTGCATTTTATGCAGTATGTTTCTTCTTTTATATTGTTAATGATCAAGATTCATATTTTCTGTGAAAATAAGGGACAAGATCTTTATTTTGGCTATAATCACTTAAAAGTATCTACATATTCCTTTTGGAACAATGAATGTTAGCATTTAGCATGTTGCTACTATGTTGAAAATCTGTAATAGTAACAACAACAACAAAAACCAACACATAAGCATTCTGACATCTTTCCTAAATGCTTAACGTGGACAGTCTAATTTAATCCTCACAACCACACTAAGAGAAGAGTAATTGTCATCCTTATTTCAGAGCCTGAATTCAAACTCCGTTATTCTGATTTTCAAGTCTCAAATCTACCTATCACTGGATCCTCTTTTACCTTAATACACTTAAATTTTCATCAAGAGCAAATGACATTAAAGAAATACTATCACTGAAAGCATCTCTCATTGCAAACAAAATCACAACCTGAATGCCTTGCTTAACCCAGTACACTAAATACATCAGTTGAAATCAACACATTGCTTGGCACTTGTTTAACATTTTTAACAAACCTAATGTGAAGTGCTCTGTAGAGTTCATTCATTTGAGTAGGATTTTTTTTTCTTTTTTTTTTTCTTTTTCTTTTTTTTCTTTCTTTTTTTTTTTTTTTTTAGTTTATACCATTTCCCTTTTCAGTGGCAAGTAGACTTGGAGAAAAAGAAATGAACACTGACTCATTTTCCCTTTTAAATATTTGGCACAATATTTAACCTTCATAGTGGAGGGAATGTTCCCAAATTGTGACATCTATAAAGAAGATTATGCATGAGAGATGATTCCAAGGTTATACAGCAGAAAGTAGGATGATGGCCAGTAACAAACTGGGAGACAGATATCAATATTATATTTGTTGGGGGTCAGGTATTACTAAAATTGAAATAGAAGTTTACAGTGCTTTGTAACTTAAAACTTTTCAATAAAATTTGAAACTTCTGAAGTTTCAACCAAGAACACTACATATGTGTGAGCAGCTTGGTTGTGTGATAATTTAAGAGGGTGTTTAACTTAGTGAGTATCTGGTGTAGGGAAGAGATATGGATAGGAAATATCAACCATAGGAAGCTAACAACAGATTGACAGAACCTAACAGCTTAGACAATCCCTTTCCAAAAAGGAACCAAATGATTGGAAAAAACTGGGTTTCCCATAGTGCCAGGAATGCAGGAATGAGCCACTTCTAGTTAAATCTCAGAAGGTAGGAAGACTTGTAAATATTCGAGCTGGAACTAGTGGAGATTGAATATACTGTTAAGATGAATTATTTAAAATGTAGAAATATGGCAAAAAGATTATTATATATCCTTTCAAATAGTTCTTGGACTTTAAGACTTAAATTATAAAAGATTTAAGATATACAAAAAAGAACACCAAATTCTTTCTTGTAGAAAATTAAACAACTTAGTATTTATTTAGCAATCTTATTTCAGTAGTTTTGTTAGTTTTCTTTGTTTTTCCCATCACAGACTCTATCTGAATTCTCTTTGGAAGTACCTTTATTATCTTATTGATTTCCTCATTATAAAAATAATAACTGTTTTTTATTTGTTTTTTCTCATTTCACATTGATACATTATCATTGTACATAATGGTGGAATTTGTGGTTCCATATTTGTACATGCACACAGTGTAGCAATATAATTTGGCCAATATCTCTCCTCAGCACTTTCCTTCTACCTCCCCATATTCAGACCCCAGATTCCTTTCCTCAACTGATCTCCCTTTGATTTTCATGAGGTCCCAACTTTGCCCCCACTTTCTTTTCCTTTTTCCTCTCTAACTTCCACATATGAGAGAAAACACACAACCTGTGACCTCCTGAGTTTCATTTAACATAAAGATCTCTAGTTTCATCCATTTTCCTGCAGATGACATAACTTCATTTTTCTTTATGACTGAATAAAATTCCATTGTATACACATACAACATTTTCTTTATCCATTCCTCCACTGATGGACATGTAGGCTGGTTGCATAGTCTGGCTATGTGAATGATGCGACTGTAAAAATGAGTATGTTTGCATCACTGTAGTATGATGACAAGAGATAAAGAAGTCTTTAACACATGGCATACTTATATATCTTGTTCTTGACTTTTTGTAAAGAATATTTTGCAACATACATACTAATGCTATAGCAGATGCTATTAACAAACACATTATAAAATATATAATATTTATAGATGAATATTCAAAAAAATTTCAAGAAATCTCAGAAGTGTAAAAGATAAAAGCAAATATCTTTTTCTTACTAATGAAGAAAGGAAAATAAAGGCAAATTAATTGACAAGCTTGGAGATGATGTTACCTAATTTTTGGAACACCAAACAAGAAATATGGAGGTATCTCTAAGACCCAGTCCATGTCATAACATCAGCTCATTTAGCTCCACTAATTGACTTTAATATGGAGTGTGTTTTAATGTTCCATCTCCCTCATGTCTATTACATGCAAACTGAATATTTATATCTCATTGTTATAAATGGTAAAGCAAAAAAACCTGTTTATTTTCAATGGGGCAAATCTATTATTGGCTGAATAGCTCTGTCATCTTTATAAAAGAGCATTTAATAACATCAGGCATGACATGAATTTGTACCAAAGTCTTGTTGATGAAAATACATTTTTAGTTTTGCTGTATATCAGAATATTTGAAGTTTCACATGAATTTGACTAATGTTCTCTCTCTTTTCTCATGTAATCAACTAATGCACTGAGAGTGTACTTTATAAAATACTTATTTTCTGTGTTCCTATAAGAAGCACAGTCCCTGGAACTATGTGGCTTGAGCACGGATTCTTTGTCCTATGAAGTATCTGTTTGCCAGGCATAACCTTCATTTAACTATGTTGCTTGCAAGTCATGAAGAAATTACCAAGTCTACTTCCCTCAAGTAGACAAAATTAGAGGTCAAAAAACTCAAAACCCCTAATAACAGAGTGCCTGCTCCTTGTGACTTTTTGTGACATAAAATATTTCCTTCTAAGAAGTAAGCATAAATAATGCCTTGTCAAACCACATATAAGTTCAATATAAGACAACAATTTTAGATATGGAAAATAAACCCTGCAACACATTCCTTGACTAGCCTAAGATACTCTCCAGTGACTACCTGACCGAGACTGACATCCAGGCTTTAAAACAGCTGCTGACAACACTGCTCCATTGTGTTCTGCCCTTACTCTTTCTTATTTTATTCTTCTGATTTATTTTCTACTGCCATGCAATCTAAACTTGGATTTTAAAATAAACACTTAAGTTGAGTTCAGACCTTTTTTTTCCTTCATAATTGCAGTGTCCCATGCTTTTATTTTAGATAAAATACCCTAAATTGAAGAGTTATATGATTGAGATAAGATCTCAACAAGGCAGTATCATTATCAAGCCACCCTCCTACCTACTCAATGCCAGTTGTTTGGTTAGTGAGAATCTGACATGGAACTCATTATATGTATAAAGATATTTGAATTATAATATTAGGCAACCATACATTAGGACACAAATCACTAAGCCAAGGATTTTGACCAACATATTAGTACTGGCTTACTGGAAGCAAATTACTTGTAAGATCTGAAAATTCACAGGAGTTTGCTTTTACTATGTAGTGGAATTTGAAGGAAAGTAAAACACAGTTGAAACTTGTATTTCCTATCCATACTGCCATTTTTTGGGGGGGCAGGCTTAAATTTAGAATCATCTTGATGACTGGAAATACAGAATGAAATAAAATATCTCAGTTTAGACTTACTTCAATTAAAACAGCTCACATGATCATTTAGATAACTTAGGTTTTACATGTTTTGGCTTTATTTTAGGATATTGGGCACCACATTTTTAGGATTTCTTAATTCAAAACAAATCACAAAGATATATTAAAGAAGAACTTGGAATTCTGTGATCAAGATCATAATGGATTTCTAAGTGTAGAATCATTTCATAGAAGGTCCTATTAGTAAACAACATCTCATTTAGAATATTTATTTATAATGTTATTTATAATAAATAACATTAAATAAAAAGATTCTTTTAAAAAATCACATCTTTGTTACTGAAAATAGTATATACTAAAAATTAACTGTATTATGTTAAATAGCAATAGGGCATGACCACAAAAGTAAATTTTTTCCTAATTAATGATTAGACAATTTTCCTAATCATTGACCCATGCACTTGTTTGTAAAATATTATAATATGTACTAAATTACCAAGATTAAAGAATTTCTGTACTGCGTAAAAGTGAATAGTCATCATGTATTTTCTTTGTTTGTTGTTTGTTTCTTTCTTTTTGCTACCAGGGATTGAACTCAGGATCTTAACCACAGAGCCACATTCCCAGCCCTTTTAATTTTTTACTTTGAGACAGGGTCCCTCTAAGTTGCTGAGGGCCTTGCTAAGTTGCTGAGGCTGGCTTTGAACTTTCAGTCCTCCTGCATCAGTCTCCTGAGTCCCTGGGATTACAGGCATGTGCTAGAACACCCAGCAACCGTCACAACCATGCCCAGCAATAGAAACCATTTTAAACACTTTTTGCTAAATGTAAATTTTTAGAATTCATATGTTTTAATAATGTGTAGATATACTTATGGTCCAAATAAATTTTATATGTGATATATAATTATATCTATTATTTATATGCTCATATGTAATCTCAACAAATAATTTCAGACAGAATACTGTTCTTTATGTATTAATTAGAAATGTCTGATTTAACATTTTACTTTCTGGATGCATTATCTTTTGTTCCTTATTTATTCCATAAAGGAAAACATTTAATAATTTGAATTACACAGATGTCACTTGAATAAAAGATGATGTAGAAAAAAAATCATTCCACACAGAGATTTCATACAGACTTTCACAATGACAATGTATGCATGTTTTCTAGGAGAAGTCTTTTAATGTATAGGTTAGGGAATCTACTCAGAGATGTTATGTGATCTGATTAGACTATTTAAATCTATTCTGGCACAACCGTGATTGAATGAAATAATCTTTAATCTGAAATACTATGAAAATACAATTAACATTCATGTATTTCTTATATTAAAAAAGATGAATTAGCCCAGCATAGTGGCACACAACTGTAATCCCAGCAACTCAGGAGTCTGAGACAGGAGGATTACAAGTTCAAAGCCAGCCTCAGCAAAAATGAGGCACCAAGCAACTCAGTGAGACCCTGTCTCTAAATAAAATGCAAAATAGGGCTGGGGATGTGGTTAAGCAGCTGAGCGCCCCTGAGTTCAATCCCCAGTAGCAAAAAAATAAAAAATATGAATCAGTACATTAAGGACAAATACTAGTTGTGGATTTATCACATATGTATAAATATATCTGATTTTCTTATCTAGCTAGTTAAAATTATCTTTTCAATTATTATATTAATTATGAAAGTATGTTTTTATTGCTTATTCATTAACCTATGAAGTTTATTAATGAAAACAATTCATTTAATCTGCAATATGATTTCAAACTTTTATTGGGCACCAATGAAAATTTATAAGATTGTTTCCAAAAAATTGTGCAACTGAATTCATCATGTTATATAACATATATTTCCTGCTTTTGACACCTATGTAGCAAGGAAAATCAACCTAAATTAAGTACATTTTAGAAATATTTTAGTAGTATTTTTAATCAAGGTGTGTCCTATTAAAGACAGAAGTCATTGAATGTGGTATTTTATTTATTCATTTACCTTATGTGTTATTTCATTCAATTATCAAGCAGTCTTTAAGATCCTGTGATAATCCATACATTATTGTAAACAATGAAGTATATAGGATCACTATTTGACTTTGAAAATTCACCTCGTGTTATCGTGGATAATTGAACAAAGAGAATGAATTAATTAAGCATGCTGCAATAGGTGTCACAATGACACATATGTAAGCACATATTAAGGAAGATACTTTGAATGATTTGATACTTGCATTGATTCATTTAGAAAAAGAAATGGACTTTAACATGCATATACTTAAGTGATGGTTTCTATGTGGGAATCGGTGAAGATCATACAGAAAGGTCTTCAGGAATCGGAGAAATGCTGCCAACAGATATAAAAGTAGAAAATGGGAAAAAGAGCTTATGAATCTGGGAGCTAGAACAAAGATTTCATGTGTGTGTGTGTGTGTGTGTGTGTGTGTGTGTGTTGTGTACGCGTGCATGTATTTTTTTTTTCCTAGAGAAGTGAAATTGCAAAAATAAAGGGAGTTTTCAATAATGAGGAGAACCATTATACAAAATGACTGTGGTAGGCAGATTATTAGTACCCCAAAGATGTTCACATCTTATCCCCTGGAGCCTGTAATCAGGCTACCTGTCATGGCCAAAGGAATATTACAGGTGTGATTAAGGGTACAGACCCTTAGATTGTGAGATTATCTTTGTTTATCAGAGAGGCTAGAGTTTAATCATATGAGTCCTTAAAAATAGACACCTCTTAACATCCATGGTCAGAGAAAGGGGGGATGGCAGAAGAAAGGTTAGAGATCTGCTATGTTGGCTTTGAAGATGGAGCTAGGAGGCTATACATCAAGAAAAGTAGACACGTTAGGTACGTGGAAATATCTTGAACTTTCAGCCACAATCAATGAAATAATACAGAGCCTTGATCCTGAGAGAAACTGGATTCTGCCCACAACCTTAATGTACAGGAAACTACTCCTCACCTAGAACCTGCAGAAATGAATGCAGTTTTGACAACATTTTGCTTGTAGAAAGGTACCCACCACAGACTTCTGACCTACAGAATTCTAAGATAATATATTTATGTGGTTTAAACTCACGAAATTGTTGGTAATTTATTATGGCAGTAATAAAAACTAATAAAAGTTAATATTCCAAAACAGAAGCATTTGGTGGCTCAGCAAATTATTACATGGCAAGCAAAGATTCAATTCAGGAACCTTCAAAATAGGTCTCTGAATTTAATAGATTGCGTTATGATGGTAACTGAATCCCTAAAGAGCTAACACTGTTTCCAAGTAAATAAAAACAATTTCCAAACATCTGCAATTTGATTTCTGACAAAATCTTAAAGCAAAAATAGTGAAAGGCATAAATTTCCAGAAAAAATTCAAAGTGAAACAATCATTTATGAATAATACTTTCAAGTCTGGTGCTGTGGTACCCACAATAGTTTCATTCAGTCCCCAGACTGAGACAGGAGGGTCACCTGAGACCAGGAATTTAGGATCACCTCAGAAACATAGAAAACCTCAGAAAAACTCCATCTCCAAATTAATTAACTAATTAAATAATGTCCTTAAATACCAGACATACAAAAATACATAAATGTATAAAATTCAAACATGTTTTCTCAAAAATAACTTTTGAATAAACAAAGAACAAAGTTATAATTGTACAGCATTGATGAATTATCAGAAATACTGCTGGAAAATCTTATTTGACTGAAAATACAGACCTCGTCTCCTGCTTTTAAAAGGATAGATAAATGTTATAAAACTGATCATTTTAATACATAGCAAAGTACTAAACAAACCTTAATTCTACCCATGATGAAATTAAAAGAAATTATGTTTAAAACAGAAAAAATAATTAGCCGAAACCTCATTAGTTTTAAGAACTGCAAGTTGGAATATTCCTGAGGAAGAGAAAATGGCCTTAGGCTCACATAACACTGGACATTTTTATAGTCTTCTTTATGTATAAAGCTAGTAACCTGAATTTTGGATCTGCAAATGTATCCTCATCTTTGAAAGGACAGTAGAAAACATCTGGCCAACTGTTGAGAAAATAACCAAAGCTCATTTTATGTCCTGCATAGGTGGGTTGACTAAAAAGTCACAATCAGCTAGTGACTATGAATTATATATCAATATATTCTTGAATAGCTCAAGCTGAAAAATGATGTTAAAATAGTCCTACATCAGATATATCTCAAAGATCTTAATAAGAAGTATTTTATACAACTATGAAGCACTAACATTTCTATACCCTAGGACCTAGGAATTTAAGCCCTAGTGGTACTTACTCATTTATGTTCAAAAACTGATTTTAGAACTAAGGTTGAAGCTCAGTGGCAGAGTATTTACCAAGCATTTGAGACACTGGGCTTGATCCCCTGTACTGCAATCAATCAATCAATGACTTTAAATTTTAGAAACATTTTAGATTCATAACAAAATTGAACAGAGTTCTTATATACCTCTTATGCCTTACATGCACAGCTCTCCCAAGAGCACCACCTTTTGCCAAAATGCTACATTCATACCATTGACAGATGTAACATCTATAGACACACTCATACCTTGTTATTACCCGAAGTCCGTCACTTATATTAAAATTCAAAATTTGGTTTGTGTGTTGTATTGTTTATGACAAATTTATGAAGATACGTATGCACTATTATAGTACCATGTAGAAAATATTTTCACTGATTTGAAGACCCTCTCTCCTCTACCTATTCATTCCACCTTCTGTCCAACTCCTGGTAACCTCTGATCTGTTCACTTTCTCCACAATGTTGACATTTCCAGAATTCCATGAAATCATAAAGTATGTAGTCTTTTCAGATGGACTTCTTTCACCTACTAATATGCATTTAACATTCTCATGTCTTGATAACTCCTGTCTTTTCAACACTGAATAATATTTCATTGTCTGGATAGTCCATAGTTTATCCACCACATAAGGAAATACATCTTGGTTGCTTCCAAGTTTTGGTGATTATGAATATAGCAGTTATAATCATTCAGCATGCATAAGTTTTCAACTCCTTAGGTAAATACAAAGGAGCACGATTGCTGGATCACATACTTAAGAGAGTAATTTATTTTGTATGAAACTCCACATTTTCCTCTAAAGTGCCTCTACCATTTTGCATGACCACGGGCTGTGAATTAGAGATGCTATTGTCTCTTCACATACTTATGTGCTATCTCTGTCTTCTTTGGTGATGTGTCTTTTGCTCATTTTTCACTTGAATTATTTATTTTCTTATTCTTGACTTCTAGGAATTTTTATATATATTTTAGATAATAGTCCTTTAGCTGATGACTTCTGAAAATATTTTCTTCTACTCTGTGGCTTGTCTTACTCTCTTTAGAATGTCTTTAACAGTGCAAATATTTTTCGTTTTAATGGAGTCCACTGTTTCAATTATTTTTTTCAGGGTTCATGCCTTTTGTGTCTAAAATATCTAAAAATTGATGGCCAAACTGAAAATCATCTAGATTTTCTCCTGTGCTATCTTCTAGAAGTTTTAACTTTCACATTTTATACCTAGGCTTATGATCTATTATTTTGGGTTAAGGTTTTTGAATATATATATATAGTTTTTTTTTCTTTTCTTTTCTTTTTTTTTTTTGCAGTGCTGGGGATCCAACCTAGGACCTCATAGATTCAAGGCAACAGGCTAGTGCTCTACCACTGAGCTACGTTGATAGCTCTTAGGTTCATGGTTTTTACATGTAGATATACTGTTGTTCCAGCAGCATTTTATGGAAAACATCATTTTTGACTCTTTGCCTTTCCTTTCTCAAAGATCAGTGATATTATTTATATGGATTTATTTCTTGACTTTATAGTCCATTCCATTATTCTGTTTAATATAGAATACCTATCCCACTGTCTTAAATACCATTGTTTTATCATAATTTTTCAAATTGTGAAGTCAGACAGGGAAGACTTTTCTAGAATATATTCTGCACTTTCATATAATTTACATTAACAGATAATGATCTACTCTTAAGAGTTATACAGGGTAGACTGTAAGAATTTTCTATGTCTATCAGATTTGTGTGTAGTAGAAATCAAAATTATTTTTATTTTCATTTACAGAATTCTGCAAGGAATTGGAAAAAAAGTGAAGACTGACCTGGGAGCACATATTATTTCCTGTCTTTATCAGGTAGTAATTTAACCATCTTTACCTTAATTTACTTGCCCTGGTGTTGACATGATGTGCTGTCAAATAAAACAATCTTATTTCTGTCCTAATGGATACATAATATTCTGTTTTGTAAACTTGCCAGCATATAAAATGAAAATAGGTAACAAGTCAGTTAAATTCTTCCTCTTGTTAAGTCCCTTGAGTAGTTATATATTCAAAATTCAAGAATTTTGTGATTAGGAGTTCTGAGCTCTGGGAAAAAAGATTTTCTTCCTAAAGTATAAAAAGTTGTGCAGCAGCAGTTTTTAATGATTTATGTATGCCTGAATTAGTGAATATTTTGGTAGATTGTAGTTAGAAAATAAGATATTAAAATACTTTGCTAAAAAGGGAATTAAAATACACATTTTATTCCTTCATTCATTCTTCTTCTTGATGCTTTTTTTTTTTTTTTTTTTTTTTTTGCATGGCAGAATAAACAATTGAGAACTGCCTAACCCTTCTCCACTTTTTCTTAAGAATTTATTGGTGTTTCTATTTCTTAATATGTCTCTTCTTTTGCTTTAAGTGTCATTTACTGTCTTGGAAAAAAACCTTTTTGGTTGAATTTAAGGCCTTTTCTGTACACTTACCGATTCTATGCCCCATTTATCTATCTTTTCATTTACTCTTGCTATTTCATTGTTTGCTCTTTATCAAAAATTAGTATTTTTCCCATATTTTTCATTATTCTCAAATTCATGTGTATTTGTACTTATTTTAATCCTGGTAATGTTCCCTTTTTCTCTAAAATTCTCAAAAATATGTCTTCTGGTAAAAATAACTCTTTTTATATATTTGCTAATTTTCATACCAAACACAAAAGAGACTCCAAGGTTCAGTAAAAACATTACTAACTTTCCTTTGATTGTTTTCACTCTGTATAAATAAAACATTTAGATACTGTTACTTTATTTTTTGAACATTTTATTTAAAAAATAAAATAAATATCCATAAACTATTAAAAATACTTCTTTAAGACACCATATTTTAATTTTGTAATTTCAATAGATTTGGAAAGTTTATTAGGCCTAAAAATTTTCATATTTAGGATATTAATACATGTTTCAAAATTTCTTTTGTAAAAGAAGGTCAAAATTCAGTAGAGAAAGGCCAAGTTTACGCTATTTGCTCTACTACTGCTGAAGTACTATAATTTTTATATGGGTAACAGCTATTCTACACACCTTAGAATTTGCACTGAAGTCTCTAAGGTTTCATGGCACCGATGCTTAGTTTTTAGCTGTGTATGACAAGAAAATCAATAAAATACACAGACATTTATAAATTAATGTGTTTTTCTCAAAGAAATTTTACCTCATCTTGATTAGATAAATTCATCACCTTAAGATCTGATTCCTCCTAACTGATATCTGCCTTGTATCCAGTGCATTCCACCAAGTGATCATTCAGACTATGCTTAGAGAGTTTGCTAATTGGGAGACCATTAATCCTTGAATCACATATTCGCATCTTTCCACAGCTTATTTTTTTTCTTGATTTAGGATTCTGCCTGTTGCAGAGGTGGAACTTCTTAAACTTGCTAGAAACAGTAGAATCTCAGTGGTCAATCTAGCTCTCATTTTGCAAAATTTAGGTTTTCAAATAATGGTTTCAACTCTTAATAATTATGAGTACAGGAAAATAGAAATTTCATGTCTTTATAGTATTTCCATATTCCATATTTCATATTCTATAATTAATGAATACTATTTATGCTTAAGGAGCTATGATAGTTTGACAACACATTTTATCAAAAAAAGTTAAGTAAAATTTCTTTGAAAGAGTATATTAAGTTTCTCATGAACATATTGTCTTCAAATTTAGGTTTCTATTTCAAATAATATTTGACAATAACAAGGAACTCTCTGTTTTCCCTTTTCTGCATGAATTTTTTCCTATAGAAGGGTCATGTTAGATGAGATAGAATTATGTAAATTAACAACAGTCTATACATATGCATTTATGAAGAAAAGATAAGCCTGGAGACCCTGAGACTGTGTGTGTGTGTGTGTGTGTGTGTGTGTCTATATGTGTTTATATTTATATTTGTATAAGTTATTGTTATGGTTTGAATCTGGAGAGTCCCCAAGAAAGCTAATATGTTAGGCTGACGGGAGTAGTAACTGATTTATGGGGTTTAAAACTGTCCTGTGACAGACAGTGCCATTTTGGAGAACTCTTGGTGTGAAGATGCCGATGGAGATAGCCCAGTTGCTATGGTGATGCCCTGTTCAATAGGGGTTTCTGTGCCAGTCCCAGAGCTATTCATTTCTTGACCTTGACTTTCAAATATCAGCTGCTTGAGGGCAGAAAGTTATGGATGCAAGCTGATAATCATAATCACGCAGCTCATACTCATGACCTTGGATCTGTGGGCTTTGAAGATAATTTCCCACAGTAATCCTTTCTATGATAAACCATATATAATAAATTTGCTAAGCTGACTCAAGGTCATTTCACTCCATCAGGGTGTGGTGCCCACTGGGGCCTAGGTTTTTCTGTATCTGTGTGTCTGTTTGTTGTTTTCTAATTGTCCATCACCCCTCATCCAGTTTCCTAAATTAACCCATATGCAGGTTTCCATAGTTGGCACCAGAGCAGGGAGAGGATAAAGAGGAATTTCAGTCATCAGATGAGGAGAATCTCCTGGAGGACACTGTCATTAAAAATACATGAGGAGCACATTATAACCTGGTATAAAACATGGGACAGTTAGGGTTCAGAAAAAAGGATCACTATTTTGCTTTGCTTAAAACTATGCTTAGATCAAGAATGGCACAGTTGCCACAGTTTTGAAAATTTATCACTAAACTTGCCTTGGGTTTCTTAAAGAGGGTGCTGTTAATATAGAGACACAGGAGAAACTCAGTAAAGAATTGTGTGCTAGATATGCTGCCAAGGGACAAGGAAAGATCCCTGTGGCTTCTTTTACTTTGTGATCCTTGGTACAAGATTGTCTTGACCCATCTCATAAAAGTGTGAAATGGTCAACTTGTGACATGATTCCTGGCCTTAAAAACCCCATTAAATGTTACAAACAGTTTACATCAAGTTCTCTGCTTATAGCACCTCTCCCTCCCTCACCAAAGCCCTTGCCTCCTGAGAGTAAACAGGAATTGGAGGTGGAGAGTGCTAACCAGGCAAAAGTAAAAGGAAAAAATAGTTAAAAAAAACAAAAGCCTTCCTTGTTTCTTATTTTGTTAACTATCTCTTTTAAGCTTATATTTAAAATGTGAATTGCAAAAGTTTATAAAAAAAAGACTTGCAGAAAGAAGGTTAAGTCAAAAGTAAAAAAGTGTTTCCTTTAAATTCAAGTCACTTCAGGCATGTCTGGTTATCTTGTCTACCTCTAGCACTCTGCCACACTGCTTTCTGAACAAATTCTTCTCTAATGCTACAGCACTGGGAGAAAAAAAAATGGAAAGATTACAAATGTGCAAGTTTTCCTTTTCTTGAAAACATTTTCTGAGGATTTTGCAGACTCCACAGTCTTTAAATATCTGAATTGACTCTAAGTTAAAAGCAAACCCTGAACTGATAAACAAGTTTGCATGCTCTTTTACTGAAGTATTGCTGCATAATTTCTTTTTGAAAACTTCTGTTTTTTAAAATTCTGTACTTTTGAGCTCATGGTTTTATGATGAATTCACATTTGATCTTGCGTGCCTAAATTAGTGTATTTTCCTGATTAGTTTTATTTTATCTAATTATAAAGGTTTCACAGTGTGTCTTTGTTCAGAGGTCAAATATTTCAAGGACTGACTCTTAAATACATTAAAAAAAATCCCTCTTACACAATTCTGAAAAGGACATAGATATGGTGATGTTGAAGGTAGGTCTGATAGCTGTCAAGACAAATAGTAGCTGGCTGTCTGAACCTTTTGTTCATTGTCCATCATGGATGTCAGATCTCACACCTGGCATTTCCAACCGTACAGGCCTGCCCTATGTTTAAGCCATAATGTAAAAGGCTGTTGAGTTCTATTTTAATTTCTAATAAGTTAAATCTAATAGAGACTTTAATAAACATCTGTACATTGCCTCCAACCTGTTGAGCTCCAC
>JAJEJO010000743.1:89731-101047 GCA_020662805.1 Glaucomys volans
GTGTCCTTCTCTGGTTTTGGTATCAGGGTGATATTAGCTTCATAGAATGAGTTTGGAAGGGTTCCCTCCTCCTCTATTTCATGAAATACTTTGAGGAGTATTGGAATGAGCTCTTCTTTGAAGGTCTTGTAGAATTCGGCTGTGAATACATCCAGTCCTGGACTTTTCTTTGTTGGTAGACTTTTGATGACTTCTTCTATTTCATTGCTTGAAATTGATCTATTTAAGTTGTGTATGTCCTCCAGATTCAGTTTGGGTGGCTCATATGCCTCTAGGAACCTGTTGATGTCTTTGAGGTTTTCTATTTTGTTGGAGTATAAATTTTCAAAGTAGTTTCTTGTTATGTTTTGTATTTCAATTGTGTCTGTTGTAATATTTCCATTTCCATCATGAATTTTAGTAATTTGGAGTGTCTCTCTCCTTCTCTTCGTTAGCATGGCTAAGGGTTTATCAATTTTGTTTATTTTTTCAAAGAACCAACTTTTTGTTTCGTCAATTTTTTGAATTGTTTCTTTTGTTTCAATATCATTGATTTCAGCTCTGATTTTGATTATTTCCTGTCTTCTACTACTTTTGGTGATGATCTGTTCCTCTTTTTCTAGGGCTTTGAGCTGTAATGTGAGGTCATTGATTTGTTGACTTTTCATTCTTTTATTAAATGCACTCCATGCAGTGAATTTTCCTCTTAGCACTGCTTTCATAGTATCCCAGAGATTTTGATATGTTGTCTCTGTTCTCATTGACCTCTAAGAATATTTTAATTTCCCCCCTAATGTCTTCTGTTATCCATGTATCAATCAATTGCATATTATTTAATCTCCAGGTCCTGGAGTAGTTTCTATTTTTAACTTTATCTTTGATATCTAATTTCATTCCATTACAATCTGATAGTATACAAGGTAGTATCTCTATGTTTTTGTACTTGCTAAGAGTAGCTTTGTGGCATAACATGTGGTCTATTTTAGAGAGGGAGCCATGAGCTGTTGAGAGGAAAGTGTATTCACTTTTTGATGGATGGAATATTCTATATATGTCTGTTAAGTCTAAATTAGTGATTGTGTCATTGCGTCCTATGGTTTCTTTGTTCAATTTTTGATTGGAAGATCTGTCCAATGGTGAGAGAGGAGTGTTCCCCAGTATTATTGTGTTTTGGTCTATTTGGCTCCTGAAGTTGAGAAGGGTCTGATTGATGTACATGGATGCACCACTGTTCGGTGCATAAATATGTATGATTGTTATGTCTTGCTGATTTATGCTTCCTTTAAGCAGTATGAAATGTCCTTCTTTATCCCTTCTGACTAACTTTGGCTTGAAGTCTGCTGTATCTGAAATAAGGATGGAAATCCCTGCTTTTTTACTCAGTCCATGTGCATGGTATGTTTTTTCCCAACCTTTCACCTTTAATCTGTGGACATGTTTTTCTATGAGATGAGTCTCTTGAAGGCAGCATATTGTTGGGTCTTTCTTTTTAATCCAATCTGCCAGTCTATGTCTTTTGATTGATGAGTTTAGGCCATTTACATTCAGGGTTATTATTGAGATATGACTTGTATTTCCTGTCATTTTAGCTTTTTTAGGGTTTTTAGCTTAACTTTGTTTCTCCTTTGATTGACTCTTTCTTTAGGGTAATTCCTCCCTATGATGACTGAGATTGTTATTTTTCATTTCTTCCTCTTCGAATATTTTGTTGAGAATGTTCTGTAGGGCAGGCTTTCTCTTTGTGAATTCTTTAAGCTTTTGTTTATCATGGAAGGATTTTATTTCATCATCAAATCTGAAGGTAAGTTTTGCTGGGTGTAAGATTCTTGGTTGGCATCTCTTTTCTTTCAGAGGTTGAAATATGTTGTTCCAGGCCCTTCTTGCTTTTTAGGGTCTGGACTGAGAATCTGCTGATATCTGTATAGGTTTCCCCCTGTAGGTAATCTGATGCTTTTCTCTCGCAGCCTTTAAAAGTCTCTTTGTTTTGTGTGTTAGGTATTTTCATTATAATGTGCCTTGGTGTGGATCTGTTGTAATTCTTTGTGTTTGGTGTCCTGTAAGCTTCTTGTAATTGATTTTCCATCTCATTCTTCATATTTGGGAAATTTTCTGAATATATTTCCCTGAGCAGATTATTCATACCCTTGGTTTGTATCTCTGTGCCTTCCTCAATCCCAATAACTCTTAAATTTGGTCTTTTTATGATGTCCCATATTTCTTGGAGGTTTTGTTCTTGATTCCTAACCATCTTCTCTGTTTGTTTGACTTTGTTTTCAAGATTAAATATTTTGTCTTCATTGTCTGAGGTTCTGTCTTCCAAGTGATCTATTCTGTTAATTATGCTTTCTATTGAGTTTTTAACTTGGTTTATTGTTTCCTTCATTTCCTTGTTTCCTTTGAGGATTTCTGGTTTTTTTTTTTTTCAGAACTTCTATCTCTTTATTGAAATGACTTTTTGCTTCCTGCAATTGCTCTATTAGCTGATTATTCATAGCCTGAATTTACTCTCTCGTCACATCATTCTCTTCTTGGATCATTTTAATTATGAACATTCTGAACTCCATTTCTATCATTCCTTCTACCATGCTGTCTTTGGGTTCTTTTGATATATCATCTAGGTTTGTCTGGGACACTTTCTTCCTGTGTTTTCTCATGCTGCTCATGTATCTTCCCCTCTAGTAGTGTGAATCAGAGGGATTGCAATTTCCCTATGAAGACTTAAAGTGTCCCTGCAGATTTCCAGTAATTCACCTGATGTTTGAGCGATGCTTGATCAAGCGGTAACCCAGGAAAGGTGCTGTCCCACTACCTCCAGGTTGGGAATGATCAATGCTTCTGGGCAGAGGCAGCCTGGTGTTGATAGGCAATCAGATATAGCAAGGTGATAGACCCCGGGCCAGGATGTGGACCTGGGCACTAGTCCAAGTTGGGGTGGTGTCACAGAACTGTGCTCAGTGATGGAGACACTGGACTTGAGAGCCCAGGCAGTCCTGAACTCCTCGCTGGGTGCTCAGGCGATGGCAGGTGGTTGCTTTCATCCTGGGACACTGTAAAATGGCTCCAAAGGCCCTAAGCTCTCCTCCGGAGCCAGCAACTCCAGCCACTCCAGGCCAGACCCCTCCAGGAGCCACCACACAGTGGCTCGGAAGATCAGACCTCAGTTCCAAGGACTCAGGCAGTCTTGGATGGTTGCTCTCTGCCAGGGAACCTGCAAAATGGTGCCAAGGGGTCCAAACTCCAAAAAGGTTGGATTATGAGAGCTATAACCTCATCATGGGATTAATTCACTTATGAATGATTTAAATTAGCTAATGGTAACTATTAGAAGGTTTGGCATGAATGACGGGAGTAGGTCACAGAGGAGGTGTCTTGGGGATTACACATTACTTTTGTGGCTCCTCTCCTTTGGTCTTTGCTTCCCAGATGCCAGGAATTAAGCAATTTTTATCAACCACACCCTTCTACTGCCATGTTCTGTCTCACCTCTGACCCAATGCAATGCAATCAGTCAACCATGGGCTCCAAAAGTGTGAGCCCAGATAAACTTTTTCTCTTCTGAGTTGTTCTGTTAGTTATTTTGGTCCCACTAACAAAAAGCTAACATAGAAATTTGTGGGGGCTTCTCATACCATGTTCCAGATGGATGAAGGAAAGAGTTTCTGTCAGAGGACAGAGCTGGCGATCAATTAATCACCAAGAAACTTATCTAATCAAATAAACACAAGCGCCAATAATCTTTTCAAATGGAAGGCAGTGTGGTGGAATGGGCCATGCCAGCTCTGGCCTCCAACAAGATGGAGGAGCCCATCTTCCCATTTATTTATAGTCCCACAGGTAGAGGGACCTAGACCAGGAGGGGTTTCTTCTGTGAGGCTCAGGGTGGGGTGGAGTTAGGAAAGCCATTTGCTTAGAATATTAGCATTTCCTCAGACAGTGAGTGAACTCTGTATTGAGCAACCTACCCTTGCTATCTGAAACAATCTCTCATGACTGCCAGTTCCTGGGAGTCAGACCTCTGTATCCAATGGCTCAGTCATGCCTAATTCTGCTAAACATGGATGACTTCATACAGAAATTGGTACCAAGATGTGATGTCATTCTGTGGTTATACTTCATGATGTGGTTCAGAGTCCTTTCAAACTGGTTTGAGGAACAAGTTTGGAAATGTTTGAAAATGCAGGTTTGAGAAGATTTACAATGTTGTAATCAGAGTTTAATGAGTGATTCTGGTAGGAGCTCAGAAAACTAAATGTTGATAGGAATGTGGACAATAAAGACTGTGCTCATGAGGTTTCAGATGGGAATGAGAACTCTACTGAGAAAGGGAATAGAGGATATTTATGTACCATTTTGGAAAATAACTTGTTTAGATTTTTTTTCATACTTTCTCTATACTTCTTTTTCATGCTTTCAGTGAGGCTGAATTTAATGTGATGGACTAATTTATTTGGCAGAGGAAATTTCATTGTAACACAACATTCATTCATTGGCATGTGTATTGCTTTAAGCCAGGCTTACTGTGATAGTTGAGAGCAGAAAGCAGAGTGAAAATATTGTTAAAACATAGTTTGGCCAGAAAAGTACTTGTAAAATTTGGGCCAAAGACAATGTAGTTGCTGAAGAGATTAGTGCTATTAAAGAAAAAAAAAAGCACTTTGAACAGAGACTACAGGAAAATGATGAGGGTATCTCAGTAAGATTCCACATCTGTCACAGGCTCAAGGGTTTAAAAGTAATAACTTCTTTAAGAAGAGTCCTTGAGGATCCATTGCTCCTACAGGGGCATTACCTGGTAGAGCTTTCCACAGTTCTTATCTTGCTAAAAGAAATAATTCAGACAAGGCACAGTTAAGAAAGCATAAAGATTTAGATACTGAAATGGAAGTAATGCTCTGAGATGTTGGTACCAGGCCACCTCCAAGAGAGGTAAATTGCTTGGGCTTAGAAACCTTCCTCATGTACTGTACATTTGGGGCAGTTACTGTCATGGTTTAGGGCACCTGCACTAATTTTGCCTTGTTGAAAATTTTTCTATATGGCTACCTTATACCATAAATGCTGTTTTGCTAGGATTGATTTCATTGTGCTCAGTCATTCAGCATTTAGAAGCTACTACAGCCATGGTCCAAGGGACCCTTACTATTGCACAAGGTGGTGACAAATCGTCATTGCCCACATGGCACTGGTTCTGTAGAAATGCAGGATGCCAGAATTAGGGGGGCATGGAGGCTTTCATCATTACCTCAAAGGAATGCCTGGAAGGCCAGGCAATATTAGCAGGATTGGAATCCCTGTGGGCAGCCCCTGAGAGGCCAATGCATGAAACTGTGTGATCGAAGCCAAAGTTGCAATGAAAATTCCAGGAATTAAGAGATGCCAGGAATATGGACCATGTTGTAAGGAAAGCTTTAGGAAACAAGAAATACCTGGCCAAGCCAGAGGCCATGAAGGCTATATGGACAAAACTATATGGGCAGAGTTGCCCAAACCCTTTGGAGACCACATCTCATCACCTCAAGTCCCAGATGGTAGATGTGGAGCTAAAAGACTTAACATTTACCCACCCAGGTTTTCATTATTGGTTTGGTTTGATAATTTTTTTCTATACTCCTATTCCTCCCTTTTGGAATAGAAGTGTTCACTCTGCACTACTGCATATAGAAAATATGCAACTTGCCTTTGAGTTTTTATAGGGGTTTATAGCTTAAAGTTTACCTTATGTCTTGGAAGAGACTATGGGCTAGAACTTTTCAGCAATGCTGGAAATATTAAGGCTATATGAACACTTGGAGAGGAATTGAAAGCATTCTTTATTGTGAGACAGGCATAAACATGAGGGCCAAAGACATAATGTTATGGTTTGAATCTTGAATGTCCCTTCAAAAGTCCAAAAGATCATGTATTAGGTAATGTAGCAAAGTTTGGAAGTGAAACAGTTGAATTATGAGAACTCTCACCTCTGCAGTGTATCAATCCATTTGATAGATGAATAATTTGAATGGACTACTGAGTCATAGCTTTAGGAAAGTAGGCAGGAAACAGAGTCACTGGGGATTTGACCTTTCCCCAGGTGCTCTCTCTTTGTCCCTCTCTGTCTCTCTCTGGTTCCTCACTACCATGAGCTGAGCAACTTTCCTCTATCATGCCTTTCTGCCATGATGTTTTGCTTCACATCAGGCCCAGAGCAATGGAATCGGTTGATCATGGACTGAATCAACTTTTGAAACTTCTGAATGAGTTAAAAATAAACTTTTCTTCCTCATAGTTGTTCTTGTAATGTATCTTAGTCACAACAATGAAAAGATGATTAACAGGGTAGGCAAATATCTCCGTGTATGTATGTGACACTGATGTAACAGCAATAAAATTCCTTTTGGAAATTACTATTAGTATAAACCAGGTTATTGTATTGACTGCCAATCACAAATCTTGTCATTTTCCCAGAGATACTATTTAACATAGGGTGGAATAATCAAAGTTACCATTTATAAGGGCCAAAATGACTCATTCAGTCATGGGCATGAGACCATTTGCTTTGCTGTGAATCTTGTATTAGAATAATTTCTTGTCATCTAAATAGCACATCTCCCTGAATAGTAGGTAGAAAATCACTTCCCCAGTTTTTGTTGCATTAGGTCAGAACAGATTTATCCATGGGATATGTCAATCTGAAGCAAACAGTACATCATCAGTAATGCCACAGTTATTTTTAGTTATAGCTGAATAGGAACAATGTGGCTTCCAAGGACAGATATGGTAGAACTTACGATCTCCTTGCTTCACATCAATTTTGCAAGCTCTGGTATTTTGATAATTGATGGGGAAATGGGTTATCAGGCTTTGAGCCTTACTCAAGGGCTCTTATGAAAATTAACTGAGTTATTCTTGATATTTTGACTTTATTGCTTAACTAGCCAAAGTTGAGTATTCAATTTTCTACCTCAATTTCTATTTACACAGATGTTTAAACATCAGAAGTTAGTGCCATGTAATAACCACTCTGAGGAAAAGCAGTTTAAGAAAATTAAGCAAAAGTGCAAAAAAAGTATTGATAAAAGATATCAGAGATGGGAGTGCCTCTATGGCAACCAATAATGTACAGCATTACTCTCCTTTCCTAATATATTTAACCACCACTTTTTAGAGTTGTTTCTGTTACATATAAAATTAGTAATGTTTCTATCATATCCAGAAAACATAAAATTAAGCTGCATGTTTTCCTTAGTAAATAAACTTTGAATTTGGAATAAATACATGAGTGAGGAAATGAATGAATTTATGTTAGAGTACATCAAGATATGTTTTTAAATAATTATTACTTTATGGTCTATAACAGGTAAAATACTTCATTCTACACTCAAGTAATACCTGCCTCTGAAAAAAATGGTAATTTACACACCTAAATGGGATAGAGAGAACTCATGAAATAGAAAGTTATTTCTTAGGTTTCTGTTTGTGATTATCTCACCTATTTGAATAGATGATGCAAAGATATATTCTGTATAGATTTGTGTATTTTAAGCATTTTAATAACACAATTACGATTCCAGAGAAACTTGAAAAAAATCTTCAGAAAATCTTGAAATTTAAAAGGTAACAGTGGTTAATTCAATGCTAAATCCTCCCCTCTTTTGGAAAACCTGAAAATGGAATTACAACCTATATTGTGATGTAGCCATTTTGGTTGTAGACCACTGAGTGCTTCTTCCAGATTTTATGACAGGAATAAAATATAATAGTGGAAGTAGAATGTTCTTAAGGACTATCATATGTCCATGCAGCCCAAATTACTTGGTCTTGTAAGAAGTGAGTACAATAGCAATTAGTTTCTGTAAATATTTGTGTTTTTTTTGTTTGTTTTGGTACACTCTAAAATTTATATCATCATTTATAAAAGACACTACATTCACTAGGAGTCTCTGACACCCAATTACCTCCTACAGGTTAGGAATGCAAAAATCAAATGGTGAAAGAATTAGCAGGCATAAATATGTTTGCCTCTATTTACTTCTTTCTTTCCTATGTGCTTAATTAAAATCATGTCTTTTATTTTGGTACATATTGCTCACTATGACATATATTGAGAAACAGATGATAGAGTAACTGGATAACAGATAATATACTAACAGTATGATTTGTATTTAAAAATTATCTGAGTGCAGTGGCACATGTCTGCAAATACGAATGATTCCAGAAGTTGAGGCAGAACCATCTCAAATTCAATGGAAAATTCAGCAACTTGTGAGACTTTCAGCAGCTTAGCAAGATTAAAAAAGAGGACTGGGGACGTAGCTCAGTGGTAAAGTGCCCCTGGGTTAAATTCCCAGTATAAATAATAAATAAATAAATAAACCATGACTGGCTAATGTATTATAAATTTTATATATATTATACAATTCACATATGCATATATAATATGGATATATAAATGTGTTATATATTTTATTATATGCTATATATAATAATGCATATTATATAATATACATATATAATACATATTATATGTAATATTATACAAATGCATATAAAATAGCATATAGAACATGGCATAATATGTATATAATAAATTATATAACTTGGTATGCCTTTACCTTAGTGGGAATTTTGTTGAAAATAACATAAATTGGGCATGCATTTTAAAGTCATTTTACTCTACTGTTTACATTTTTACAAAGGTCAGGGACTCTTAAAATTACTAACTACAAAATCCATGCAAGAATTACCATCTTGAGCCATTAAAGTTTTCACTTTTCTGTGTTTATGAATGTTTGCTTCAGGAGCAGTTCAATGGTTTAAATAGAATGGGTATCATAGCCTTTTCTATTAAACATGCATCAAATCAAGCAATCATTTGCATCATTGATTATCCCAATGTACCTATTTCAGATCTTATTATTTCTGTTAAAAATTTTTATACATAATATTTAACATAATATTTGACAAAAGCAATATCTTACTTGCTATCAATTATTTTAGCAATGAAAATTATTTCATAATTGAAACCTCTTTTAATCATGTTCATTTTATTATATGTAAAATAATATATATTACTCTACTATGTGACATTTCATTGCATTCAAATGTTACATAAAAGTTACTATGTGTTACAATAGAATTCAAAAGAATAACAATACACATATAATTTTGTCACATATGGAATTCAAAAAAATGCTTTGTAACCAGTACGTTCCCTGGGCATTGTTTTATTACTGTCAAATAAAAAGCAGAGGTGCCAGCTACTTAGTAAGTAACAAAATATTACTTGGAAGAACAATCAGATTGACAGTGAGATGTATGCTGCAACAATCAAGCCACCATAAACTAACTCTGGCATTTGCAATCAGAGGGGTTTTGAATCCAGAAAATGAATATTTGTATTACAGAAGTACAGTGTGTGCCTTAGATAAAAGTAATTGCTTAAAGACCTAAAGCGATGATTATGTAGATGAATGCAGTTTTGTTTTCCAAAATTTAAGATTTTTGAAGACCAAATACCTTAATAGTATGAGCTATTTAAAAGAAACATCAGAAATGTAATTCATCAGTCGTCTATTGTTTTCTGATTCAAACTTGCACTTGAGAATATTTAAAGTTCACAAAGTTCTACTTTTCCAGTAATTTACTAGCTTCCTTTAAAAGAATGGTGTTTAATTATCGTTATCCTCTTTCAGATAAAGACATGATTAAACTCAAGGGATACACATATGATTAAAATAATATAAGTCAACTGATTTTATTTTTCATTAAATATCAAAGTGGAGAATGGTAGATTGAGTTTGGCATCATTATTTTATCCTAACATAAATTGCAAAATGTAGATCTCAAGTTTTGTATATCCCCCTATATTTTTTTTCTTTATTTTACATTAGAAACAAAAAATAAGCTTGCCTGCCAAAAATGTTCAGTTATAGTCTCCTCTCATTGCTATCAATTAGTATCTATTTTATTTTAACAATAATGAATTGGAAATCAGCTCTATTGCAGCAAATGGTCATGGTTCCACTTTGGAGTTTCAATGAATAATCTCAATAGAGTATAGATATAAGAAGTAGCTAGACATAAAGAAATTAAATTGATTTCCTATTTTCAGAACTTTGTGTGCAGTCTTAGTCTCACTGGCTAGTCATGTGTTTAGCACAGCAAAAATAGTGGGTCACAGGAATATCAGTGGCAGCAAAACAAAAGAAAAGAAGAGACAAAGCTGTAATATGAGCAATTTAAATTTCAGATAAGAAACAAGGAAGATTCTGATCTCTTATAAAAGAAATAACGAACTTATGAAAGTTTAAAAAGGCATAGAAGGGAAGTGTAAGGGAGGTAACATTATTGTAACATACCTGTTTGAACTAAATGCTTTATAGAATCATTGTTGTATTTTGAAAATGACCCTGAGTGGGAGAAATAATTATACCCAATATACAGATAAAAAACTCAAAACGTTAGAAATAGCTTAATATCCAGAACATATAATTAACACCTCTGATATTTAAATACATATGTCAATCTTTTTAGATTTTCTTCATTTGTTTGCTTTTTCTGGTACAGGGGATTGAACCCTGGGATATCTTACTACTGAGCTGCATACCCAGTGCTTTAGAGTTTTTATTTTGGGACAGGGTCTTGTTAGATTGCTGAGGTTCTCAAAATTTGCTGAGGTTATCCTTGAACTTACAATCCTTCTGCCTCAGCCTCCCAAGTCACTATGATTAAGGGCATGTTCCACAGCACCTGATAGCAGCTGAGTCTTAAATTTTGTTTTTAATTATATAGCATGGTTTATAATCCATTTAAAAACTACTTTGTCCATGAAAAATAGAGATAATGTTTTCTAAAGAAATATTCACATAAGATATATGTTATCTTCTGTGCTGAACCAAATTGACTTGTTTTGCTTTTCTGCCAAGAAAACAAGCAAGTCTTGGAAGGTAGGTAGGAGGGATGGTAGTGTGAGATAAAGCATGCATTTTGAGTTCTTTTATAACCATATCCAAAATTCTTATTAGATTTAAGCTGTTATTAATTTTGTTAGTTTTATTTTCATGCACAGAATTTTGGAAAAAAAATGAACCACCCTGACCACCTTTTTTCTCTCTCAATCTGTCAAATCACAGATTTGACATACCACAGATTGAATACCAAAAGATTTTAAATATAATTTTATATAAAGCAATTGTGTTCCAAATTTTATCACTTGGAAGAATGCAAAAATGGACTATTAGTAATAGTACTCAGAAAGCAATAATAACAACATGTGTTTTTATGTTGTTGTTGTTGTTTTGCTTTTCAATACTGTGGGAACTTTTCCAAATAGTACTTATATCAGAAATAATTCTTATT
>JAJEJO010000743.1:101147-186684 GCA_020662805.1 Glaucomys volans
TGTGGGAACTTTTCCAAATAGTACTTATATCAGAAATAATTCTTATTTTCTCCAAAATGTGACAAAGCCAGTAGACAGCACTTTTTGATTTCAAGTGACTTGTTGAAACATATTGCTTAAAATTAAATTGAGTACTTCAAAAACCTGATCCTATCACTTAGAGCCAGAAGTGATTTGATATTTTTTAATGGGAAAATAAAACATCAGAATTTCTTAGGAAGTCAAACCGTAGTGCAGATAGCATAATGCTTAATGATTTTCTTCTTACATCAGAGAAAGCACTCAGTGGCATATCATTGAGCTCATTTGGAAAAAAGTCAAATGCTGCAATTCAATGCAAAGAAATATTTTCCAAAGTTAAAATCAACCAAAGGGCAGATTAATAATCTGTTACTGCTATCACTAAGTTGAAATTTTCAACTTCCTGCTTTCAGATAGATTTAATATGATATGGAAAACTGAAACTCATTCTCAGTGTGAAAATGCTTCAGCATTTCTCAGTGTAAATAAGATTGCCATGACAGATTCACCATGCTTTCTGTATCTTTAGTAGGTGTTTTTGCATTGCTGGGGATCCAACTCAGGGTTTCTCACATTCTAGCAAGCATTCTGCCACTGAGTATTTGCACCCCTGCCCTTTTCTGTGTCTTTATGTAAAAAGCAGTCCTTCTTTGTAAATAGTATTAATTTTTAAGGCAAAAGTGACAATCTATTTAGTTGTTGTGTTTACTTCATTAACATACACTATGATTGCTGATTTATTTGCATGTAAATGTACTTACTATTTATTTTCTATGTTGGATGTTTTATTATATCATCTCACTCATTTATAGCCCTAGTAATTATATATGTTTGCAATAATCTTGGTAGGAAACTTAAAAATTTCTATTTATATCCCTGATATTAAATTTTAATATAAATTAGTACTTTTACTACTACTTACACAAGACATCAGAACACTACACATTTACTGTCCTCACATATTTTGTAATGATTTGTCAAATAATTTGAGTTTACATAAAATTTTAAATGATAAGAAATTATTAATATTTTATCATATCAATATTCATTTAAGTTTATAAATTTAAATTTATCAAATTGACCATTTTTATCACACTCTTATTTTTTCTTGCATCTCTATACTTCCATTTGAGATTGTTCTTCTACTCGAAGAACTATCTTTATTTACTAGTTGTTATGGTTTAGATATGGTGTCCCTGAAAAGTTCACAGGTGCAACAATGCAAGAAGGTTCAGAGGAGAAATGATTGGGTTGTAAGAGTCTTAAACCAATTAGTGATTTAATCCTCTGATAGGGATTAAGTGAGTTGTAACTGAATTGGTAGGGTATGACTGGAATAGGTTGGAATTTGGGCATGGCTTTGGGTATATATATTTGTATCCGGCAGAGCGTTCTCTCTCTGCTTCTTGATCATCATATGACCTGGTTCCCTCTGCCACACTCTTCCGTGGTGATGTTCAGCCTCACCTGGAGCCCCAAGGCATGGTGCAGGACTTCGATGAACTAAGATCTCTGAGACTGTAAGCCCTCAAATAAACTTTCCCTCCTCTACAATTGTTCTGGTTGGGTTCTTTAGTCACAGGAGTGAATAAGCTGACTAAAATACTAGTGAATCTGCCACTGAAAAATTGACATTTTTGATTTGTTTGAAATTGTTTCAACTTCCTATTATTGTAAATTTTGATATATGGGCTATGTTTATTTATTTATTTATGCATATGTATGTCATGTATGTTGGATATAAGACAATGCTAGCATCTGAGATTTCCCTTTATCCCTCCATAGTCATTTCTCCCAGGGTTTGTCAGCCATAAAATTTGCTTTGGTTTGTTTTGTTCTTGTTGTATAAATGGATTTGAGACATTATAATATTTTTGATCTGGTTCTATTTCCTTCATTGTTGTGTGGTTTTATGAATCAGCAATTCATTTTTAATTACAACACACCCTCCCTATTTATGGGTTTTTCATCCTTTAGTCAGACCAATTACCTATCAAAATATTTTTAAAAAATTGTATCTGTATGGAACAAGTACAAACTTTTTTTTCTTTCCATTCTTCTCTAAACTATTATACAGTGTGACAGCTATATATATAGAGTATTTGGGTTGTATTAAATATTATAAGTAATTTACAAATGATAGAGCACATAGGAAATGTACCTAAGTTTTATGGAAATAATTTTGTACAAGGGCCTAGAGCCCCTAAGAATTCTGAACAACTACATTAGTTTGCAGTATTTCAAAATATGACTATACCTTGTAATGTTTATTTTATTAAGTGTTGATCAATATTTGATTTGTTCCTTCTGGGACTATTTTGATAAAGCTGTTGTTATTAGCCTCACACATATGTACTCATTTCTATTACTTAAATAGGCAAACTATTGCTGAGTCTTAGAGCAGGTGCATCTCTAAGTATAGAGGATACTTCCATGCAGTTTTTGATTTTGTTTTTAAGGCTGTTTGATTAGTTCTCTATGAGCAACGTGTTTGAGTTTCCATTGATCTCCGACTTCAATAGTAATGTGAGGTAGAGTGAGTCTTTAATAATTTTACCTCTGTGTGGTGAGAGTGAGATGTATATATATATATATATATATATAGAGAGAGAGAGAGAGAGAGAGAGAAGAGAGAGAAATATTGCAGTGTTAATTTGTATTACACTGATGATTAATGTTGGCAAACACCCTTTTACATGCTTATTGGCCATTTAAAACTTTTCTTTGGTAAAGTACCTTTTCAAGTCTTTGCCATTTTTTCCATTTAACATTTTGAACTTTTCTTATTAACATAGAAAAATTCATTGTATAATCTGTGCAAGTAGTTGGTGTGATATTTGTATTGTGACACTTCATTTTTTCCTTTGGCTTGCCTTATTTTCTTTTAATTCCATCTTTAGATGAAAAAAAGACTAATTTGCATTAAGTTCAATTTCCAATATTTTTATTTAGTGTTTAGAGTCATATATTTTTGTGTTTGGTCTGAATGAGGGGTCGAAGTTCATTAACTTTCAAAATGGCAATGATGAACATCAAAATCTATTAAAAAGATTTTCCATAGTACATTGCTCACAAACTGTATATCAAGTGACTACTGTTATAACTCTTTTTCTAACATGTTTTGTTGTCTGACTTTGAACTAATGCAAATTTATTTTTATTACTGGCACTTCAGAAAAAATGTTGATATCTAGTCTTAGGAATTCATTAATATAGCCCCTATTCTTTAAAGTTTTCTTAATGCAAATCTGAGCATTTTGATGTGAATTTTAAAATCAACATGTCACACACCAAGCACCAAACAACCACTCCCACCACAACAACAGTGGTGATACCACCAGAGTTCTACTTCCTCAGATGTTGAAATATAACGCCAGAGAAGCACGCCAAGGCAAGCATATTAAGCAGGTTTTACTTAATGGTAGTAACACTGACTTCTCCCAGGAGGGAGAAGGGGGGCCATGGCTAATGTTCTAGAATCCCCAAGAAGTGAGCGTGATGGGTGAAAAGTGCCCAGAAAAACTACTGAGGATGCCGGAACTCACGTAAGAGATTTTATTAGGCAGACGAACAGTGTCTGCCCTGAAGAGAAAAGGGAAAAAAGAAAAAAGAAGGAAGAAACATGGCTGGGGAGCTTCTTTTAAGCTCTCAAACTTTGCGGACAAGACAAGGATAGGGCCAATTGTTGAAAACTGAATTTTGGCGGACTAGGGATCAGCCAATGGCTGGTGATGACTGGCCGATGATCGGACCAATGGGGGGCTAGCTCTAGGGAAGGGGCGGGAGAGCTGTCATCCCCCCTCACTTTCCCTGCAGGTGTGTCCTGCGCCCAACTGCCAGGGAGGGAGCCCCAGGAGATTGGACTGTGGGCTGGTAGGTAGCTGGAGGCAAGGGTGGACTGCAGGGTAAACCCAGCGAGGCCTGCTGCCTGCTACCGTGAGCTGTGGAGGGGGGGCAGGGCCACGTGGCAGAGGCTGCTCTGATGGCTGCAGTTGCATCTGACGGGCGCAGCCATTGCAGTTTTTTATATTACAGAGCTCACCCTACATCTTATATAGGTTAGAGTCATCTTAGTTCTGTTCTTTCTTCCTACCCTTATATTTCCTTCCTTTTCCTTCCTTCCCTTTCTTTCCTATATGACTAGGCCTGGTGACACAGCAAAATGGTGAGAAGTAAATGGCAGGGGGAAGGGCCACATGGAGATTCAGGTAGGGGCCCAGGGGGCATTAATTAGCAACTCCCTGCCTGCGGCTTTTTGGAAGGGGAAGTTAAGCCAGGTAACCTTGGTGATTCAAAGGGCTCTGGAGACACTGACATTCCAATCTCCAGGGTCTGTCTTCTAATTCCCATATTCTGATGGCCTCCATTCCCTATTTCTACATTAACTGCCTGTGCAATTCTACCTTCAGTGGGGTATTTACAAAGATTATACAAAAAGATTACACAGGGTAAATTCTTGTCTACAGATGTCCAAGACTTTATGACCATTTTCTCCATGGTATAATGATTAACTTGAAGCAAATGGCTAATGACTGATGATATTATAGACAAGCAACACCTTTCTTTTCATTTTGAGATAAATAGTGTGACTGTGACTTAGGCTTCAAAACTCTTGGTGCCTTCAGTATGAGACTAGACTTTCCCTAAAATGGTCTCTTCTCCTAGTGGATCATTCTTTTTTCACTCTGATAGAGATTTCTACTGAAAGAATTCCTTTAATAAATCACTTGCACAAAAGTGTCCATCTGAAGTCTTAATTTTAGGGATACTGACCCAAATTAATCAATTTAATTGTTTACTCAGATTAGAATAGGATTGCAGGTTTAGTAAGATTTAATTTAGTAGTCTCCTTCCGCAATTTGGTTGTGCGCCCTTAGACCACTGCAAAAAACTGTAAGAGCATACATTTACACAGCAGAGATTTTGAGTTTAGAAATTTAATGCCCCATTGTGTGAAATCACAAAACCCTACAACTGTCCAAAGAAGAAATTTCCTGTGTGGGTGAAAGGTCTCTCCTAAAAGGACTCTTCCTTATGGACCATGAGATTGCAGAGAATTTGTTGCAGGGCTTTAAGATGTCTGGCTTAGTGGACCCAGTTGTAAACACTTTCTGCAGCTTGGAATAAGTTCTATGGGGAAAAATATCCATATGGTCTAAACTTCTTTAGTTTCTAATCAAACATGGCAATTCCTCTTTTATATATAATGTCAAAAAGGCATTGGTTTCCCTTTCCATCAGTAAAATCTCTCTGACATGACCACCTTGAATCATTTTCTATGCTCAGAATCAGCATATTCTTTGTTCCATCAAATGACTATAGTGATTATTGGATCACATAGGAAGAATTTGTTCTGTGTATAATTTTAATTAATGTAATTCCCACTCATCAACTATCTTCAAAAATATAACTTAAAATATAATCCTGTTTTCTGATTCTTACAATGGGAATATTGTCCTTCCTTAGCAAAAGTGGATATAATTCTCTTTTATTAGGAAATACATGACCATTGGGTGGCTATGCATTGAATGCATGTGCCCTTTCTTGTGTATTAGACAATGACCTGTGTTAGTTTTTCTAATAAAGAAATATTCTTGTCTTACATGAAGAAAGCCTAATTGTTTCTAATGTATAATATTTAATTATGCTATTATTTTATGTCGATATATTATTTAGGGTGTTTACTTCAGTAGTTATGAAATCATTTGGCAAACCCTTTGTTATTAATGCACTTTCAAGATCTTATATTAGTGATTTAATTTTTTTTAAGTATTTAAACATCATTTGCATTCTTTGTCTTGAAAATCTTGGGTGGAGTTACCTTGTAAAATCAATAGTGATTTTTAAGTGGAGCTATGGAAATTTGTTGACATCGTTCTTATTTCCAACTAAAAGAAATTGCTCTGAACTTTTTACTTCTTCTAATGGCATTGGTAAGAATCATTTTTCACAAAAGAATTCAGTTTAAGGGGGCTTTGAGATTCATTTGCGTTAAATTTGATCAAAACTTTTGTTTTAAATTTCCTTTTTAAGGAAATTGTTTCCACTATATCATTTAGTTTTGTGGTAGTTTTTTTTGTTTTGTTTTGTTTTGTTTTGTTTTTGGTAATATAAACAAAAGAATTGAGCAAGTAGCATCCACACCAATCACAGGAGCAGTATTCACAAGGGAAAATGAATACAGAATCAGTGGCAAGTTTTCAGATCACTATTCGCTGTAAGCATCACACAAATGTCATGGAGAGATAGACTCTAGATGCCAGAAAAAGAAACCTGTGCCATAACTGTGAAGTTTTGAATTTTCATTTGGGATAGGCCAGGCCCTATCTGGTATGAATAGGGGTTAGCAAACAATAGCAATGTTGATATTCCCTAAACATTCAAATCTACATTTATTTAGTATTAAAACATTGTTTATGATGCTCATTGCGATGCTTAAACGTTGTTCAGTCTCCTGACCATGGAAAGAAAAGGTTCTTTCTTTAACCATTAAGTATCATATATATTTTCACCTCTATCAAGTTGAAGAATGGACTTCTTTTTGTAATGTGTTAGACATTTTTATATTGAATTCATATTGGATTTCTTCAAATATGGTAGTTTTTGAATGTCCAGATAATATCAGTTTTCTAACTTTTAGTTTGAGAATTTCATGTTCTGGAGAAATTTTTGATTTTGTGAATATCTGGGAGAAGTGAGAAGTTGTATCTTCATGCTGTGACGCATAACTACAGTCCATTCCTTGCTTTTAAGATTTCAAATTCCACTTGAGGTTTTCATATCCTTCTAATTTTTTAAAATTATTTTTTATTTGTAAATGCATTCTCCCAAGTTGTACTTCCAAAGACTCACATTATATTCATTAACATATATACATAAAAAGAAAAGTCTTAACCTATTTTCTGTCACTATAATAGAACATCTGAAACAAGGTAACTTATGAAGAAAAGATGTTATTTTTGGCTCATAGTTCTGGTGACTGGGAAATTCAAGATCTGGTAGTCACATCTCCTGAGGGCTTTCTTGCCATTTCTCCTGTGGCGGAAAGCAGAAGAAAAGTGGGTATATGAAGAAAATGCAAAACACAATGGACAGCCTTTCATTATAACAGCCTATACTCACACAAACTAATTTATTCCTGTGAGAAATATTAATTCATCTTGTTGACCTATTACTTTTTTGAAATATTTTTTTAGATGTTGATAGACCTTTATTTTTATTCATTTACTTATATGTTGTGCTAAGAATCAAACGCAGTGCCTCACACATGCTAGGCAAGCACTCTACCACTGAGCCACAACCCCAGCCTTAAAGTCCTAAGGTCACACAACACCTCTACATTGAGACTTAAACTTCAAAATAAAAGTACAATCACTTGGAAATCTAGCTGAATACATACATGATGTTCTTTAAACTCTTCCATTTGAATGGAACTCAAGTATTGATTCATACCTCTCTTGGTCTTAACAGGTTTTAAAAATTTATTCGTATTTTGGAATTTACAAGCACTGGGCACTGTCATTTTATGCTGGGATCTTCTCTCTGAATTTTTTTAATTTTATTTTCTTAATGGTTAGTGTTGGTTGGGTATTATTATTATTATTATTATTTGTCTTTTCCTTCCTTCCTTCCTCGATACTGAGAATTGAAGCGAGTGTCTCTTATATGTTCAGGAAGCACTCTACCACTGAGCTATATTCTTAGGTCCTTTCTAAATTGCCTGGAGTTTGTCCTCCTAACTCAGCTACCTGAATAGCTGCACTTAAAGATTTCTACCACCACGAATGTCTTCTCATTTTCTCTTTAATATTAATGTATTTTAGAAATATGTCTTGCAATATTGGTTTGCATTTTTAGAGAAAGACAGAGTGTGTTGATCTGAACAGCCCAGCCTGTCATCTTCCAGGAACAGAAGTTATCTGAGTCCTCCTTTAATCTGAAGCACTCAAAGTATTTAATGCAACATCTTTTTACCTTAGGTCCTTGATAACTTGATAAATTCATAAAAAAAATGCTTCTCCTTTTCAACTCTCCTTCTGTTCTAAAAAAACTAATCTTTATTCCATTATGTTTATAAAAGTAACTCATGTTAAACCAGAGTTATGGATGGTTATTGGTATAATGATAAGTTACAATCTTAGGGTTAGTATTTAACAAACTTGTATATAAATATTATTAATGACTAATGAATCACCAGCCTATTAAAATTCAGCACTATAATATGAATAAGCAAGAAAAAAAATTGTATATGTTAAGTGGTATCTCATTTTCCATAAGAAATAATTTTATATTCCCACCGATGATGTAGTATATTAGAGAGACTGGATTCAGAAGCACATAATTAATTAAAAGGAAACAGTCATTCATGCTGAGGACTGATGATAAAACATAAATAGGCTACTTCAAAAAAAGGTATATATTCAAAGATATAACTTACTAAAATTAATCTGTAATTATGTGAAAATTGTTTTGCAAAGGCTTTGCTTGAATTATGCCTGCAGCTGATAGAGATGAAGAAAATAAACAAAGGGGATTTAGAAAGCACATGAGTATGTTTAATATTTGTCTATCAACACCTGGCTGATCAAATAATTTAAGTAATAATTTTCTGTAACTACCCAGTAAATGTTGATTAAATACAGTGATTTCTTGTTGTCAAAAAGGAAGGAATGCCTCAGTTTGGAAAATCTCTGTTATGGACACATAATTTCTACTTAAACTTCAATTCAAATATCCATTTGTGCTCATTGTTAAATTGAAATCAATACACAATAAAATCTTAAATTCTGCAATACAATTTTAACGTGTATGAATGTGTTTTGCATGATTTATTAATTCAAAAAATAAAATGAGAGGATTAGAAACTGTGCTAATCTGTACTGTATTATTTTGATTCTAACAATGGTTAAGTGACAAAATATATTAAGCTTTTATCTGATCTTTACTTTGTATGACAATATAGAAACCAAGTAGTAATTGTAAAAGAAATATTTCAATGCCATTAACAATTTTTTTCTTTTAAAATGATTATTTGTTTTCTATATTGCTTGCTGTGTTATGTGCTTCTTTTTTTGGTTAAGTGATGTATACTCTATATTTGAGCAAACTTCTCTGGCTAGTCAGATAATTAACCAGTCTGTTCTTTGTTAGAGTGTAATTTTATTTGGCATTCACTACAGAAAATGATAGACAAACTACAAAAGCATATAAACTTAGGTCCAAACAAGGTATTCCACATCACCCTTTCGTGTTCCCAGACATTTTAATGAGGTACTCCGAATTAATACTGAAATAATTCTTTACCTTCTTCTTAGTCATAAAAACAAAGAATGACTTTACTATGTGTGCTCACTCATTAAAATGTGGCTTATAATAGGTAGGGAAATCTTTCCAAGTTGTTTTTTTTTTTGTTAATACAAAGTAATTAGAGGAATTGAAAATACTCTAAAAACATTATATTGTAGAGTTTTCTTGACAAATTGACATAGACACACCCCTAGAACCTACTTAAATGTTTTGTTTGCATTCAAAATGGAATATATTGAAATATTTGACTACTGTGATTGCGAATCCTTTGTACTTTAGGATTCCTACCCAGAGGCAGAAGATGTGAATCCCTTCTCTCAAAATAAGGATGAGTATTGTAGCACCTGAAATATGAAAGATTCTTAATTGAAACATGATATATCATAAGCTGTCAAGTTACCATGAAAAAGTATTTTATTTATTAGTTTCAGAAATATATATGCATATATATGCATATATATATATATGGGGGGAGAGAGAGAGAGAGAGAGAAAGAGATGTGAAGGATCTGTACAATGAAAACTATAGAACACAGAAGAAAGAAATTGAAGAAAACTTTAGAAGATGGAAAGACCTCCAACATTCTTGGATAGGCAGAATTAATATTGTCAAAATGGTCATACTACCCAAAACAATATACTGAGTCAATGCAATTCTCATCAAAATACCAATGACCTTCTTCACAGATCTAGAAAAAGCAGTTGCTACCCAAAGGTTTTAGAACCAGATGGAGAAAAAATATCCTAGGTTTTAAATCTCAGAAGTATATACATGGTTAAATCTAAAATTTACACCATCTATAAGCCTTTATTTAAGTGATCATTCTTGAAGATGCTCTATTGTAATATGTTTTGTTATTTGTAGACACAAATTTCCTCAGGTACCAACTCACTTAGCAATGGACCATGAATCAAACATTCAAGGATTGAATAAATACTGTCTTATGAATCAATTTTTGAGGTAAAAACAAGTAAAGGAAATGCTATATAAAATTAAAGAGTTATCTTATCCTGTAAAATATTTAAAAAGCATAATGTCCTTATAAAATAAAAACAAAGAAATAAAGGCAACAATTTGCTCAGCATTAATTGATTATGAACACCTCACACATACACCATTATGATAATTATTAGTTGTTATCATGCTATCATGTTGTACATACTGTTTTAAGGCTTATTTTGAGATATCTTTTTCACCATTTTGAAACACCAAATGATAAAAATGATAAAATGTTAGACTGCATTATTTGTTTCAAGTATTTTTCTAAAGAGACTAATTTGTTATATTTATATATCTTTACAATTTTTTTAGGATAGTCTTAATAAAGTTTTATATTTTTTCACATTCTTGTAATTTTGCATTGCCATACATCAACCACTTTTCCATAGGTATGTAAGTAGAACAATTAATTTCTCTTTGGCCAATATTGTTTTATGATCTATTAAAGGTCAATTCAGTTATCATACTTGAATATGCTCTTTACTTACTTTCATTTGTATACAAATTGACAAATAAATCAATTTCTAATGAAAATAACCTGATGTGAAATCAAGCTATTATGTACACCTATACCAAACAATATTAGAAAAGGAAAGACAAGTTATTCAAGAGACAGAAGTTCAATCTTTCTTATAAGAAGAATAGATATGGCTATGCCAGAAAAATAATAATTCAGTCAGAATGGTACCAGGTTGTAGCTTAAGGCCATTAACAGTCAGAATATAATTGCTCTGATAAGCAGATGCTGATCCATAATGGGGAGGGGTAGGGAAGAATGAAGGAACTTTGGATCGGGCAGAGGGGAGTGAAGGGAGAGGAGAGGTGTGGAGGTAAGAAGGATGGTGGAATGAGAGGGACACTATTACACTATGTACATGTATGATTACACTACCAGTGTGACTCTGTACCATGTTCAGCCAAAGGAATGAGAAGTTGTGCTCCATTTGTGTACAATGCGTCAAAATGCATTCTACTGTCATGTATAACTAATGCAAAAAATGCAATTATATATATTTTTAAGAACAAATATAATTGTATTTTTTTATGGAATGGCTCATGAGACTGAATACAACTAGAGAAATAGCCTTAATTGTGAGATTAGGCTAGAAGATGACATTTTAGGAAAATAATTTCAAAGTAATTACCAACTTCTCCCCCAAAACTTTAGTTACTCTTTTAAGAAAAACCTTGATTAAATTATGAATCACTGAACAAATTGAATTTGAAATCAAGATTATACATGCTTATTATATACATAATTTCTCTAATGTACAAATGTTCTATATATTGCTACTTTGAAATACACATAGGCTACTGGAGAACATGTATCTAAGTGTATTGTCTTTTAATATTATGCATTTTTAGCTTCAGAGTTAAAACATGTGATAAAAATGCCATTTCTGTCATCATCAAACAAGTGTTCCATATTGAAGAGATGAATGAAATTTATATGCACATTAGGATATGAAACCAAAACTTTAAACAATTAAAAAAAATGTGCTCGGCTTTCAAATGGCAAGCAGCTGGACCTGGGAAAGAAGCAGTATTTTAGTCTGTGAATATAGTTTTTCATAATTATAGGTACATTGGACTTTCTCTCCTAAGATTAGTCTTTCCTTTTGTTGTTATTGTTAACTTTTTATGTTCTGTCGTATAATGGTTGGTTAAGGGACTTACAGTAGTGCTAGAGTAGCAATCTGGAAATGAAAAACTAGAATTCTCGGGAGTGGACAAGAATTGCCAGGTCTGAAAGGTACAAAAGAAGCACATCAAATATGAATTGTTGGGTGTAGGCCAATCTTAAATGTGGTTAGAATTCAGCTGTATATGCACATAGTATGTCACAAGTGATCTAAAACATATATTTAAAAATTGCCATATGAGAATTGGAAATCTTGAAATCATTCAATTGAGATGGAAGAACAGCAAATTCCCAGTGGTCTCAAAATTCTCTCAAATTGAAATAGCTGAAGACCTGAAGAAATCTTTCTACTGGATGACTCACTTAATATAAATTATTATACTTAATATACCATGGATACTTATATGTAAAATACATTATTTTATTACTTTACAAAAAAAGACTATTTTTACACTATTGTCCCCTTCCTGTTTTGCAACCTTGAAAGAAAAGGCCAGGGTTCAATAAATCATATGAGGAATTAAAATGGGCCTCATTGTTTGTAATGATTTATACTCAGCTCAGTATTTGAGGGGAGATCTGATGAATCTACCGATTCCTGCTCATTTTTAGTGCAAAGGATTGGCAAATGTTGTGAATGAATCCCCAACACAGACGAAGGCAAGAGGATTGTGATAGAGTGCTGGTGTGAATACCAAATGATTCTCCTTTAGAATTATGACTCAAGAAGTTGGGAGTGGAAGCACCAAAGACCAGGGCTGTAGATCAGAAGGTTGAGACACCTGAGTTGCCATCAGTTTAGAAGTCAGCAAGTACACAGCCTCACCTCTATATCCACACTACCCCACTAACTGTACAAGGAAGCAAGACATATGTATGTATCTATCTATATGAATATATATGTGTATTCATTGTAAAGAAGACAGTGGCTTTCCATCAACCTAAGAAAAAGAAACATCATTTTAGTTGCTCCCATTCTCCTCAAATCTCCAATCTAAACTCCTGCTATAATGAGTGGAAGATACAAATATAAGGGATGTAAGGGTGTGAGACCTTGGAAAACTAACAAACCAATTAGTTTTTATAGATCGTGACAAAATTAAACATTTCTAAGCACAGAAAAAGTTTGCATTTATTGAAAAACATTTAAAAAACATCGAATTATACTATAGTAAGGGGACATATGCAAACATGAGAAAGAGGAAGGAAGTCATTCTTGTTTTAAAACGTCCAGGGTTCAATGAGTTGGGGGAAACTTTAGAAAAACCATGAGCTGTGGTGATATAATAGTGGTCTACCTCATGCTTTGAATATATCCCTTGCTGCTCTGCAATAGCAACTTATGTATTTAAATGGGCATTTTTTATCTTCTCCCTCTCTTTCCTTCCCTAATATTGGTGGAAAGCAGGATACCTTTCTTTCTCATCCTAGGCTGAGTTATTTCCTAAGCACACACCCATCCTAGGAATTAAGTCATTCAGACTTCGGGGATAGATCCAGAAGATCTAAGAATTCTCCCTAATTAACAGGAGAATTATGACTGCCCTCCCTTAAAAGCCCTCTGTTAGGCCAAATTACACCTGTAATCCTAGTGACTTCTGAGGCTGAGGCAAGAGGATTCCAAGTTTGAAGCCAGCCTCAGCAGTTTAGCAAGACTCTAAGCAACTTAGTGAGACCCTGTCTCAAAATAAAACATAAAAAGGGCTTGGGGATGTGTCTCAGTAGTAAATAACCCCTACACTCAATCCCCAGTACCAGAAAAAAAAAGACAAAAACCCTCTGTTCCCTCTGATGGAAAGAATCCCAGACTTCGGGAGAGGAGTACCTTGTTTCTTCTTTGCTGGCAAAACAATAAAATTTCTTGTAACTTTTTCTCAAAACTTTGTCTTCATTATTGGATTGGCATTGGGGATAAGGACACAGTTTTGGGTAATAACCACCATAGGATGACATTCATCCAATACTGGAATCAGGACACTTGTGTATGTTTGGGGTGGTGATGAGTAGCTCAGGTGGGGATCCCTATATTTGGGGAGAGGATGGTGAAGAAAAGAACCATCAGAAGTGTCCCAGTGTGTCAAAAGTTTTCACTTCACAGCCAAATTAATATGTACCTCTCTATTCCAGCTGTGCCTTTCAAGATGACCTTCTCCATCCCAGTTGGTTTCCTGATAGAAGGGATAGTAGTTGCAAGAATTCTATAGAGTCCCCTTTAATAAAAAAAAAAAATTGAAGAGGGATGGAGTGATTCACAAAACTGAATTTGAACAGATGTCTCATTTTTCCCTTGTCAGATGACATAGCAACCATTAGTTGAAAAATTTGAGTCAGTGGTGATGTTACAGGGCTAGGGCCCTCTTTGCATTGAGGCAATGCAAGGATCCTTCCCTCCATCAAACCCTCATTCTTATGATTGGGGTAGAAAGATTTCAGACACATCACTCAGAGTAACAAGCATGAGTTTATTGAAGGGATAGGAAAAGGGAAAGGGGACATTCTCAAGGAAGACAGAGGGTCTTCTCAGAGAGAAGAGGAACAGGATGCCTCTACTGTACTCCAGTTTTATTGGGGATCCCAGAAAAGTTTTCAGAGAGTCCCATGCAGGACTACCTCTTGACTTTTGACTTTTTCAGACTTTCAAGTCCCCACTGCTATGAAAACTCTAGGTAACTTTGGCCCATGCAGAATGGTTCTAATTGGATTTTTAACTGTATATTTTTTACAGATTCTATGGTTAAGAGGAATTATCTTTTATCTCATTGAACTTCAGGATCTGTTCTGTGGAAAGGGTCACAAAAGTCTTCTTCTTTAGGGTAACTTGGGTTCATCTTATGGACATCACTTTGGGCCTGCATTCTTCTTGCAGATAATAGGTAGTTTACTAGAAGGAATAAGTTAAAGGGAAATGGGGACACACTCTTGAGTGAAAGTGGATTACCTCAGAGAGGAAAGGGATGGCATGCCCTTCATGCCCTCCTATTTTATTGGGAGCCCCAGGGAAGTTTGCAGAGAGTCCTTCCCAGGTCCACTTCTTGACTTTTGATTGAAAATATGATTGCAATACACCTCCAAGTCCCTACGGTGCATGGTCTTATCCAATGGAGGGGAGCTTTTACTATTATACCAAAAGTCTTAAGAAAACTCTGGGTTAGTTGGGCTAATGCTGACCAGTCCTAATTGGAAGGTGTTCTTACAGATTTTATGGTTAGAGGGCTTGCTTCTAACTAACATATCTCTATGATTTCTGAAATCTGATCTATGTAATGTTCATAAAAGTTACCCATTCACCCCTACTTCAGGGTACCTTGTGTTCTTCTTATTCACTAAGAGAAGCCTTTCACTTCATTCTTCATGCAGATAACAAGATAACAGATAGTTTGATGAAGAATGTAGCTTATCCTATTGACTCAAGCCAGGAAGGGCTGCAGGTAAATTTATTTTAAAAGAAAGCATGTGTGAGTCAGTACAGTAGACCTAGTTTATACAATGATCCCTTAATCTCATATTGCCACCACTCTCGTTTGTTACCTATCACTATTAACAAATTTTTAACTATATGGTACAGTATTGTTAACTATATATGCATTATTGTGTAGCAGAACTCTAGAACTTTTTCATCTTACATGACTGCAGCAATATTCACTGCATAGCAACTTTCCATTTCTCCCTTTTGCTAGTCTCTGGAAATCACTATTCTACTTCATGCCTCTATGAGTTTGACTCCTTCAGATGAGTTATCTCAAATAAAACATCATGCAGTATTTGTCCTTCTATGAATAGCTTACTTAATATAATGTCCTGAAACTTCAATCCAATGTAGCATATGGTAGGATTTTCTCTTTTGTGATGCACTATTGTATGCATATTTCACCTTTTCTTTAGTCTTTTATCAATGAACATTTAGATTGTTACCTCTTCTTGTGATTGTGAATAATGGTACAATGAAGACGAGAATGCCAATATGTCTTCAAGATCCTGTTTTAATTTTTTCTGGGTAACTATTCAGAAGTTATATTAGGGAATCATATAGTAGTTCTTTTTATCTAAATTTCATATTGTTCTGTATAATGGATGTACTAATTTATATTTGCATTTATGTCAACAGTAAATAAAGTTTCCAATTTCTCAACATGCTCACAAACATTTTTATTTTCTGGGATTTGCTTTGGTTTGTTATGTAATACCTTGATAATGATTATTCTAAAAGATGTGAGGTAATATATTATGGTTACATTTGCATTTCCCTGATAATTGGTGACGTTGAGACTATAACATTTTTATATGCTTTTGAAAGTTTCTATGTTTTCTTTGGAGAAAGATTTGTTCAGATCCGTTATCCATTTTGGGGCACTGAGTTATTGTAGTTTTTAATTGGTTGACTTCTGTGATGTCATATAGGACATTGGGTCTTTGGTTTACTGCAAGAACGTTCACTTTTTTACCACCATAGAGAACCTGATAAGACTTGCTCATTATTTAGGCCACTTTTGATCTTGTTCATAAAAACTTGTTCAGAGTGTCCCTTGTTTTTGACTTTTGAGTGGATTTCCAAAATGTGCTCACTTTTCATCTTGGTAAGAGTTACAAGGAAATGAACTATGTGAGCAAGCACATGATCTTCAACTTAAACTTAGAGCCCACATAATTAAGGATGGCATTTTTATAACCAGGGCCTAAGATAATCAAGGAAGGAGCCTGTATAAGTCTTAATGTATTCAGATTCTTTTTCCAGGAGCAGATGATGCTAAAGATATGGTGCAATGCCTGTAGGCTGGAGGACCTTAGCATCCAGCAAGAGTAGAAAATTCTCTATCATTTCATTGCACAGTTTCTCAGATCTGATAGATTTTCAAGAGCTCAGCAGTAAGAGATTTTGCACACACCTGGTTTCAGGTCTGGCAAGAGGTATATTGCACCATCACAACCAACAGAGGTTTTGCATAAATCCAGCTACCAGATACACATACAGTAAGCCAGAGAACTCATATAATCAGGAAAACAAATAAATCAGATTCATTACTAAGACATAAAGAGCAAAAATAAATAAAAGCCCAATTTCCATAGCAAGCTGGTCCCGTAAGGCTCAGGAAAAGTGCACAGAGTGGATGGAGTCTTATCTACACATGCCTCATTTTGCATCCCATTTCCTGGGAAACTTAAAGAAGTCCACCCCGAATTTTGGACCATGGTCACTACTTGGCTCCCTGAGCACAACAATTGAAAATTCTCCTGTTCTAGAAGGAACAAGGACAGAGTCTTGCTTAGTCTGTAATTTCTCCTTATTTTCAAGCCAGGCATTCTCTGAACATTATATGGTTATTCTGAGAAGTAACAGCAGGAGGCAAAGAGGCATTTAGGCCAACTCCTTCTTTCAGCACTCAAAGAACTTCATTACCCAAATTAATAAAAAGGATGCATCTTGTGCAATCTGAAAAAGATCAATGCTATCACCCTCACATATTCTTTGCCATATGGCTGCTGGTGCTTAGGGCAGTGTCTTCTTTGGCTCACATACTTGCTTGTACTTCGGATACAGGACAGACAGATGAGGATGGTGGAAACACTAGGTGAAGGGAATAATTCTATAAAATGGGCCCACTGTGCTGACCTCAACATACTTTCCTCTCCAAGAAGCAATTTACTTACAGCTCTGCCTGGCTTAAGTGGATAGAACATGTCACATTCCTCAGAAAACTACCTGTTATCTGCAAGAAAAATTCAGGTCTGAAACAAAATTGATAAGAGGAACTGAAATTATCCTGAGGGTGTATAGTTTTTAGACCCTTTTCACAAACTGGATTCTGAAACTCAGGAAGATAAGAATAATTAATCCTAACCATCAAATCTATAAGAATTTACCCTGAAGAATTCAATTAAGAATCAGTTAGCATGGGCCAAACTGACCTACAATTGTCGTAGAAGTGAGGACTTGAAAGTCTGAAGTCATCTTGTTGTCAGTCAATAGTCAAGAGGTGGGCCTTGGCAGGATTTTCTGGAAACTTCTCTGGGATCCCCAATAAAAATGGAGTACAGGAGAGGCACTGTCCCTCCCCACTCTGTCACTTGAGAATGCCCTCTTTCTCTTTTCCTATCCCTTCAATAAATCCATGCCCATTTTTTAAGTGACATGCTTGAAATCTTTCTGCCTCAATCCTAAGAATGTGGGTTCAAAGGGGGAGTCAATCTGTGCAGTACCTCAGTTTCCCAGAAGGCCATAGCCTGTAGTACTTCCAAGATTAATCATGCTTATATTTTTTATTTATTGATCTGGGCTTTCCCGTACAATATAGGCAGTACAACTATCCCATCTCTCCAGGGTTTCTAAGTTAGAGGCACAGACATTGCTAAAGACGCTGACATGTTGCGCACTTGAATCAGTGGATGTCCCCTGGTATTCTATCCCCTGCACTTACCAAAGAGGAAAAAGGAATGCAAGACTGTCTCTGCAATCAGGTTGCCTGAGCTCTTATTGTACCAGCTGCCTACAGAGGACCATGATCAGTGTCCACAATTGATTTTTCAAATTCAACAATCTTGCTAAACTCTCTTGCTAAGTAAATCAATGTACTTTTAGATTGCTTTTAGATTTGAAGGAATAGATAATATTATCTCTGTGAATAGTGCTAGCTTAGTTCCTTTTTTTCTCAATCCTTATCCTACACCTTACCTTATTGCACTAAATCCTCTAGGAAAATTAAATGGATATAAATGCAGGATCCTGAAGAAAGAAGAAAATCTTTAACAATTTTACCATTAAGTGCAATAATTACAATGGACATTTTGTATACTCCATTTATCAGAATATAAAACTGTTCTGTTCTAAGTGTTTAATCACAATGAACATTTGGATTTAGCAAATGGTAATCCTGCATCTATGAAGATCATAATATAACATATCTCTTTTTTCTATTTATTTTTCAATTTATAGCAATTATATATTTTGTATAAGATTTATTGTGGCTTGTTATTTTGCATGTTGCATAATTGTATTTACAAAGATTTAATTTATATTTCTAAAATAGGCCAATAAATCTCCTTTTTTATATAGTCTTACCAGATTATGCTCCTACATTATTCAGAGTTCTCCAGAGAAAAAGAACTAATATATCATACATATAGGTATATATAGAAGCAACAGGATGTGTGTCTTTATATGTGTGATTACACATGTATAAAGAGAATTATCACAAGAAATCTGTTCATATGATTATGAGCCTGATGAACCCTAATTTGCAACAGAAATCAGCAAGCTGGAGATCCTGGAAAGCCAGTAGTTGAGTACCAGTCTAAACCCAAAAGCCTGAGAAGCAGGAGAGTTGATATTTTATTTTTATTTTCATTTATTTATTTATTTTTAGTACCTGGTACTGAATCCAGGAGTGTTTAATCACTGAGCCACATCCCCAGCTTTTTTTAACTTTTTAATTGAAACAGAATGTATCTAAATTGTTGAGGTTGGCTTAGAATTTCCCATTCTCCTTCCTCAGCTTCCTGAGTGGCTGGGATCAGAGGTCAGTGCCACTACACCTGGTTTATTTATTTATTTATTTATTTACTCTTTGTATGTCATTTGAGCTTTATTTTTTTAATTTATTTTTTAAAATTTTATAGACTTCATTTTGTTTCATTGTACATAAATGGGGTACAAATTTTCATTTCTATGGTTGTGCATGATGTAGATTCATACCATTCATGTAATCATGCATTTACATGGGGTAATGATGTCTGTCTCATTCCACTTTTTTTCATCCCCCATTCTTCTCTCACTCCCCAACCCCCCAACCTGATTCTATATCATCACAGACACTTTACAGAAGAGGATGTACAGGTGATCAATAAATATATGAAAAAATGTTCAACTTCTCTAGTAATTAGAGAAATGTAAATTAAAACAACTCTAAGATTTCATCTTACTCTAATTAGAATGGCTTTTATCAAGAACACAAACAATAATGGATGTTGGCGTGGCTGTGGGGAATAAGGCACACTTTTACATTGCTGATGGAGTTGCAAATTGGTACAGTCTGGAAAGCAGTGTGGAGATTCCTCAGAAAACTTGGAATGGACCCACCTTATGACCCAGTTATCCCACACCTGATTTATTTTTAATCCAAAGGTTTACAGCTTCAAGTCCCAACAAAAGACAATGTTTCCTTTCCCATCCAAAGACAGGAAAAGCCAGTGCAAGGTTTGAGGGCCACTGGGTGAAAAGAATTTTCTCTTACTTGGGGGAGGGTGAGCATTGTTTTTCTATTTAAGCTATCAACTGATTGGATAAGACTCACCCATGTTGTGAATAATAATCTGCTCTATTAGCTCTACCTATGTAAATCTTATTCTTTTCAAAAAACAACCTTACAGAAACATCAATAGCATTTGTACAAATATCTGGGCACTCCATGGACCAGTCAAGTTGACAGATAAAATTAATAAAATTCATGGAACATTATTATAATGACACCAAAAAATGAGTTTACCCAGTGTTTGCATATTTCTATTATCTTAATTTATGTCGATTGACATGTTTTTTCTTACATGTTTGGAAAACTCACACATAATGAAGACTTGTAGGACCATTGTTTTTGCTGTAAGAAATTATCTGACAAGGGATTGATTTATCATTTATAAAATAATTCTGATTTTTCTTATGTCAACTCCAATTAAGGTTCATTTTTCTAGCAATATGAGAATTAGATGTAACTTTAACTCATTATTATTTTATGCACTTTTACCATTGTTAGGATTAATGGTGATGCCACTTTTTTCATATACATTCAGCCTTCTTTATCTGCAGGTTCTGTATAGAGGGTCAAACCTACTGTGGATAGAAAAAATATATTTTTAAATTGTATCATCTTTCCGTGTCACTCCTTAAATAATACAGTATAACAACTTTTTACATATCATTTACATTGTATTAGTATAAGTAATATGAACACAATTTAGAGTATATGAGAAGATGTCCATTGGTTATCCATAAATACTTTGGCATTTTATGGAAGAGAATTGAACATGCAAGGAGCTTGGTATCTTCACGGGGGGTTCCTATAACCCACCCACCCTGGATTCTGAAGGGTGATAATATTTTATAGATTTTTCATGTCTGCATCAAATTTTCCTTGATGAACATGAGAGCTATTCATCATTAATTATCATGAGCATGTAAGAACATGCCATGATGAAATCCACTGTTCTATATAATTAATATGCACCAATAACATTTTTAAGAAAGAATTTTAACTACTTAGTCTTTGATTTCAAGATATTTTTATTTCTTATCTATCCTTCTATTTCATATATTTGTACAAATATCTTTGTTTTAATTTTGAATTTTCTTTTCTATGAATTTAATAATTTCTTCAAAGTTATTTTCTCTTCGGTTTTCATTATTTTTCTAACATATTTAATTAAGTGCAACAATCCCTATTTTTTTTTTTATACCAGGGATTGAACACAGGGGTACTTAATCATGGAGCCACATTGCCAGCCCTTTTCATATTTTATTTTGAGACAGGGTCTTGCTAAATTACTGAAGGCCTCCCTAAGTTTCTGAGACTGGATATGAATTCGCAATCCTCCTGTCTCAGCCTGCTGAGCTACTAGCATTACAGGCACGCCACACTGCTCCCAGTTTAGCAATCCCTGTATCTACCTGAATTTAGATGAACCCTAAAACTCTATGGCATTTCTCTTTTCATCAGTTTAAAAACATTTTCCAATTTCTTCAATATTTTCAATAGTACTGAAATTTCTTCAGTACTATTGAAATTTCAGTAGTACTGAAATTTCTTCAGTACTATTGGGAGATTTATAAATGTATTTGTTATTTTTGAAAGATGGGGATATTCTGAATGTCTTTTAAAATAGATTTTTAGATTAATTTCATTGTGGTCAGAAAATTTTCTTTGTATGACTTCAATCCTTTGATTTTTCTTTTTGTTTGTATTTTGTTTATGGCTTAAAGTATGGTCAGTTTGTATAAAAGTTTTATGTGTGCTTAGTGACAACATATATTCTGCAAATGTAGGATGCCATGTCCTTTAAGCTTCAATTATGATGGTTATGTTAATATTACTTTTAAATTACTTTTAAATAAACTATATTCTTATGGAATTTCTTAATTTCTATGTCCTATCAATTTCTAAGAAAAGTGTGTTAAAATATTCAATTATTCCTATGTAATACTCTGAAAAAACATATGTACATTTTTTTCTCTTAAAGTCTAATTTTTAATAATTCATTCATTTTAATTAACTTTCTGTTAAGTATTGTTTGCTTAGTATAATTTACTAAGTAGCAAGTACTTGCTCATTTTTTTCTTTCAACCTTCACCTCCATATTTTTATATATTATGTATTCAATACTCATGTAGATTTAATTTTAGAATTTACCAATTTTTACCCTTCAGTCTTTTTCTGAGTTTTTATCTGTGATCACTTTCTGCCTTGAGAAAATCATTCAGTGCCTTCTCAAATTAGGTACAATCTTTCAGTAAATCTTTGTATGAAAATTTATTTATTTCATGTTTAGTCATGGATCAAAAACCTATATAAATAATTTTTATTTTTTTAGCACATTAAAAATATTCCATCATCATTGATTTCAATTGTTTCTATTGAGAAAAAAACATGTTAGCCCTACTACTTATTTAAAAGAGGATCTATCATTTTTCTTTTTCTGATTTTGAGATCTTGCTTTCTTATGATGGATATCAAGAGTCTTGCTATGAATTTCTGAGTTATTTTTTGTAGTTTTGTAGTCTTGCTATGAATTTCTGAGTTATTTTTTGTAGTTTTCTGCTAGTGCTTCAAAAATTTTTTACTTTATGTTTTAGAAAATTTCCATCAGTTATTTCTTTAAATGTTTTTTTTTTCTGTCATATTGTCTTTCTTTTCTTCTTCTGAATCTCTGTAGGTGAAAAGTTAGAATTGATTTCACTAATTCACTCGCTAGTTCTCATCATTGTTTAATTCAGATTTATTAAGGACTTGTTCTTAATTTCATCAATGTCCTTACTGTAATATATACATATATATGTATACACACACACACACACACACACACACATACATACACACACGCACACATTGTGATTGGAATTTAAATTCTCTGGTTCTAAACTTTTGGCTTCTAACATTTACTGAATTCAAATCTCATTTTATTTAGTCAAGTAATAAATATATATATATAATAAATATATTTCTAATAATTCTAGCAGAGTACTATTGCTGTTTTTTATATTATATAGTGTTGTATTGGACGTTGATTATGCGCTGATAAATATTCATGCAGAATTTCAAAGGTATGTTATGGCTTAGGTTGTACTCCTCTTACATTAGATTTATTTAGGCATATTTCTGGAAGTAGAATGTAACTATGTTAGCTATATTCTAAAGAGGATTTGATATGCTTTGAATATTCCTTTCAGGTTCTGTGAAGTGTATCTATTTTTTATTTATCTTTATAGTAGAGCATTTTGGATTTCTAATCCAGAATATTAGAGTTTATCAGACCACATTCCTTGGGACATTGAACTCCAATTTTTATCTTTTTAGCTCCATGAGTCTTTCGAAACTTCCACTCATTCACTTCTCTACACAGTCTCTTGGATCACAGACATATCTAGGTGAAAGGTAGTATAATGCCACTTTATGTTTTCTTATTGTCCTAAAACTTGACCCACTATTTTTTTAAGGTCTTGTTAAATTCAATTTCACCAGGCATTTTGTGAATATTACATTCATTATGTTTTTTTTCTTATAAGTAGATGGATCAATTTACTTAATCTGCCATTCCTCCAATCAGATTTAGCAAATTTATATTCAAAAATTTTATTTACTATAAGATAAATAATTAAATTATATTACTATGTTCTGCCATACTGCAGAGTGGAAATCACTGTCCCTTAGCTACTTCATTGTTGTTCTGCCTGATACCTCCTTGGAAGGTATGTGTTTATCCATTATCTAGCAATGAAGGCAAGAGAACATGAGGTAAGAACACATAGAGAAATAAAGATGCTGTTTAACCAATGAGTAGTCAGTCTTTTCCTGGGTTGTATTTGGTATTACTGACATATTGTATGAATATCAGTCCATATAGTGGCATATTAGTCCATGTCCCTGAGATGCACCACTTTTATATAGCCACATGACCTAAATTGATATTATTCTCAGAGGGGACTAGAGAAAAGGTCTGCATAACTTTGAAAACTCTATCCAAGAATATAGAAGTACCTGTCCAATAAACTCATCTATTATAGAATTAGAAAGTGACATAGGTATTTGGAGGTCAATTGTGAACCTGTATGGTAGACGTGCTCTTGAACATGACAGCTCATTTAATCAGTAGGTCACCAAAGAGTTGATTCAAAAACAAAATGTGAGGATTGCAATAAGTAGTTAAAAGTCATCAGCTCAAAAGTCATGGTAAATCATAGCAGCAGTGTAAACAAATCAGAAAGGGAAAAATTTTGAAGGGAGGTCACTGAACTACTTTAATATTTATGATATTCCATGAAGAAAACATGGTCTTAATGGCAAGAGGATATAATGAAGATCAAGATCTGTTTGAAAAAGAAGGATGACAATAGTTCAAGGAGAAGTGAGGGACTGGTAATATCAAATACCAATGATTACATACATCTGAGCATCGTTGAATGAACTTGATGAAGTGAGATAAGTCAAATCATTTTACTAAATGGAGGTAAGCTGAATTTAGGACCAAGCAAAATGAAAATTTTCAAATAAATATGTATTCTTATAGAAAAATTAGTTTAGTCTGAGAAAATATATTACCAGAATCCCCTTTGAAGACAAATAAAGCATAGGAATCCCTTGAAATTGCTCTTTTGCTTTTTACCACATAAAATTAAGAGCAAAGACAGTTTATTGGATTAATTTGGAAAATAGATGAGAAAAGACAATTGACTTGAATAATGATCAATGTTTGGATTTTAAAGTGTTTTAAAAATTATTTTCTAATAAACTCATCATACAACTATTTGGAAAGAAAACAATAAGATATTTATTTCTTATTCATGTTACAATCTTACAAAAGGTGAGCTGATCATATATAACCAACCACTCTTTTGATGTTCATTGTCATAAGTAATTTGATTTCTTTCACCTCATATCAGGCAATATAAATTGATTCCAGGATCCTGTATGTTTAAATTTAGTTTAGGACAAGTAACACAAGATGATAGGAACCACATATTTCCCAAAGAGAACAAAAGTAATTTTAGACATGGAATTATTCATATTGTTTGATCATTATGACTATTTCTATAGGAAATACTGATATAAAATTGGTGTATAAAGAAATTCAATAATATTGATCATCATTTATTTGTTTTTATTGCCTTTCTTGCTTATAAAGCTGAGTTATACATTGTAACTACATTTAGGTTCACAACTACATTTTCATTCCCTTTGGCTCAAGGTGGCAGTGGGACACATGAGCCGCCTAATGCCCCAAAATTATAGTAAGGAAGAATACTATTGAAGTTATGTACACAGATGGACTCACTTAGGAAAACAGCCAACAAGGCACGTGGATCCATAGATAGATTTACTACTTAGAAATGCATATAACTTAAGTCAGAGCTTTATTGAGTGGAGCAGAAAACAAGGATTAAATTAAGATTTGTGCATGAAATAAATCATGCCAAACCTTCCTCATTCTCTCCTCTTGCAACTCAGACATGAAGACAATAGCAATTATAGCTTTCACATATATATTTCAGCATAACAGTTGCCCTCTAGTACAGAAATTTATTCCCCAATCTATCAATCTAAAGTAAATCTTCTCACAAGACCATCCCAAACATACAAAACTCCTATGTGTTTAAGAATTAAACTTGAACAAAAAACAAGGTCCCCAGTGTAGTGACCTTTTTTTGTCATTTTTATTCTCCAGGATTTAAGCTGTTTCTATCAGAATCACCCCTCCCACACACACATTTACAAATTTCTCTTCTCTTTCTCTCTCTCTCTCTCTCACACACACGCGCGCGCACACACACACACACACACACACACACACACAGGGAGTTTAGATTTTTATTAATTAAGTTCCTGACACGGAAATATGAGAAATTAGAGGACAATGGTAATAATGAAGCATTTCATTTATGGAGGTACTTCTTTTTGGAATCAGCACAAACTTTATATCCTCTGCCCTCAAAAAAATTTTGAGTTAGTGACTTTTAGTAAACACTTATTTGCTTAATCATAAAGAGTAGACTTTGGTTATTTACAGCTAAGACTGTTGACTGATATAAAATTAATAAATGGATTAATGTAGGCAAGAAAATTTTAGGAACACTATAGGAACTTGGATTTGATGGCTGGTTTGTTTGTGGATAAAAGTAGAGAACATTCATGTTGGATTAAGACATGGGCTTCTGGCAGCCTGTGGCACATAGTGGCAAAACAGCTAGTTAAATTATTGCCTGTGGTCATGGAGAATGAAATGTCTCTTAATGACAAAAATATGAGAGATGGAGTCACCTCTCAAAAAGAGCAGAAAGAAGAGCATAGGAATTCAAAGCTCTAGGGTGGGCTGCTTGCTTTTAATTTTGCTGGGCAGCTTAAAGAAAAGATACGACAAGCTCAAGGTCTTAAATTCTCAGTTAAAACCTCAAGAAAGACAACCAAGGATTTTCAGCATCTCTTATTTCTTTTTGCCTTTAGGCTGAGATAGATGAAAATCAAGTAAAAGTTTCATCCTAAGGGTTCCATCTTATGTAGGTTGAATTAACAGTCTGACAATACATCAAATGTGACAGAGCTTTGATAAGAAAAGAATAAAATACCAAGTGTAGGTATAAGGACATATTGAGGGATTTGGGTGTCTTAAAATATACCAAATATCCACACTCCAAATCAACCTCTGTTTCCAACTGAGATATGTCTTATGCGACTATGACTTCCCTACCAAGAAAACCTACAATTATTTGACCAAAGCAGTTTCTTGCAAAGAATTCAATCTTTCTCACATTCTTCAGACTTATAGCAAAAATCTGATTCCAGCAAATCCATGTCTGTGCATACCCAAACACAGAAGGAAATTAAAAATATTTTAATCCAAAAAAATACAGGATTTGGTTAATATGTATCTTAGAAAACAAGAAAATACTTGAGAAGTTATATTTTATGTGTACTGAAAAAAGAGGAAAAAGAAGGCGGCCTTGATTTTAGGGAAAGCTAAACTACTGGTGTGTAACTAGAGATTCAGAGTTTATTGTGCTAGTTTGCCCATATGCAATCATTTGCTTGTATGGTTATTTAAATTGTGATTAATAGACTATTCACATTAACATAAGGTGTAAATGTAAAAATTTCTTTGATATAAAAAGAAAGTGAATAATTTGGGAATATAATTTCCATGTGTAATATCCTAAACTAGTTCCCAAACTATGAAAGTCCAGAAAATATTCCCTTCTCCTTGAGTAAGGTGAGAACATACATATGTGAACAGGATGGATATGGCAATTCTGGGGATCAGATTGTTGATGGTAAATGATGTACCATTTGAAATTATTGCCAGATACAAAGTAGATATTATACTAACAAAACCAGAGAGATTATCAGAATGATTTGATACATAGAATTTTTAAGGTGTTATTTCTTCCAGTTGTCCTTAGGACTAAGATATATATTTTACCAAATAAATTCTTCTTTGTTATTGAAAACCATTTGATACATCAGATACAATGTTCAGGCCACATAGTTCCATTCTTTATGAAACTCCAGGGACACAAAAGTTGAAGGTATCAATGGTACCCCTGAAGTCAAGGAGTTCCAACCGTCAAAATAATATGTAGTAATCCTGATGTTATTAATTAATGATGGCTAATAATTACATAACATAGTAAGATTCTGTTGAAGTATGTGAAAAATTACCAAGTAGAAGAGTTTGGGAGTGAAGGTATGACCTCTGGGGGGAAAGAAATTGCGTTTATCATTTCTGGACAATGATGAAATCTGAATGCTTTACTTTAGGGCTTCAGGCAATCATAATACTCAGTGTCCATCATGACTTGGTATGCTCTGATCTTTGAAGACAGAACTACAGAGAAATATTCACTATTCAATGCTGTAGTTGGAACCACGTTCAAATAGCTCTTGAAGGCATAAGTAATCTGCATGAGCCTAACATACCCAGCCTACCATTCTTTCCTCTAGCTACACTTATCGTTTCATGGACATTACACATGAATAGTTGTCTCAGAAAAAAATATTCTAAGCTTAGTTTAAAAGAACATAAACATAATTTTCTAGCACCAGCAAAGAATTAAATGTTTTCATATTAAAGCTCACATAAGAAGGTAGTGGAGAAAGGAAATTTTCTTGAGCAGATGTTACTGATATATTTCACTGTCCTTTTTATTAAGAAAAAAACAGAGGTGGTTGATATCAACCTATCAGGGTTAATTGTTCAACTACATTTAAATTAGTTGATAATGATTATACTGCTGTTTCACTTATGAACTTTGGGAAAGAGTTAAGTAAATGGCGTGCTGCAATGTACCAGGAATGGGACGCCTGTGTCCTGTGCTCATCACTGGCTCAACTGTGAAAGAGCCAATGATGTCAGCCTTTTACACTGTTACCCTCATTCTCATAGAGAGAATTCATGAATCAAGTGACAGTGGTGGTATGGCAAAAGTCATACACAAGCTCAGCAACATTGATGTTCCCTTACCAAGCCTGACTAGAAGAGGTACAATTTGCCATGAAATGAACCAATCCTATGTGGCGTCATACCCTCAAGGAATCAACAAGTACAGAGGTATTTTTTTCACTAAATATTTCTAACTGTGGGAAAAAAAAAGACACTATTGATTTGAAATTAATGTTTTACATATTTTAGTTAACTTGACCTTAAGGAAATTAACTGAATAGTTTATTTTACATTTGATCTAATCCACAATATTGATTATAAACCAAAAATGACTTTTAAAGGTAAAGAAATATTCAGCTGGGTGCAGTGGTGCATGTCTGAAATTCTAGCAGCTCAGGAGGCTGAGGCAGGAGAATCTTGAGTTTAAAGCCAGTCTCCACAACCTACCCAGGCATTAAGCAACTCTATCTCTAAATACAAAATAGGGCAGGGGATGTGTGGCTCAGTGGTCCAATGCCCCTGAGTTCAGTCCCTACTACCAGAAAGAAAAAAAACAATAAATGTTTATATACTATTGCTCAGGAGATTTCTTGATTTTATTATGTAGTGTATTTTTCAGAAGTTGCTGTCCTTAGAGAATATGTAAACTATATAAAATATGTACTATTACCTAGATGACTGAATTTTCTCTTTCATAAGGATAATAAACTGACTAATATAGGATGTTTTCTCCTTCCAACAAACATATGAGTTCAGCTGTAAGAAATGGAAATGGAAGAGGTTTCTCTCACAATCACAATCATGACCTACCTAAAAATAAGTGGTCTACTCTAGGCAAGTCAATACTCTGCTTATTCACTAGTGTCATACCAAAGAAAGATTACATGTGTAAGGTAAAACATCTGGGTTTCCTTTGCTCTGGAACACCCTTTTAAACAACACGTGCATTTGGATGAACAGATCAGAAATGGATGCTGTATAATAATAAATCCTTACTCTAAAGGTGAAAATATAGCTCATGCTAAATATTAATATGAGAAGGAAGTATGGGTAAAACCCCAATATTCCCAAGGTTTATCTGCTACTGCTATATCTGATTGGAACATTTAATTGAATACTGCATTCATCCTTTGTGGGAAATACCATAAGTGGCTGAGGAAAGTTATTAGGGAGTTGGATAAAACGGTATTCTCCAAAAGAAATCTATTCACAGTGTCTACTAAACTCTTGCTTTATTTATTGACCCAGATTTCAGTCTGTACCTACTTTCAAATTCCTGGTTTCTATGATTCACTTTCCTCCATAACATCTGCATCTATATTTGCTAATCAAAATCTCACCTTGGCCATTGTGGTCAGCTAACAGAACTGGTGGGAAGTCAGAGAGAATGACTGATGGGATCTGTGATTAAGGAGCCTAGAACAATTTTGAATTTATGACTACTCTTGCTGAATATAAATGCATATTGTTACAGAAATTAATTCATTAAAGATATTTGTATTTTAAATTCTCAATATATTACTATGGCTCAAGTTCATTATTGAAGAAATAGATGTTGGTGGGGGAAACAAGAAAATTTCAAATTTGTATATAGCTTTGCTGATATGAGATAATATGTTACATAAATTTTTGATATCTCCATATAATTTAGAAATGCACCTTTTTAAAATTAAGAATGACCTGGGGGTATTAAAATAATTATTTTACAGTCCTTTCTTACATAATAGGTAAAGTGAGTAAAATTGATAATAATCATTTATTTATGTGGATGAAATAAAAAAGAAATATTTTTTAAGAATTTTTTCTATGATTTGATAATTTGTTCTTATTATTTTAAAGTCTTAAGAATTTGTAAAATAAAATTACATGGAGAAGAAACCAAAAAAATGCATGAATTACATGCTGTTTTATTCATCACCATAAATTTGGAAATTGAAAAGTATGGAGTAGTGTTTTGTTACAATTACTGATCATTAAACTTCAGAGGAAAATATAAATTATGCATCTGTATTGCCAACATAGAAGCTAGATGAACAACTATTTACATTTAAATATCTTTATTCACTTGATATAATCATACTTTTATTCAAATATTATTTGCATGTTATTTGCATTCTTTTTGTCCAACGAAATATTCATATTTTTGTAACTGTCATTTGACTGGATATACAGTAAAGATTTGCAATGCATAATATAATGTTAGATTTGAAAGATGGAAAAAAATTTTATTATTTTGTCAAGAAGATAAAATTAAATATATAAGGAAGAACTACTGGAAATTGCCTAAACAAAAAGTTTATATTTTATCATTAACCTTAAATACGAGGAATACCTAGAGATTTTCAGATTGAATATATGATTGTCAAAATTAAAATTTCAAAAATGAAAAAATACATAGATTGTTACAAATCACAAATTTTATCCTTCCTAAAACAATAAGCACAATTGAATCAAATATTTTTTTGAAATTTGTTTTGATCTTATATGTTTCAACACTAGGCAATACAAATTTAAAATTGCTTAAATATTCAAGAGTTCTTTTCCCATACTACATATTATGAAGTAAAGATATTTGCCTTAATGGAATACGCAACTTTTATTTTGTCAAATCTTCACTTATTGGGGATAAAGTTTGGACATTTGCTAAGTTTTCACATTGGATACCAATCCTTCCATTCCTTAAAAGCATGGTTAAAATATAATGTCATACCCAAGTAAAAGCACACCTTTGGTTTATTGGTTGCTATTTTGTTCAAAGAAAAATATAGATATTTGAAATAATAAACTATTAATCCATTTTAGTGTAAGTGTACCTACTTACGCTCAGAGTCCTATATAATGGAATATAATATACATGTGTCCAAAACAGCCTGTCTCAACGTTTTTGACATGATTATATGTAATAATTAGATGCAGCTAAAGTTAGACAAAATAGAATATAAAAGCAAAAATTGTCACTAGTATATCAGCAGATGAGAAAGGTAAGTCTGATGATTATTGGTCCAATATATCTGACCTTCTATTGAATCATTTCCCAAGCCTTGTCAGTGCATTTTCCTTTTTCACTCTGACACATTTATTTATTCTTCCTAAAACATACATTCTAGAGTTGAGTGAATCAGTCTCTACCTATTATTGCTTCCACATTTCTAATTTCTAAAATGTCTACTTTCCTCAGGGATTTTTGTGACCAGTGTTCTTTCGATTCATTTTTAAAATTTCTAAAAGATAATCCCTTTATTCCTTCAGGAGGATTATGTCATATTTCATATTAATTACTTAGTGAGCATATGTCTTGAATTTTTCTACTGTATAGAAAGTCCTGGAAGTAAAATTCAAGATCTATATTTTATTTGTAGTCATCTCAGTACTCAGAACTGAATTTATAAAATAAATTTCCTAATATGCAGATTTTGAGTACAAATATAAGAAATACCTAAATCTGACTATTGATTTTCACCCAACATGAATCATATCAAAAATCTATGTGCCTGGGCATTTACACAAAGTGATAGATGACTCTGTGATAAGCTTTACTTTACCAAGGAAATTTTGGTTCAGAATTTTCAGATTTAGTCCTCAGTTTTAATTAATATCTTAATCAGTATCATGCATTTAGATGTTGTGTGTAAATACACAGCAAATTACATTGCATGGGTACTTAAAGTGTACCATCACATAATAGTTACATTTAATAAACATTGATTTCAAGAAATTCAAGAATTTTATTATCCAAAAAATTTCTCAGATGATGAAGGAAAACCCTGAAATTCATGAAGATAACAAGGAAGTTGTAAATCAGGGAGCAAGGATGTTCAGTCTTCATTGTTTCTCTCATTAACATATTGATTTTTTATTGTAGTGACTATTTTCATATTTTAGCAAATATATGCTCAGTTTCTATGGGTAAAGGCAAGACTGCAGGAAGAAATTTTGTCATTTAACTCATATTTCGTTGGAATTCAACTGTTCCTCACCAAGCATAGAGTTATAATTGCCAAGCTCTGTATCAAAACATAACAGTATGATTAAATTGCTATTTTAGCAATGAGTAGGCACATAACACTATGACATATGTCCAGCTGAACAATATGCGCACAAACAAAATGGATCCAGCTGCAAAGCTTTTCTCTCCACAAACAGCCTTGCAGATGACATATGTTAACTATTAATGTTTTGCCTCTACCACCTGATTGTAAAATTTCCTTAATGGTAGGTTTTACATCTTATTTGCCTTTTGTCCCCAGTTCTTCCAGCTTGAGGATGGCACTAAATTAGTTTGTTGAATGCATAAACATCAATAAGATGGTTTGATAATTGGCTTATTATCATCAACAAGATCCAAGCTGTGAGTTTCAATATGATGACAACGTCTGGTCTTGAAAGATGAAAATTAAGATGACAGAAGAGATCTATTCTCTGCCACTGGCAAGGGCTTCTGATTATGTTTCTAAGTAAGGAGGACTAATAAAGAACTGGGCCAGTAATAGGGAGAGAAGAAGTTTAACTCTAGAAATGTGTATCGGTCAGATTAATAAGGTAAAACTGAATTTATAACAGTATTGAGTGAAAGGTTTTTTGTAGACTTCCTAAATGATAAGTCTGATTATATAAGGTGACTCAATAGCATCGACATTCAAAAGACTGAATGGGCCAATATTTTGCCCATAGATGGGGGTGTGGTGAAACAGAGATCTTTGGAATGTTTTCTGTACTGATTTAAAAACTGGAATGAGAATGATTTGAATACAGCAAAACTAAATCCCATGTCTTAACAATTATCTGCTTTAGTTTTACATTTATATATGGTGACTGTAAACCCAGGACCTAATGTAAACATGTTAACCTGTCATAATTATTGTACCACATGTACTCTCAAAAGTATCTTAATTTGAATAATATATTCCATGTTGGCCCTACTTACACTTTATTTTAATTAAATTTACTTATAAGACTACCTGTCTTCCTCAAAAAATTCAAAATTTCAAATAAGATCCATGAAAATAGATAGTATAGATGATTGTCTTGAACTTTTCTGTTCAAATTGCTATTATGCCTGTATGTGAATTAGAAAATTTTTATCTTTATGTTATAGTTTTTTTATGTGGAATATAAAAATTATTATATTATCTGATGTATAGGGTAAGAATTTAAACAATATACTCAGAATGTTGAGCCTGGTACTTTGGAATATTTGTTACATACCACCTTAAGCATTTCAGTCATTGTAACACATAATGACATAGCATACTATAACAGATTTTAAGATAGGGAAAAAAGTTGTAACTTCAGAGAAAAGGGCTTTTTTTGTCAATTTTTTCACTGCTGTGACTAAAAGATCTGACAAGATGAATTTTAAAGGAAGAAAAGTTTATTTGAGGGCTTATAGTTTCAGAAGTCAGTCCATAGAAGGCCAGCTCCATTCCTCAGGGTTCAAGCTGAGGCAGAACATCATGGCAGGAGAGTGTGGCAGAGGGAAGCAGCTCACATGATAATCAGAAGCAGAGAGAACTCCATAGGCCAGATACAAATATATACCCCAAAGACACGCCCCCAATTCCCACCTCTTTCAATCACACCCTAACCACATCAGTTACCATCAGTTAATTCATATCAGGGGATTAATTCACTGATTCAGTTAAGACTCTCACAACCCAATCATTTCTCTTCTAAATCTTCTTGCATTTTCTCACATGTGAGCTTTTGGGGGATACATCACATTCAAACCATAATGGGGTTGCGCTGCACAGTCAAATAAAAATCCATGGATTAACAAGACATTTAAAACTTTATACAGAGATTGCTGAAGACCATCTGAATAAGTAAAAATAAATAAATAAAGGAAAAACTACTTAAAACAGAGAGTGACGAGAGATCAGTTTGATAGAAATTCATAATAAATGAAAATGAAAAAAGAGCAATAAGAATTAAAATGCCAGTATATGGAGTTGTTACTTTTCAAACTATGAAGATAAATTCTATCATAATTTGAATCATGTTTTTATCTTGCCAACTACATATGCATCTTGAACAGTTTACTTAGGCTTCATGTTTAAGTGTCTTGAGCTATCTATGATGAGGGGACTAATAGATTTTACTTTATAAGATTGTTTTGAGAATTAAACAAAAGAAATATATGTATATGTACATACACATTTCATATTACTAAGGATATTTTTACCATGTACTAAGTGTTCATTAAATACCAATTATTGCAATAACCCAACTATTAATAATTTAGTCTGGGGTATTACCAAGACATTGATAGATGGACTCAAGAAGAACTGACATTTTAACCTGAACAGAAGGTATACCTTGACTCAAATAAGACTTATGTGAGAAAGAAAGGTAGAATATTCAGTTTGGTATTAAATGTAAGGTGCTTATGGAATGCTCAGTTATAATTGTCCATGGGGAAACTGAGCATTTTGGGGAAAAGACTTTCAGAGTGATCAGAGATGCTACTATAGAGTGATCAGTGAAGGTAGTAGGATGCACAGAGTTTCAAAAGAAAGCACATTCATGGATGAAAGCCACTGGGATTACTAACAAGTGGCAAATCTTGGGTTCAGACGTTAGTTTAATGAGTATAGGTGACCTAATGTATCTGTAACCTAATGAACCTATAGAATGGCAGGAAATGAGAGAATCTTTTGTGGTCTCCAAGAAGGCTGTTAAATTGAGAGAAGCTCTCAAACTAACTTTGAGTGGGGACAATTGATTTAAACATAGTTGATCTCTTAACCCAGATAGAATGAAAGGTTTGATTTTGTGGACCTTAACTTTTTAAAAAAATTTTATGGATTAGCAACTTTTTCTTAAATGATGGTGTTATCATTTCTTTTATTCAGTTTTTTGAAAGTGACTATTTTTCAAAATGAAAAATGTACATATACAAAAGAATAATGAAGAAAATGAAAGATCAAATATGTTCAATAAGGATATTTCACTTTGTATAGCATTGTAGTTTTCTCTGACCAACTACATATGTAGCATATATGTACATATTTATGTATACGTATATATATGTTAAAATATAAAATTTTTATTTATGTCTATCTTAAAAATTTCAAATTTAATGTTTTTCTAATGGTAGCACATTTTCTTTCAATAATTCACACTTTAATATTAAGATAGTAATATTGATAATTTTATTCAAAAAATATTTTTATGCTATGAAAAGACTCAACATGCATCATTTTTAGACTCGAGGTATTGCAAATTTGTGCTCATTTAACTTTCATATACCTATATGTACATATACTCAGTCATTTATATAGCAACTTTCTCTATCACTTTTACTTTTTTATTGCTTTCCTTACTATCTTATTTTTACTATGAAAGAATTAGTATTTATGTACAACTTATATGCCAAAATACTCTAAAAATATTTCTGTGTGTTCTTGGGACTAGATGTGAGGAAATTGCAATACTTCTTTCATTATGAACTAATGCAAAAACTTTTTTAAAGATCCTCTATATATTTTTAAATTGTTTATAATACAGTCTTTAACTGCTTTTTCCCAAGTTTTCATGCCCACTTCTGATCACAGTAACTCAGAAACCCTGCTCATTCTGCAGATATTTTCTTTAAGCTCTCTTTAAAGAGTATCATCATATTTTTTGTAACTCCTTCCTAATTGCTCATTTTTACCTCAATACATTTTTATTTAGACTTTGTTTCTGTCCTTACTAGTAAAGTATACATATTAATTTATCATCACATTGCAATTGTTAAATCCAACAAAAATAATCCATACTCACATTCTCTGCATTATCAGCAATGACTTCCTAACAAATTACTATAAACCTTAATGCTTAAACAAACATTTATTTTGCTACAGTTTCTGTGGATTAGGAATCTGCATGACTTACTTGAGGTTTTGACTCTGTGTCTCACATCTGTGTCTCACATAAGGCTGTAATCAAGACATGAGCTAAGCCTGAACCGCTCTTCCACTGAAAGCAGTTCTTCTAGGCTCATCATGTGGTTATTGATTCAATTCAGTTCACTGTGGGCTACTGTACTAAAGGAAATGAGGATGAAAGTTATCCTTGATTAAATGATTATTGTATGCCAGATTCTGTTAAGGTATATATCATTAAATATTTTGTTTGGATCAATTTTTCAAAGAATTGTATATTATTAGGTTTTTTAACATTAAAGATAAGTACAGCAAAAGATCATGAAGTAAAAGTTTGAAAAAGCTGACAAGTCAAAGCAAATAAAAAACAAAAAACAAACATCATCACCTGATAACAATCATTGCACACATAACGATGTATATCCAAATAATTTTACTTATAGAAGATATTTAGTTGTTTCTTTGCTATCACATTGATCTGTTCCTTTTCTTTGTGTTCTCTATTTTGTATAGTCCATTCTTATTATTCACAGTAGTTATGTTCTATGAAGTTACTGTGAAGAACAATAAGTGAAAAGGTATTCAATGCATTGATCGTTGCTTGGAAAATACTGGGTTAGTTCTTGGGAGCCTCTGTTCAGAATTGTTTCATCAATTAATAATTATCTCACATATGCTCGTGTTAAAATATATATTGTTGATTCATTGTCATTGAATTCATGGCCAACAACACTATATTTCATGCTTAAACTCAAGTTTAGTTAACACACATATTTTCTCCAAGAAGCATGACAGCCTTCTTGAGCTCAGAAACCTTAGTGAGCACTTCAGTATTATGTGTGCAGACCTTTTAATTAGCACAGAAATAAAAGAAATATGGTACTAAATAGTTTGCAAAAGTGATGCTTGCTTACAGTATAAGAGCTGATACAGGACTTGCTCTATTTCACCACAGCTGAGAATCTGTGCCTTGGGCACCTCCATCTTTTGATAGTTCTGACAAAGTCCAAAAATAACCTCAAAAGCAACTTACGATTATGATTACTCATTTGGGGGTTGCAAATACAGTTTAGAAATTAAGCTAGTTCACAAATATAGAACTCATGAATAATAATAATTCTATTAAGATTTTTGTCATTCTTTTTCAATGAAGTCAGTTATGGTTCATTATTGAATAATGTACAGTACAACCTGTTTTGGATATTTTGTCCATCTGCATTGTTCTCCAATTTTTCTACTGTTTGTCATAGGGCAAAACATTCCTTTCTCTCCAAGTTTTTCTGCCTTTGGCCATTATTTGCAGTAAGAACAGCAAAGAGAAGAGATATTCCATTCTTTCTCCTTCTCTATTTTTTACTAAGGACAAGAAATATGATTTCTAAGTGGTGGGGTTGAGAAGGAATTTGACAGGCAGTGTTAAGCAGGTGTATCTTGTTTTTATGCAGTGCTTATATTCTGATACAATCAGATTTCAGTTGCCTGGTGTCACTTGTGTGAGTGGGTCGGTTAACATACTGGGCTGAATAGTGTTTCCCCAAATTCATGTCCATTGGAACCTGTGAATATAACCTTATTTGAAAACGAGTTGTAGATTTAAGCAAGTTAGGACGAGGTCACATTGGATAAGGGTGGGCTCCATATCCCATGTCTGCTATCTTTATAAGAAGGGTATTTGGAGAATCATAGAGATATAGATAGGATAGCCATATGAAGACAAAGGCAGAAACCAGCTATAATAAATTTTTAAACAGCCAAAGACTGCTGGCAATCACCAGCAGCTAGGAAGAGGGAAAGAGAAAGATTCTTCCTAGAGCAGTCAAACAAAGTATGCACTATCTTAAAACTTTGATTTCAAACTGTTAGTATCGAGTATTCTGAGAAAAGAAACTGTTATTGTTTGAAGTCTTCCAGCTTGTGATAATCCTAGGGAGCTAACAGTTAATTTAATTCTGGAGTGAAATATTAGAGAACAGATTTAAATATAGTCTTGTGCCAGACTCCCTAGATAGCTCAATCAGGGCTGGGTACTTATTTTTCTTTCTTCTTTTCAGATGTATACTTGAGTAAGAGGAGGAGAGGAAGAGGGAGCAGATATAGAATTTATTGTCTGAATAAATTATTAACATATTGTTTACTCATTAGGAAAACTAAGTTTCTTAACATAAACACACAATTCATTATAAATAAACTGGGCATTTTGCTAAGAAGAACATTCTAAGGTTAAATAAAAAAAAATATTATCCAACACTTTGGAATTGAACCCTATTAAAGTTCATATTTTCTGCTTCTGTTCACTTATTGCCATTATGTATGTCAATATATGTCAGTATATAATGTCCTTTTCCCAACTAGACAATTAGCCTCTTACTTGGAGGAACCTTATCTATTATTCTCCCCACTTTATCCTTTGATCTTTATCAACATTTGGCACATAAATAACAATAAACATATATTTAATTATAAATTATTACATAATCATAGAATGTGTGATAACATTAGGACACTTGGATAGAGTTATTTCAATACATTTTTTAAAGATTCAAACATGTAATCATGACACTGGGAATACATATAGTATGAGAAGAAAATAGAAACTGAAGAGCAGAAAGAATACAGGGGTGTGGTGTGTGTGTATGTTTAAATATTCAAAAGATACAACTTATCAAATTTCTACTTGATTGGCAAAGAATGAAAAAACTGGTGTCTGTGGCACAGAGAGTCTAGAGATAAAGAAATGGCTTGCAAAGTATTAAGAGGGCAAAAAAAAATTGCTTTTTAAAAAGAAGCAGGTCCACCTCTGCTGTTTTGGGATGGTGTGATTTTATTTGTTTATTATTTCTATTCTATTTATTGTGCTTTAGCCTATGTGTATGTACTATTTTATAAGAAAAAAACTGACAGCTCATAAAACCTAATGAAAATTAATTTAAACATAATATTTAAATATCTTAAACAGTGCCTAAGAGAGTAATTTTTTTCATAGATGGAAGCAGTTATTATACCATTATCATTATTAAAAAACCATCAAAGGACAATATGTGCTAAGAGAAATCATAGGGCTAAAGATGGGATCCTGAGGAATGACAATTGATAATCTTAGACAACATGAGATTATAAATGTGTGTGTATGTGTTCATCAATTAATAATTATCTCACATATGCTTGTGTTAAAATATATATTGTTGATTCATTGTCATTGAATTCATGGCCAACAACACTATATTTCATGCTTGAACTCAAGTTTAGTTAACACACATATTTAATTATACTCACTTATTTAATTATACCCATTGAAGAGACTAAGAAGGTATTCATGGGTTTTATAATTACAAATATAATCACTAGTTATTTGATATTGTTTAGAAATTATATTTTTACTGAAAAAGGAAGTATTTAAAATCCTATTGCTTTAAAAATGCATTGTATTTAAGCAAGGACTAGTGCCTAAAATAAATCTATTTAGAGAATATGGCTCATTTAGAATGCCCTTCACAAGGGCAGTGTGATTTATTCCTCTAGATATTTTTCAATGAAACATGATCATTATCTTTGGATATATTCTCAATAGCTCTTAAATATGGTCCAATAAAGTTGGACAAACCTACATGTTTGGCATTATACTTCTACAACATGTGTAGTCATATATTTCATGAATTTAGTAAAAGTCAGTAAATATAAAGAAATGGTGGCTCAACTGCATTGGAGAAATTATGACTTCAATTTTATTGCAAATATCCATACAGTAATCATTGATAGTGAATCTCATTAGATATATCTATTTTTTTCTGTGCTAAAAGTAAGAGTAAAATGTGGTTTCAAATATTAGCAGTCTGTTTATTAGGTGCTCAGGGGAAATTAAAATTCTGCAAGGAGGAGGGATCTATGAGGAACAACCAAATCAACAATCTTCGCAGGGAATGAACTGATAAAATGATCAAAATGATTCAATAGATCAAGGTAAATTCAGATTATTCCAGCTAATGGAATGTAATTTTAATTAAATATCTTGAAAATCAAGCAGCCTCTTTTAATCTTGAATGTTATTGATTTAAGTACCACTTAAATCTAATAAAGACACAATTGGATGTTCAGTTCTCTTGGTTTTTCTTCTGAAATATCTGATGCAAAAGGGAAGATATCTAACTTGAAATCAAGAAATTAAATCCTTAAAAACCTAGAGCTAGTTTAAATTAAGTAAAAACTAAGATTTATTTTAAATCATCAAAGGTAGAATTTATGGATATAAAGTTAATAGCATTAATGCTAAAACAGGATGTAGTATTAACTCTTTAATTTTTGTAAAAGACTTTTCCTATAAATTTTATTCCATAAATATCAACCAGGAAACTACTATTTGTACATTCCAAGGTTAGTAAGTCCAGAAAATATAGTGTTTATATTTAAGTATTTCAGTTGCTATAATTTTGGCTTAATGTAAGATCTCATTCAATCTCCACTGGAATAATTTTATTAGAAACTTGTAATTGATTAACTAGTACCTCAGTCATAAGATTTTAAAATTAACTGTGCCATTCAAAATTATTAGATATTCATTTATAGTTTGCAATGTTCTTTAGAGGATAACATAAATGTTGAATTTCTACTGTGGTACTATTTCCTGCCACATTCTTATTTTTGAAAGCCTGTTTCTCTGGGTACAGTGAACAGGTTCATATCTGTTGCTGTTTTAAGATTTTTCAGATGGACAGAAACTCTTGAATGAGCAGAAGAAACGGGACATGAAAATAAATTTTCATGATTTACAGACCCTGGGGTTTATACTGCATACCTAGAGGTCACATAACGGAGGTCCAGGAGCTCATGAAGAGAGAAAAAGAGGAGCCCATGCACAAGCCACTTTATTGAGGTCCAGGGAGTTATCCAGGCTTCCTATGGAGAGTTTTAATTGGTGGCTTAAAGCAAGTAGGCACAAGTTCCAGGATATGAGTCTGTGATTGAGCAGTGATCACCATGGAGTATCTGTACAGTTAATGAGAGGTGTGGGGATAAACAGGCTTAGTCAAGCAGATGGTTTCAAGCTGCCCCATAGGAAAGTGGTCACCAGTAGTCAGTTGTATAAGGCAGATATCTGGATCTGTCATTTTGAGGAACTGGGAGTAGAAGTAGTACTATAAACTGTCATGTGTGACTAAGCCCTGTTTATGATTTGTGAAAGTTCAATTATTTCAAAATGGATACTGAGGCAGTATAGAATTATGAGAAGTCACTACTGTTCCTCCTTAGGTTCTGCAACAACAAACTTGAATTCATAGAACTATTCCCAAGGTCATGTAAAGATTCATGATTACACAAGCACACAATCTCACACACACACACACACACACACACACAAACCTGGATTAAAGTATATATTCTAATGTTGAAAAGAGGTGATCGGTATAAACATCAACATTCTCCAGACAATTATACTGAGAAGCGAACAAAGGAATTGTTTTTCTCTTGTTTTCAAGAGAGAAAATGTGAATCTCATGAAAAATTATTATCTATTCAGAAAGAGAGCCCTTTAGAACTACTTCAAAATATGTGCTTTTCTTGGGACAAGTCTGAAGTAGACATTAGGGATACAAATGCAATTTGAAACATTTCATTTCTATATTACTTATGTAGTCTCTGTTATTAAAGCATCTCTTATAGTTAAAGAAGAAATGGAGTACTGTAACTTTGTGTCAAGCAAAGGGAATAGAAAAACAACCCCAAAACTCAATACTGTTTAGTCCAATTTATGGAGTGATTTGAGGCAGGTAATTCAGATACTGGAAAAATTGTCTTTCACTTAAGTACCAAAAAATCTAATTTAATGCAGTTGATATCTTCATTCCAGCCAGGGAAGCAGTTTCATCTTTATTTTAGCCTATATTGCTACTATATGAAGTGACAATGGGTTTACATGGTCTGGTTGTATATTTACTTTCTGAAAAGAACAGAGATGCCATCAGTTTTCCAATTCTGTTTGCTGTCTCATTGCTGATTCTAGGAAGATTCAAAGTGTGAAATGGACATGACTATCTCATTATTTCAAATTAAGTCAACTCCACAAATAGGAAGTAGTGCTTAGTTAAGTAATTAGCACTCATTTAAAAACTGAGGATGTTCATATTATACGTGAATAAAAAATATTTACTAACTTCCTGTCTATACCTTTGAATAACTGTTTCCAAAGTTTGAATGACAAGTCTTTTTGATATGTGATTTTTCTCTTCCATTGTGTCATGTTTGTTTTTCTTCAAGTTATACCTATTAATCTATTTATCATCATCTACATCTCTGATGTAAAAAGCAATTTATTACAGCATTCAAATACTGAAACACATGAGTACACTACACACAAGAAACTTATATAGATGGATAAGCAAGTTCTGTTTGCATTAGAATCATAAATGACTCCTCACCTGAACAAAAAAGGACAAATGATTCAAGTGAAGGGAAAATAGGAAAATGAGTAGTGGATTTAGACAATAGGATGTATATCAGTAAAACAATAATATGATTCTACTATTATTGTTTTTCTATCCATGTTAATTCATATACAACTTGTTTATATGTCATATACTAGTGTCTTTTCTGGAATGAAATATACTTCATCTGTTCTTTTCTTCCTGATGTGGTCCAGATCTTCAGTACCTCATGATTATACTAGACATTTCTCATAAAATGACTTTTTAAAGTTTTTTTTTTGTAATTTTTGTATTTTTTGGGGGGTTTGGTCAAACACTTTATCTTCTCATCATTAACCAATTTATTTTTCCTGGAATAGTTAATTATTTCTGCAAGATAAACCACATCAATATTCCATTCCCAGCCTAGGTTTACCAGATAAAATGTAAACATGCCTAGAATTCAATTAATTCTTTAATTTAGTCAATCTAGCACTGATCAGCATTTTCAAGATTCTTCTGTCCTGACATTTAGATATGATTTTTAAAGGATCCATATTTTATATCAAGAAACATAGATGCCAAAGTATATGCAGTCTAAACCCTGTACCTTCAAACAAACATCTCAGAACTTTTAGAGATTTACTGTGTGTAGTAAATCAAAAAGCAAATCAATAACAAGCAGCATCCAAATCTTTTGATATAACTCTCTAATATTGACTTCCTGATATGATATTTTTTCCTCTCATATTCAACATTAGTAAGTTTTTTTTTTAACCTACTAGGATAATGTGCTTATTTCCTATCTATTATTGATAGCTATTTTGTTGTATTCCTGAATGTGTGATTATCATCAAATTAGACAAACTGTCAGTCCATTAACTGGGAGTATCAAACACACTCCAGACTGAGTTTCCTCCATGCTTGTCGAATCCTGTTTCAATGAATGATCGTATCCACAACTATTAATGAGATTGATTGGTGGTGACATGCTAGCCAGTTAAAGTATGTTTTATACCGTAGATATTAAAAGAAATAGGTGGTATCTTAGCAAATTTTAAGGGTAAATGAAATAAAATATGAATTTGAAGAAATTTGCTTCAGACTCGAAGAAAAATGAAGAATCTCAAGGAGTTTGACATCAATCTATTAATAGTGCCCAATTCATCATATTGTAAGTACAACATGCTCAGACAAGTCTTGCTTGTGGAAAGAGATTACTACCAAAATAATACCTAAGATAGGGACTTCACAGGATCCAATTTTAAGAACTATGGTATAAAGTGAACATAATTTCAAGTGCAAATATAAATAAAAAGAAAATAAAACAAGGACTGTTGTTTGCTGAGTTAAGACAATGGAGCTAGATTTCCTCGAACCTACCTGGTCAATATTTGGATTGGTCTTGGCCTAAAAATCCACAGCAGTATATCAAGGTTTGGGTGAAAAAATATACAAAAATATAAAGTTAGTTTACAAATGTGTACAAATGCTTGTAAGAATCTTTTTTTCAGTTGATTCAAGTTACTACACAGCCTTTCACTCTCTGAGGTCTGGTGCTAATCAGTTACATTTGGCTAATCATACTTGCCACAGAAAAATAATCACACCAAAGACCAGGCTTAATATCTAAACATTGTCAATCAAAAACTGATTCAGATTAATCAGATTCATAATCAAAATCAATCACACTTTCAAATTTATCTTTTCAAGCAGCAGCAAAACTTTCAATACAAATATTGCAATGAAGCTATTAAGAAACTATACAACATGCTGAATATCCAGACTTCTGAAGTCAAATTGTTTCTATTAAGTCCTTACTCTAACTATGCTATTGTTTTCTACTTGAAATATTGTATACCTCTTATCCTGAACAAGATCTCTAAATTTGTTAAATTTCATTTTCTGCAACTCAAAAGTGGAAATAATAGTATGTACCAAACATACTTGCTGTGAGGATTAAGTATAAATTGTCTGTTACAAAATAATTGTTCTGATGTGGATTCTTTTGTTTTCTTGCTCTATTCATCCGTTCTCACCCTTTTAGAATATGACTGCTTTAATGGACAATCAATATTACCAACCCTCTCTAATTAAATTTCAGCAACCTCAAAATAAGTTGTTATTAAATACTCAACTTTTAATAGGAAGCTTCTATAATTTTGCTTAATTCAAAAAGTGACTTTTAAGTCTATATAGCATAGCTACTAAGCTCTTGAAATCAGATACCAGGGTATTTGAATTTCATCATAATAGCACAAATACTTACATGTGTCACTTAAGGCATTTTACTTTCCTGTAGATCAGTTTTGTTCCTTTGCAAAATGTTGATATTTAATAATATCTGTATATCTAAGGCATAAGACAAAACTTACATGAGATAATTTATTTAAAGCACCTTATCTAGAAACAAATACAGAAAAATTTTACAGATTTCTGATTATAATATTTTTTCAAATCTTAAACATAAAACAATATAAATTTGAAGCACATACCCAAATTCATAAATAAGTCTAGGTGAGGAGACTAGACACAAGATGCTTTTGCTACTGGTCAAAGCTAAGGAGCAATTCGATGCTTTACCAAAAATGATTATTTGAAATAAGTTAGATTTGTTTTTGACTCTCAGTTCTAAAGATTTGTTAGCTTTGTGACCTTGGATTACCTTTCATCTTCCTAAATCTCAATAATAAAATAGGAAGGAGGAAAACATTCTTGCTAAACTTCAGTGTTATTGAAAAGAGAAAGGGCAATGTACAGAGAACAGAACTTCAACTGCTATGTTAAGGATATCTTGCCTATATTATTACAATCATGAATGGTTATAGCATTAAAGAAACCTAAATATATACTCTGAGAATATTGAAAGGCGATCAAAAGTATATTTGCTTTTACAAAGAGTTTTGCATGAGCAATTTTTACTAAGTTTAAATATCTATTCATCAAATATAATAAGGGATTATGATATTAAGTTTAAAAATGTGTATGCATAATGGATATAGAGTTGTCATTTATAATGCAGGGCTGTTTATGACCTCCAGTGTTCTATAAAAGCAATTGATTTAGCATATATTCCAAAATCAAAGTATTAAAATTTGACACCAGGTACAATATCAACCTTCTCAAAGTTGAGCTTATGCTAACGTTAAAACATGCAAAACTCCATAATATTTTTATAAAAAATTTATTTCTTAAAAACCTCAAAAATCTCAACCTTTTAAGGAAATTGAGTGAATTTGTTTATCTAGTTAAGATTTAGTTTAAAGTTTAAAGAAAACATGATGAAATGCACTTGAATCACTATTTCTGCAAAATTAATAAATGGGCATTGATTGAAGAACATATGCTGTTTTTTATATATACCAGACTTGACCTCATAACAAGAGTTTTCTGGCAAGCCTATATGAGTTTTAATTAACTTAAATAATTAGTTAAGAAAATTCAACTTTGCATAATTAAGGTAGTTTTAGATAGTTTTATAGTTGCATTAACTCCTCTTTCACATTCAACAATCAGAAGAAGAGAACAGCATGGGCTATTTGTAGGAGGCTGAGGGGAGTGGAAGTGTTTGCTGTTTCTGGACAAGGTTAGCTCCCCTACATTCTGGGAGGACTTTCAATGAGACTGGGAATATAAGGTCCTTGGCCTGGTCCAGCGTGGCATGACCTACAGTTCCCAGTGGATTGGACTTAGAGATGGCACTGGGCTCCAATATATATTTGCATCATGTATACAGAACAGAGAATGTGATTTATGTCCTTAATTACTACTGTGCATCTCACCTGGTTGAGGTGAAAAGATACCACTGCTTTATATACTTTTTATATTGAGACATAATAATTGTACATAATTGTGTAGTGGAGTGTGTTATTTTAATGCATGTATAAATGTGTAATGATCAAAGTCTGGTAATTAGCATTTCATTATCTTAAATATTTAAGTTATATAATAGGAAGCACCATAATCTAGTTAATACTGAGTTCCTCTGATTTCTTATTTTAGTATTTGTACCATTACTATTTCCATTTTAAAAATAAATAAACTAATATTCTAATAAGTAATATTTTTTGGTCTCCCTAAACATAAATTGGAAAACTTGAGTTCAAACCATTAGTTTGACTTCACAGTTGGTGCTTTATCCATGGCATATTAAAGCGTTAATGACACCATTCTTGTATATTTTGCTAGAATACTGAAAATAAATAAATACATTGGGATGCAACTTAATAAAAACATAATTTTGTGAATCAATGTTTAAAAGAAAAAAACAATTATCTAAAATTTTATGGTTGAAAATATTTCATTAATTGAGTTAAGCAAAAACAATGAGTTAAATTAATATTGAAAAAGTATCACTTTTTTAGTAGACATTTTGATTTCCTGGTCAATATATAGATGAATGAAAAGTAGATGTTATAAAGTACTTTTGATGAGAAATATATGGACAACTTCAAGTAAAGTCAGAAGTTGATATGAAAATATTTTAACATATTTTCCTTGATTTTACTTATATACCATATAGGAAGACTGTTTTAGACTGAATGTTGTGACCCCCAAAAAATTCATATGCAGAAACATTAGCCCCTATGTGATGGGATTTGGAAGCTGGGCCTTGTTCAAATTAGGTTTGAAAGAGGTCATCATAGTGGAACTCCATGATAGAATTAGTGCCATTATGAGAGAAACTTCAGAGCTTTATCTTTCTGTTTTTGGAGGATGCAACAAGAAAATGGACATCAGAAAGTCAGAACTATTCCCTCAACAAAAACTGAATCTGCACACCATAATTTTGCACTCTTAGCCTTCAGAATTGTGAGAAATATTTGGAACTTTCACCATTCACCATAGAGCTTTTGTTACAGCAGTCTGATGGTTACAAAGGTATTTATGAAAATGCTGATTCATTTGTGCTACACAAAAATCTCACAATTAGACTAGGATGAGATCAAAAAACACATTTTGAAAATTCTTTCTAAACTAGTGTGTATGAAGCATTTTTTGGTGTCCAATGCACATTCGTGGGCTATTTAAGCAAATTTTTATCTAGTTAAATTTTTATGAATATCTATTTCTATATAATACTTTAGAACATTTAGCTTTCATAGATCTTCAATATTTTTCTAGGGTGTTGTCAGTTGCTTCAGGCTTAAACTGTTTGGCCATCAGCTGGCCATATACACTTCAAAATTTGAAGTTAAATCTTTTAAACTATCCTGATAGCCTTCAACATTTTAAAAAAATAGTAGCACAATGCCGATTTCAGTAAATTTTCATTTTGGCTTAGAATTTTATGATTATAAACTTGAGAAATCAGATAATTGGATTCATTTAAAAATTAAACATATCATCTACTCTAATCTCAAGGATTGACCCTAAGATTAGTATTCCAAATAATTTTAAGAAGATTGCTAGATTTAGCAATTGATGTGAATGTTAGTTCAATTTTGAAGTTAAATGCAACATTCAGATGTTTGTAGGCCATTGTGATTACTTTGTTAGAAAGCACATTGAAACTGGACACTGTGCCACACACCTATTATCCTGGAGGCTTGGGAGCCTGAGGCAGGAGGATCCTAAGTTCCAAGTCAAACTCATAAATTTAGCTAAGCAACTCAGTGAGACCCTGTCTCTAAATAAAATACAAAAAAGGGCTGGAGTTGTGACTCAGTGGTTAAGTGCCCAGAGTTCAATCTCTGGCTCCCCCCAAATAGAAAAACAAAAAAGAAAGTTCATTGAATGATTCTAAAAGTTTTCTCTCTCACCACACAACCACATACACAAACACACATAAATATCTACAACATTTATGTACTCATATATTCCCTTTTAGGAAAATAAAGTCTGTGGTGAGTAGATAGCCTTAAATTTTTGTTACGAACTTCAATCTTAATATGCTTGTAAGAAGGGCTGCTTTGAAGAACAGTTGGTTAATAATGTATCCTTTTTACTTCTAATAATGTTTATTTTTCCTTACATTTTCTGCTCTGCTATGTGACCATGCATCAAGCAGTAACACTAATTTTTTTTCTACTTACTATGTACAAACTCTACATTTTGTTTTGGCACAAGACAATAATGCAAGCATGACATTGTTAAATGTTGGCTTTTTTACATGAGGCAATAAATAAAATGCTAATTCTGCAAGTGTAGTCAGCTTCTGTTTATCAGGAATGTGCTTCTCAATTCTTCTCTGAAACTCTGTTGTCATAACCTCTGAAGCACAGTGCAGAATGAATATATTAGACTTCCTGGTGTCTGTATCTGTTATCTATTTACCCAGTGTTTTTTTTCAATCCAAAACTCTCAGTGGAACCAATAGTGTCACTAATGCTCAGATGATTGAACCCACATGTAAACAAATGACTCCAACAGGGTATGCTAATGGGACAATACATGAATTGCTATGATGATTGTATGTGTATGTCTGGAGTTATTATTAAGGAGATGGTCCTTGTAATAATTCTTTACAAAAGACTGTGTTAGCATCACAGACACTCTAATCATGGATTTATGATAGAATAATTTTGAGTTTTTATAATAGAGGTACATATTGGATAGGTGCAAAGTACTCAAGAAACATATTTAGAGAATAATTATTTTACTGTAACTAAGTAGTAGAAAAATGATCTGCTTACTGAAGTATAACTTGCCATGATTGATTCCCTTCCAAGACATAGAGCCAAATAAGAAAAGCTCAATACACTTTTAATACCTGTTTGTCTTTGGTATGAAATAAACAGTCTCAATCCATCTTCCTTTACCTGAACTATATGTCCTATGGGACACTATCACTCTGTCTTATTCACTCTGGGGCCAGTACCAGCTACTACTGCCATAATCCAAAACCCACAGAAATTATTTGAATGAGTCTATCCTCAATTCATTACCCTGCACTTCCTTTCCTGAGAAAATTCCAAGAGTGGTAGCCTTGGGTCTTCTCCTTTCCATTGTCTTCTGAATCCTCACTAAAACCTGGTGCTTTCAATAGGGCCCTGTATGGCATGCTGTCACACATCTCTCTGGGACGTTTGAGTATTAAATGGTTAATTTCTTTTGCCTCTCCTGTACCTCCTCTTGTGCCACACCTGACTGATCATCACATTTTAACTCTCCTGTTTTTGTTTACTTTGAGATATTTTACAGTATATGCTAATATTTCTTTGATCCTATTTTTGAGAATACTTTGAAATCTAGCTTGAAGTTGTCTTCCTCCAGAAACAATGTACATGTAGTCCTACTGGTCATTTGAAGTACTACCAACCCACAGATTTAATTTTACCTTTTTTTTTTTTATTTAATTTTGAATCATTGAACACAAATGGAGTACAGCTATTGTTTCTCTGGTTGTACACAAAGTAGAGTCACACCATCTGTGCATTCATACATGTACACAGGGCAATAATGTCTGTCACACATTCTGTTATTATTACCCCCCCCCACTCAAACCCCACCCCTCCTGTCCCTCTATGCTATCTATCCTTCCGCCATTAATGCCATCCTTCCAACCCACATAATGCATCATCATTCACTTATCAGAAAGACCATTCGGCCTTTGGATTTTTGGGATTGGCTAATCTCACTTAACATAACAGTCTCCAACATCTTCCATTTACCTGCCAATGCCATAATTTTTATTCTTCTTTATGGCTGAGTAATATTCCATTGTGTATATATACCCCTGTTTCTTTATCCATTCATCTATTGAAGGACATCTAGGTTGGTTCCACAATCTAGCTATTGTGAATTGAGCAGCTATGAACATTGATGTGGCTGCATCACTGTAGTAATCTGATTTTAAATCCTTTGGGTATAGGCCAAGGAGTGGGATAGCTGGGTCAAATGGTGGATCCATTCCAAGTTTTCTAAGGAATCTCCACACTCCTTTCCAGAGTGGCTGCACTAACTTGCAATCCCACCAGCAAGGTAAGAGTGTACCCTTTTCCCCACATCCTAGCCAACACCTGTCGTTGCCTGTGTTCTTAATAAAAGACATTCTAATTGGGGTAAGATGAAATCTTAAGGTAGTTTTGATTTGCATTTCTCTTATAAGTAGGGATGTTGAACATTTTTTCATGAATCTGTTGATTGCTTGTAGATCTTCCTCTGTAAAGTGTCTGTTCATTTCTTTGGCCCATTTATTGATTGAGTTATTAGTGTTCTTGGTGTAAAGATTTTTGAGTACTTTATAGAGTCTGGAGATTAGTGCTCTGTCTGAAGTGTGTGTGGCAAAGATTTTCTCCCACTCTGAAGGCTCTCTTTTCACATTGCTGATTGTTTCCTTTGCTGAGAAAAAGCTTTTTAGTTTGACTCTATCCCAATCATTGATTTCTGCTTTTATTTCTTGTGCTTTGGGAGTCATGTTAAGGAAATCTGGTCCTAGGCCAACATGATGAAGATTTGGACCTATTTTCTCTTCTATTAGGTGCAGAGTCTCTGGTCTAATTTCTCGGGCCTTGATCCACTTTGAGTTGAGTTTTGTACATGGTGAGAGATATGGGTTTAGTTTCATTTTGCTGCATATGGATTTCCAGTTTTCCCAGCACCATTTGTTGAAGAGGCTATCTTTTCTCCATTGCATGTTTTTGCCTCCTTTGTCAAGTATGAGATACCTGTATTTATGTGGGTTTGTCTCTGTGTCCTCTATTCTGTACCATTGATCTACCTATTTTGGTGCCAATACTATGCTGTTTTTGTTACTATTGCTCTGTAGTATATTTGAAGGTCTGGTATTGTGATACCGCCTGCTTTGCTCTTCTTTCTAAGAATTGATTTAGCTATTCTGGATCTCTTATTCCTCCAAATGAATTTCATGATTGCTTGCTCTAATTCTGTGAGGTCCATCATTGGGATTTTAATTGGAATTGGATTGAATTTGTATAGCCCTTTTGAAAGTATGGCCATTTTGACTATATTAATTCTGCCTATCCAAGAACATGGGAGATCTTTCCATCTTCTCAGACTTTTTTAAATCTCTTTCTTTAGTGTTCTGTAGTTCTCATTGTAGAGGTCTTTCACTTCTTTTGTTAGATTGATTCCCAAGTATTTTATTTTTCTAGAGACTATTGCGAATGGTATAGTTTTCCTAATTTCTCTCTCAGAGGATGCATCACTTATGAATAAAAATTCATTAGATTTATGAGCATTAATTTTATATCCTGCTACTTTACTGAATTCATTAATGAGTTCCAGAAGTTTTCTGGTGGAATTCTTAGGATCTTCTAAATAGAGAATCATGTCATCTGCAAATAGGGATAGTCTGATCTCTTCTTTTCCTATTCGTATTCCTCTAATTTCTTTGGTCTCTCTAATTGCTCTGGCTAGAGTTTCAAGGACAATGTTGAACAGAAATGGAGATAGAGGGCTTCCCTGCTTTGTTCCAGTGAAAACACTAGAAAAAATAGGGATAGTAGGAATTTTCCTTAACATTGTAAAGGCTATCTATGCTAAGCCCACAGCTAACATCATTCTAAATGGAGAAAAATTACTTTATTTTTTGATGGTGCTAGATGGACTGAACCCAGGACCTCATGCATGCTAGGCAAACACCCTATCACTGAGCCATATCCTCAGCACTAAACCTATGGATCTTTTCATTTAAACTCCATTCCATTCATGAAATAATTTTATATTGGTCTTGACGAAACAACACCAATTTATGCACAATGTTACAGAGAATGGGAGAGTTTTTTTATCCTTGTGGTTTTACATTTTATTTGCCTTTTCCAAAGGGTGCATGCCATTGAGTCTAAATTCTGATATTATTTCAATTAGATTTCCAAATTTGGGTGAACCTCAGATTTTCTCCAGCTTCATATACTCTGTGCTTCTCTGAAAATAAAAGTTCAGTGTATCCAGGGCCCAAGTGACACTATCAGAACACAAACTGGCTGTTGGTTGGTAGTCTCCTCACATTCCAAATTTTACTTTGTTTTTAATCTGTTGTTATTTTACTTATCACACTTTTAGATTTTTATGTATTTTCAGATTAGCTAGTAAAATACACTGTTGGAAACTGAGTTTCACATTTCAACTAATTTCCTCTTTAAATATTTAACCTGTTTTCCCTGATGTGCATTTGTTTAAGATTTTTAATATTTCGGAGAAGATGTAGACTTCTATCAGTGAATACTTTTATCCTTTATGTTTTCAGCACCAAAATCCCATACATGTAATGCAATATGAATTTCTGTACTTTATTTGCTTGCTTTTTCTTAATATTCCCTTATGTTCTTAATGTCAACATTTCCATAACATTTTGTAATCTCAAAAATATTCTACAACTCTGTCTTGCTTTTTTGTCAGAAACTGAAACAACTGAAATGATAGAAGCTTCTTATTGGAATTTAATGCTGTCTCCCATCCAAGAAGTTTGTAAATCCAGGACTGCTGGGTTTTTTTTTCCATTTAGTCAGAGTTACAGGCTTATTCAGTCATATTGTTGCATCCTATTGGATTTCAACCCCCAGACCATGTTGGTTCCAAAATTGCTCTTGGAGCTCTAACAATTCTATATATATTCAAACAGGAGGTAATAAGAAGAAATGTTACTGCCCCTTTTATTTAAGGACAGTTCCCCAAATTGATCATAGTTCTAATTACATTCTTTGGCAAAATTTAGTAACGTGGACACATGGAACTGGCCAAGTCAGAAATATTTAATCTGATTATCTATGGACTGATTGACAACCAGAGTTTATAATGATATGATTTGGGTAACAGAATCCATTGAATTTTCAACCTGTCGAGTCTCCAGTTTAGCCATGGAGTTTCCTGTGCTTAGCAAAAGAAAAAATTCTGTATTCTCTTTTAGCCCCACTTAACGAAACTTCCATAGAAAGTGGAATGTAGACAAACAAAACCAACATTTTTAATTTTCAACTATTCCCCCAGTGCCTCTTTAATTGTTGAAATATGTAATGATATGACTTTCATTCTATAACAGACCTCATCAGATTGCCAGCCTGCAATATGTGAGTACTTGATTCCTTCTACCCATCTGCTCCTATTATTTCAACCTCATATATTTTTGGTTCCGTTGCATACAGCACTCCACTTCCAGATTCCAAAGTTTTATTGCTGAGGATGAGAGTCATGAGAGAGCTTCAAAACAGAATAAACAACTGAAATTTAAGCAAGATAAAGTTTTCTTGTGTGTCTGTTATTGAAAAAGGCTATAAGCAGACATGATAGTCCATATATGTCACCCCAATGTACAGTGATTTGGACTTCTTTAATCTTGTTTCTGCATTTGGAAAATTTTCATTCTGAAGGTTATATCAGGGGACACAATGACTGGTAGCTGTCCACCACTACACCCACACATTGATTGGAAGGAGATAGGAAGACTGTTAAAGCTATTGCCTGGAATTTAGAAACATTATTTCTGCTTCCATATGTGAGAAAGAAGGAATTGAGAATGCATTCACATTATAGGAAATAAAGAAATCAGGTGACCTATCTTAATAACCTTTTAGGCATGTTAATTAAGATTTCCTAGCATAGATATCTGTGGGCAATGATTCCCTGTTACTAAAGCTGTATCAGTGTCTTAACATAGAAAGGAAATGTTTCATAACTGAGATGACTTGTGTTTGTATAAGTTGTACAATTTCAAACATCCCTTAGCTTCTACACATGTGAATCAGGACCAGAGCAAATCTGATGAAGTGAGAATGATTATGGAAAGCCACCTTGGACATCCTCTTTTTACCTTACCTCATGATTACTTGTGTATCTGAAATTTATGAGTAAAGCTTAATAAGGTGCTAGATCTAATTTATCTGTGATTTAACTTGACAAACTAATACTTTATATCTCATTCTCCTTGATTCCCACTTAATCACATTATCAAATATGACTGCCAATTAGTCTAAATTATACTTTTAGTCACATGCCTAGGTAAAGGCACAAGATAGCTTATTTATCTTAAAACAAAAATGAGATGATTAATATTGGAAAAGAACTAGAACATTCTGTGATTTACTTCCAAATATATATTCTATATGAACTCATAAACGTGCATCAAAAAGTATGAATTAAAACATTCGAACATTGGAACTAATAAATTTATTGGGAATCATCAGCTGTGATGAAAATGGTTGTCTTTGTCCCCTCATCTCCTCACCTGCAAAGTCCCATTAGCAGCAGATACAGGAGTAGAGAGCCAAGCCTGGTCCATGGCCATGAGATCACTAGGGTCAGAAATATCTGCATGTTCTTCTAGAGAGATTCACAGAAGCCAGGTTGATCTTCTCCTTATTTATCTGTAAGAACTAAAGCATCTCCTGGAAACACTGTCTTCCTTTTGTCTCAGAGCATTCCACAGTTGGCCACTAGGTTTGGTGCTGTGATGCCACTGTCTCCTCCTGATCTGGAGCAGAGCCCGTGAATTTGCTCATATCTCGGGGAAACATCCGAGGGGTTGCTGGGGCAGCGGAAGCCAGTTGAGTGTGGCTTCCAAGAACTATCCCCTCAACCCATCATTTCTGAAAGATAAATGTAGGACATATAATATGATTCTGTTTTCACCAAAGCTTTTCTTTAATCTATCTGAATAAATGTCTAAAAATACACATGCTTGACTCTGATGTCATCTATTGTTATTTCTGAGAGTTAGAATTAGCATTGATTTTTAAAGTAGTCTGTAAAGTTCTTCCATATGTTAATTGATTAAATAATCCTAATTTAAAAGATGACATCTTTGCCAATTCTCTCAAAAGGAAGTGTGTTTCTGTGAAAACACGAATTTAAGATAATTCCTCTGCCCATGATGACCCTGATCTACCTTCACAAGACATTTTGAAGATACTATGGCTCATCTGATAAATTGTTGGAAATTTGAAAAATGAAGCATTATTTTTTAAGAGGTTTATGTTACTAAAACTCTATGTTACATAGGTCAAGCATATCTATGCAAATAGATTATCAGAAAAATAATTTAATTTCAAATTAAGAATAGCATGTTACATTTACCTCTCATAAAAAAGAAACACTTCCATATCAATAAAATACAATGGTACAATCTAATGCTGCTAGGATAAATTCCTTTTAACTCAATATTTCCAAAATCAAAACAATCCAGATTAATCTAATGAATTGATTTTCCATTTAGGTAGCATTTCTTTATTCACTTTATAAAATAAGCTTTTGGAAGGATCTACATTTTTTTATCAATTAACTACAGACTCTCTTTGCCTTAAAGATCACAGTCTGATCTGCATTTTCACCTCTGTGGGCTACAATAGCTACAACTCGATGTTTGTTCTCCAAGCTTAATCAGTGCCCCTGTATAACAGCGTGAACTGTCCAATCCTCCACACACAATTTCAGTGGCTAAGGTGAATTGACTGTCCTGTTTCTTTGATTCGAATGGATAAATAACTTCATCAAAATACAATATGATTAGTCATCTTTAATCAACTGAATAAATTGACTAATAAGAATCTGCTTAGTGAACACTCTCTAGAGATGTACATTAATTTGTATATACACTTTGGCTTTCCACCCAGAGAGTGGTCACTTGTACTGTGTGTACCAACATGCCAGTTGAGACATGTCCCAGGCAGGGCTAAGATTCATCTTGCTTCCTGAAATAACAGTTCAGGTCCATGGATAACTTTCAAGTCCCGTATGAGTATGTGAGACTGTCTACTTAAAAACAAAAAACAAAAAACAAAAAACAAAAAAACAGGTAATCAAATGCTGAGCATTTCTTCCTTGATCTGAAAGTAAGCTTATTGATGTGAAAATTCCTTTCCAAAAGCAGCAGACAAAATATATATGAAACAAAATCCATTTTTATTATAGTCCTTTTGACTTAAGCATTTTATAATTTAGAACAATATTCATATTATAATCTAAACAGATAAAGATTTTAGACAGGCAATCATGTAATGTGTCAGAGTTAAGCTACAGAAAATTCTTCATAAAAGAGAAAAAAGATGTTTTATCCTTTTTTGATTATTTGTCATAACATAACAATTTTACAAATGTGCTCCATTCAAACTTAAAAGCTGTAAGACTCAAATCAGTTCAAATTAAATGAAGAGAAAGAAACATAAATCTTGAACTAGGTACTCAGAAATGTATTAAAACCATACGCCCTTGGGATGATTCATAATGAAAGACACAGTGCCGCACTTCTAAGAGTCACATCTCAAGTCACAGTGACAGCCTGCATGGAAGATAAGTTTTGCACTCATTCTGCAGTATTCCTGAGAGCCCAGCCCCTAGTCCTTGCATTTGCTAAACAATAAATTTCACAGGATCTAAGGAAAGTGAAAGTCATGTATTTCCAATTTCTTACTGGACTGTGAGGCAGGCTTCAGGTTCTTCTTTTCTCTTTTTTTTTTCATGTTTCTGATGTTAGAAAGGAAAAAAGTATTTTTATGGTGTTTACAATATTACTTGAAGACTAACTCTCAGGAATACACTGTTCCTACTCTGTTTCCAATAATGCATACTTGCCACATGTATAACAAACAACTTACTAGGTGTTATTTCTTCCATCTTCACAAATGAGAAAAGTGTAATTTAATCAAGTAATCTAATTTTTTAAGGATAACTCAGGTGGCAAATAGCTCAAGAACATTCTGCATTAAAGTCCATGTCCCTGTAACTACTAAATATGGATTTGATCAAAGTATGAGTGTGCCTAATATGCCATGGTCAGATATGTCCATAGTGAGACATACTGTTTACTATCTGTTTCTGTTAGAAAGTTATATTTTAGCTGGGCATGGGGGGTGTATGCCTATAATCCCAGGGACTTGGAAGGCTGAGGCAAGAGGATTGCAAGTTCAAAGTCAACCTTAGCAACTTAGTGAGGCCCTAAACAAATTAATGAGACCCTGTCTCAAAAAAGATAACAAAAAAATTACTAGATCTGGAAATGTTGCTCAGTTATTAGGCTCCCCTAGGTTTAATCCCTGGTACCAAAATAAATAAATAAAATTTCATATGAGCACAAAATGTGTATTTATTCTGTAAGTTTTAAGTGGACATCAGATTTTTTCATTATTCACTTTGCCTTAATATTTACATTCTAAGAATAACTGAGAAAGGCAAGTGCAAGAACAGAAAAAGAGACATTAGTTATAACCTTACTAAATGTCCACATATACTAAATACAAGAGTTGTAACTATCCAAGTCACATGGAAAGCCAGGTTTCATAGGACCAGATTCAATGTAATTAGATTCCATTAAAATATATTTAAAATGGAAGAGGGAAGTCAAAGTTGTCAGTGACTTCTCTGGAGATGATTCCAGATAGAATTTAGATTTTGTATGCTGAAGAGACAAAGGAATTATGGAGTCAAGCAGGGAGAGTCAGGGGAAAATACAATAAAACTTGATGATATTTATTCTTGGTGGAAAATTTCCCATGTAGCAAATTTGACATAAATACCAATGAAGAGAAAGTTGAGATTGATCTATGTGAAAGGAAATTATGACAATTATTGGAACAAATATGATAAAGATTTGGAATAAAATGATAGATCTAAAAAAAACCCAAAACTTCATTTCATAACATACCTCAGATCACTAAATGAGAGATTTAGTTTTGGCTATTCCTAAATATTTAATATAATGTTAAATTATAAAATGTGACTCTTGCCTTCTACATTATCCTCAAGAATTGATATAAACACTGACAACACAATGTATATGCATTTTATTAGGACAACAAGCTAAGAGAGTTCTAAATTACTTAGATCAGCTGAATAATAAATATTCTGAAATAAATACATGAGGACAGATACATAGCAAATGACGATAATGAAGAGATAAAATTCATGCATGGCTATTTCTATATTCTAAACCTCTGTAACTATAGGAGTATCCTTTTCAGTTGATAAAAAATCTCATTTCTAACTTTTCTACAACAATGGGGCCACAAAGACATCTATGGTAATAACATTCCAGTAAAATTCTCATAGCTAAACACCTCTTCCTTCCTCCTCTGTCTCTCATTTCAGTTTCTGTTATGATCAAAAAAGGAGTAGCTACAGTATAATTCTAGTCATATGAAAAGCTACACCAGAGATTTATTGGATAAAATATTTTCACTCTATTTATAGAAGATCATTAAACGTAAGTTTCTCAACTTCAGTAGGCATAGAAAAATATAAATTAAAATACCATACAGAGCACCACAACAGTTAAATTAAAATTTCTGACAATGCCAAATTCAGGCAAGGTTATGGAACATGAGAGTTCTCATACAGACAGCCAGAGGCAGTGCAAGTTGGCACAACCAACTTGGCATACATTTTGGCAGTATCTAACATTGAATATATAAATCCTGTAATTTTAATTCTAGTTATATACCCAATAGAAATGTGTACATATGCTCAGCTAAAGACATATATAAGAATGTGCATACAAATACAATTTTAATAGTTCTAAGCTGGACAATACCCCAATGCCCATCTACAATGGCAAGTAATACAATGAATTACTGTATTGCAATATATTCATCAAAGGAGCATGCAATGCTATAAAAGTGAGTGAATGCAAATATTTGCCCACAAAAACAAAGAATGTAAGAAATATAATGTTGAGATAAATGAGCTAGAGAGAAAAGAATAGCCATAGAAATTAGACTCTCTATGTATGTGGAGGTGGGGGCACATTATAAACAAATGGCTTCATTTGGTGAAGAAATGAACAGAAGGATCGTGGTAGAGTTTCTGAGAGTACCGGTTAACATATATCTAAATGTGTGAAATGGTTTCATACACTATATTCTATATGAAAATTCAACAATTTGTAATTTGTACAGTTTCATGTGTACGTTATCCACTAATATCAGTAAGCTAGAGCTGCCATAAGGAAACCTCACAGAATTGGTATCCTAAACAACAAAACATGATATTTTTTTCATTAGAAATTCCAGATCAAAATGACTGCAGATCTGAGTTCTTCTAAGGTCTCTTTCTTTGGCTTGCAAGTAACTCCTCTCTCACTTTGTCCTCCAAAGGACTTTAATCCCTTCCTCTTCTTGTAAAGACACACGTCACAGTGGACCAGAATCCCATCCTTGTGATCTGAATAAATCATATCTACTTCTTTAAAGAGTATCTCCAAATAAAGGTATATGGTGAGTAGAGCTTCAAGGAATGAATTTTAAGTGTATATAATTCAGTCTACAACACCAATTTTTAAAAAGTCAGAAAAGAAGAAAAATGAAGAAACCTAGCAACTGTGATCTGAAAAGTATCTTGCATGGCAGTCACCTTCCCTGGCTCCTGTCTCTGTTACCACATATTTCCCTTATGCACTGGGTACATCAGGCTTTCACAGTTTCCTCCCTTCTTCCCCTCCATGTCTACCCAACCACACTGTTCATCTGTCGTTAACCAGAAGACCTAGAATCATTGTTATTGTTTTGTTTTGTTTTGTTTTTAGAAATAGTTGAGAATATTTATCCCCAAAGCTTTAAGCAAAACTGTCACTAGTTTTTTTGTGAACGTAAGCTTTCCTTTGTTCTTTACAAAAACAAATTATAGTCAAAATTTATCTAATATGCTTTTTAAGGGGTGTACTGAAGATTGAACTAGAAACACTGTACCGCTGAGTTGCATCCCCAGCATTTTATTTTTTATTTTGAGACAGAGACTTACTAACTTAGTGAGGCTTGTCTTGAACTTGTGATCCTCCTGCCTCAACCTCTGGAGTGTCTGGTACCTGCTATGCCACCAATCTTGATTCAAGTGTGATCTTTTCAGACCACATTCAAATGTAAATCATATTTGGAAACTCAATTAGTGATGGAGTATCACGATAATTAATAAATACTTGAAATTAATGTAATTAGTAAGAAATTTAGGTTGAATAAACTTTATTAAGTCTAAAAATTTACAGGTCAAATTGGAAACAATATTATTAAAGCTGAAGATTCTTTTTAATCATGAAATGTATTATACATGTGTATTATACTTTAAAAAGTGCTTAATTTTAGACTTAATTTATGAATATTTCACACTAATTTTGTTGTTGAATAGCACACAGGAGGCAGTGCCTGTACTGGAATCATACAGCTTGTTGTAAGAAGGAGGAAAACAATTTTAGAAATTTTAGATACCCTAGAAAACAACTTTGAAGTTGGATGAGCTATAATCCTTGAATTAAATCAATGCAGCATGCAAGATTTTTGATATAAATCATATACAACATATTTTAAAAATATACCAAATATGAAGAACTGAAACACATAGGAACTAATCCATAACCCCAAGAGTATATGAGCAGTGAGCTTACTTTTCACTGCTTATAAGCTTTTAAATTTATCTGTACTGTTTTCTGCATTTAAACATGTGCTGCCTATAGCATCTTTAAAGATTAGAAATAGATATCTTACAGAAAGACACCTCTAGTTATATCATATTAAATACATAATTAACCATATTAAATACTTTCAGCTATTCATCCATGCAGATACTTTGCAAATGATGTTAAATTAGTATTTAACACATCTCTGTCAATTTTCATGTACAATTAAATCCTGTATCTATTTTTCAGCTTGGTAGTTGAACTTAGACTAAGGATGTAGCCTGGATGAAGCATCCTCACAAAGGTATTACATTATTCCACACCATACATAAAAATGGAAGACATTCATTTGATATTTTGGCATATTTGTTTATTTTTCTGAGTTAGAACAGATAGGACAAGTTATAGATTCTTCTACCAGTCCAGCACACATGCATGCTTATATATATTAAAATCAATTTAAAGGAGCATAAATTAAGCTATTCACTAACAAATTATACATATATGTACATAATAAACATATTTATGTATATATAATGTACTATATATATTTGTATATATCTATATGTATATACATATATATATATGTATTATATCATGTATGTGTCTATTATACATGCATATTTGAAGTAAGACCACCTCGGATTCACTCAGACATTGTGGGAATGTCTTGTCCCTATACAGCTAATCAAGTTTATAACCTGTTTGCCCTTATGTTAATTAGGGTTTGTAACTGTGTCCAATCATGTAACATCCAGATATGTTAAGTAAGAATTGTACCTCGTCCGATCATGCTTTCACTAACACGTAACTGGTTCAATCCGGACCCCTCAGGGTTTCCCTGTCAACAGATATGCTAGTTATGGGGAGGTGGTCTTGCTCCACTGATCACCTGGAGCAGAAAGCTCCTTCCTGCAGGTGTGCCTGCCAGGCCTGTGTGAATGTAGGTTTCCCTTACACACTCAAGACATTCACAGCTGAAGAACCAGGAGCCAAGAACCAGGAGCCTCTCCCACACATATTATTAATATAATCCATCAGAAAGATAAAGTAAATATTTGGTGAATTTTCTGACTTTGTAGGTGGGAAGAATGGAGAACAGAGATGAGAAAATTTTGATCAATGGGTACTAAATTGCTGATAGATAGTAGTAAGAAGTTCTAGTGGATAGTGACTATAAAGAGTGATTGTGTACTGTGTATATCAAAAAGATAGAAGAAAGGAGTTGACTGTTTCATCATAAAGAAGTGATATTTGGTGAGACAGATAAATTTAATCTGCACGAAGTATACATGTATGACATCACATGATACTCCATGTGACATTGCCCGCATTATTATGTATCCATTAAAAATTAATTTAATGTGAAAAAACAACCTAGAGAAAGACAGAATATATTTGAAAATCATATCTGATGCAGAAAAACATATAAGGAATTTGTTCAACTCAAAAAATTCAATTTCAAAATGAATAAAGAATTTGAAAAGATATATTTCTCCAAACAAGATATACTCATTAATAGCCAATAAGCATATAGCATGCACAGTATCATTAATTATCAGGGGATTTCAAATGAAAACTACATTCAGATATGACTCTATGACCACTGAAATGACTATAATAAAAAAATTCTCATAATAATGAGTATCAGTGAAGACCTGGAGAAACTGTTGGGTGGAATGTGAAGTGGAGTGATCACCTGTGAAAAACATTTAACTTTTTCCAAAAGTTGAACATAGGAGCACCATACAACTTAGCAATACCTCTCCTAGATATATGCCTAAGAGTATTGAAATGTACATAAAACCTGTTCATAAATATTCATTAGAAACACTATTCACAATAGCCAATCAGGAAACGACTCCATCACCTGAAGAATAGACAACATGAAATTTCATGTTATGAAATATTATTTAACACAAAAAAGAAATGAAAGTTCCTATTTTTTCATGTTTTTTAATTTTTATTTTATTGTATTTTTTATTTTTACAGACTGCATTTTGATCCATTGTACACAAATGGGGAACAACTTTTCACTTCTATGGTTGTACACAATGTATATTTACACCATTTGTGTAATCATACATGCAAATAGGATAATGATGTCTGTCTCAATCCACTCTCTTTCCTTCCCCCACCCTCTCCTGCCCCATTTCCCTCTGCACAATCCAAAGTTCCTCCATTCTTCTCTTACCCACCCTCCACCACACCTCCATTATGTATCACCATCCACTTATCAGAGAAATCATTCAGTCCTTGGTTTTTTGGGATTGGCTTATTTCACTTAAAATGATATTCTCCAACTCCATCCATTTACCTGCAAATGCCATAATTTTATTCTTCCTTATGACTGATTAATATTCCATTGTGTATGTATACCACATTTTGTTTATCCATTCATCTATTGAAGGGCATCTAGGTTTGTTCCACAGTATAGTTATTCTGAACCAAGCAGCTATAAACATTGATGTGGCTGAACTACTGTAATATGCTGGTTTTAAGTCCTTTGGGTGTATAAATAAAGGAGTGGGATAACTGGGTCAAATGGTGGGTCCATTCCAAGTTGTCTGAGAAATCTCCATACTTCTTCCCAGAGTGTCTGAACCAATTTACAACCCCACCAGCAACGTATGAGTGTGCCCCATGTCAACCCAACACTTATTATTGCTTGTGTTCTTGATAATAGCTATTCTAATTGGAGTTAGATGAAATCTTAGGGTGGGTTTGATTTGCATTTCTCTAATTACTACAGATGATGAGCACTTTTTTCACGTATTTGTTGATTGCCTATATATCTCTTCTTTTAAGGAAAACAAAATATTTCAAATTTAAGTGTTGGTGATATTTGCACAATTATTATGAACTCAATAACACTGAATTGCACAATGTAAATGGTTAGAATGAATACTATGTGAATTATGTCTTAATAAAGTTATTTTAAAAGAAATATTCACTAAGCAACTCAGTGAGACCCTTGTCTCTAAATAAAATACAAAATAGGGATGGGGATGTGGCTCAGTGGTCAAGTGCCCCTGAGTTCAATCCTTACTATCCCCCCCCAAAAAAAAGAAAACAAGCAATTGTAGAAAGCTATTCAAAATAAAGACAGTAAGAACCCAAAATGTTTTCCAATTCTTATAGTTTTAAAAAATATGTGAAACATAAATATTAGTTCAGTAAGTTCAATAATTTCCCTGGGCACTTTTTGTAATGACATAATCACATTTGCCATGACTTTTGTAGGACAGAATGGAGTCAGCAAATTCTAGGTTAAGGGACAAATCGAATCTACCACCTGTTTTTGTAAATAAAGCTTTTTGAGTACAGCCCATCTACTCATTTACATTTATTTCCTGTGAATGTTTTCTCTTTCTAATAACAGAGCTGTGAAGTTAGAACAAAAGACCAAGTAGCCAACACGATAAAGATACTTACTCCCCAACTAACAACCAGTGAAGTTTGCCAAATTTCATATAAAGGAATGTATACTTTCAGAAAAAGTAGAATATTAGGCACCATTTTAAAGCTATCTGCACATTATTAAAATTAAACAATGCTGATAAAACAGCTTCTCTTCAACTATCCCAGTATCTTTAATTATAACGAAGGGAAACCCCTGGCAACTTGCAAAGTACTTGTCAGAATCTGAAGCATCACATGTAAGTGTTCTAGAGCCAATATTGTTGCATGTTTAAACATTCTGTATATTTCAAGAGATTGAGCTAAAATGTATCTGTTGATATGCATTGAACACATATCAAATGCAAATCAGTCAGGTGCTTACTGCTTATATAAATGTGAAGAAAAGCATTTTATTGAGTTTTGTCTAATATCTTAAAGTACAATATTAAAAGTCATAATAAATTTTAGGACTGAGTCAGCTTTTTATTGTATGAATAGTCTTAGGAATTAGACTTGACTCTGAAATCATTGTCTAATCAGAACTCTTATACATCCTAAGATTTTGAGTTTGGCTTCTTCAGCGGTTGACAATCTGAATTGGTGGAAAGATATTGGTTTTAGGATGTATTGTGAGGGTAAAGACAACATGATTTTATGACTAATAGTATGTTGAATATGAGAGAAAAGAGTCCTCAAGGATAATTTCAATATATTTTTTTTAAAAATGTGGAAATGCAGAGATGCTCTTGACTGACATGAAAAAGACTCTGGCCATAGATTGTAAAAGAAATGGTCTGGAATTGATTTTCTAACATGTTACCTATAACTGCTTAAACTATATGTGATGATTTTGTGTTCTAGATACCTAGTACTTTAAAAACATACATGTAAATTACACCAGAACTTTTCTCAAATAGATGTCGGCAAATGTATATTTAAACAGGACAGGATAAGACAGGATGACAGAAAATTATGTATTTTCCTGTGCATTAAAAATAATCCATGAGAATAAATGTCAAAAGTAAAATTGGATTCATGTGATAATCTCATGGTGCCTCAGTTTCCCATAACTACAGTATCAACTAAATTTGAATATTTCCTGAGGATATCAGAATGACAGAAAGATGATTTATATTGGAATAAATTGCTTTTATTATATGTGTAAAGAGATGAGATGACTATTTCTACAAATGCATACATAAATTTAAATATATTTTCAAAACAGTAAGTATGTAGCATTCTCACAATTTCACTATGGTGTTATGAAGTCAATTTGATTTCCCAAATGAATGAACATTCTCGCACCTTTTTACTCGTGCAATGAAGAATTGAATGGATTGTAATTTATAGGTACGTTGTGTAGTTGTCACTGGGGAAGGAATGGAGCTATATATAAATGTATACTTTTTTTATTTCTTTAAAACTTCATCCCAGTCACCTTCATGAACATTAGATTCATTTCATGTTATTGCTCCTTAAGCTGAATTATAAAACTGTAAAACCTCGTTAGTTTTTCTGTGAACAGCAAAATAAAACCACTAAAATAAAAAAAAAGAAAAAGAAACCAACAAACATGAATACAGAAATGATTTACTATTTCAGGTCAAATGATAAACTGATGCATTATCTCAAAAAATAAAATGCTCCAATGCTTGATAATTGACATGAAGATTTCCAAGCTACTTTGTGAGTACCTCAAATTTAATCAGAAGTATTAAAGAGATTGTGTATTTTATGCCCATGATGCCAGAAATGGAAAGTCCATCTCCCCAGAAGGACTTTTCAGCAAAAGATCACAAATTCCATTTTCTTTTTAACATATGACTGGCTGATAAATCTAAATTTTTGGTTACCTTCTCAAAGAACAAAAATCACTTCCTCATCAAGCAAAAGGAAAGGAAAGTATATAAAATATCACAGAACTTGCTTTATTGGGGCCAAAAATTAAGTCTGGAATTATGAATATTCTATTTTCAGTGTTGAACAAAATTACCTGGATTACTAATAAATTTCTTCCATATTTTAAAGCACCTAGACTAAAAAAAAAACAGTTTCTTATAGTTTAAAACTATGTTAAGGAGTTAACAGGAACACCAAGCTCTTAGACAACTATGCTGTGATTATCGCCCAGATTAAGTTGATTCCATAGCTTACCTATTGTGGAGTGAACTGCTATAAACATTGATGTGGCTTCATCATGTACTATGTTGATTTAAGCTCTTTTAGTATATACTGAGTAGTGACGTAAATGGGTCAAATGGTAGTTCCAGTCTAAGTTTTCTGAGGAATCTACATACAGCTTTTCAGAATGATTGCAACAATTTACAGTCACACATGCAATGCATAAGTGAACCTTTTTCCCCACATCTTCACCAACATTTACTGTTACAGTTATTCTTGATCATTGCCATTCTGACTGGAGTGAGATGGAATCCCAGTGTAGTTTTAATTTACACTTTTCTAATTGCTACGGATGTTGAACATTTTTAAGTATTTGTTGATCATTCATATTTCTTCTTCCATAAAGTGTCTGTTCAGTTCCTTTAGCTATTTATTTATTTAGTTAGTTATTTAGTTAGTTAGTTAGTTAGTTAGTTTTTAAGTTATTTATATATCCTGGACATTGATGCTGTATCTGAGGTGCAGGTTTCCTTTGATGTGAATAAACTTTTTAGTTTGATACCATCCCAATTATTGATCCTTGATTTTACTTCTTGAGCTTTAGGAGTCTCATTGAAGAAGTTAGTTCCTAAGCCAACATGATGGACAATTGGGCCTAAGTTTTCTTTTAGAGGCTTTTAGGTTTTAAGGGTATTAAATATTTCAAGTTTTAAATTTTACTTGTGCAGAAATATTTAACTTTCAAAGAAATATTATATAGCTATAGATAGATTCAAAGATTGGTAGAATATTAATTTAAAAGTAATGATTAGGCTAACTGTAGGTTAAAGATTTTTTTCACTCTTGCACGAAATTTTATTTTTATTTTTAATTTTTTTGGGGAAAACAGGATAATTATTCTTATATTTGTTTTCCAAATAAAGAGCCAAGAATCATGTCATGTTCTTTTTACTCAACTTAGAAGGAAAGTATATGCACTGTGATTTTGTACTCAATGCATTTTCATTCTGTTAATATGAGGTAAGTGAACTACCTATTTATGTAAATTAATAAAATAATTATAAAACAAAATAACATTTCCTCTATAACTGTGTTCCAGAGAGCTGCAGTCTCCACATCATGAAGTGACCGTTCCTAAGTATCATCACTTTGAAGACTTCATGTACTCTAACAAGGTAAAGGTATTTTTGCCTGTATTTTTGTTTTTTCTTTTGCAAAGCTAACCTCAAAAACTGGAATAAAATTTGTTACTGGATATTATCTAGAAGTATCAATATAACCTGTTTTCTTAAAATCTTGCCCTAACTAATCTTATTAATGTATTATAGGTAACAATTAGAATTAGTTTTGTTTATTGATTGTTTTTGTAGAAGTGTGGCTGTTTTTCCCCACGTGAAATGTTTTCTACTAACCAATGTTTGCAATAGTAGATAAACTATTAATAATTTCAACCACATATTGAATAACTAAAAATGAAAATTGGTTCACTTTCAAACATTTGTTTCATAAATTATTTTCTTGCATAAAAAATAAAAATTTGCAATGCTTATTAGTGATAATTTTAGTGATTTGATTGTTTTAGCAGGAACATTTCCAAAGGCTAATAAATCAAAAAATGTATTTTTAAAAAACTTTAATATGTTTTTGTAGTTAAACACAGTCCATCTGCAATGAAATTGGTAGTGCTTTTCTTACTGCAATCAAATAGACACACACTGCTCTTTTGATCATTCTACAGTTAGCATCTGTCTTCATATAGCATGCTGTTTCATTGTTTTTCACAAACACTGCATAATATATCAAGAGATATCATTTTTGTTTCATTGGAAATGTGAATGAATGGAAAAACAGAATTTATATACCACGGTACAAAGAGATCATTTATATTTTTGCATGTACAGGTTAACATTCTAAAAAGCCAATTTCATTATTAATTATGAAATACAAAATTATCTTTATAAAATTAATTTGCATTTCATTTGTTTTAAGGCAATAAAAGTGTGATAACAGTACTGGAATTTTCCTCCAATACAAGATAAATATGTTGCCAATTTTTTATCCTATATATAGAGACAAAAAAATAGTTTTTCTATTCTTTTAATTGTTTTTATACTTATTTTCTATATCAGTTTGGCTAGGAAATAGTATATAGTTATTCATTGAATACTGATATGGATGTTGGCATGAAGATATTTTATAGATACATCTACAATGAATTGATTTTAAATGAAGATTATCTTTAATAATCTAGGTAGGCCTCATCCATTCTGTTGAAATATTTTAAGCCACTAAGTCCCAATTTTTCAGTTCTATGAATATTCCACAAGTTGATGCAGGTGCATTAAAATAGGGTGTAAATCATGATCCAGAGCTTATATATCATATATCATATATAAATATAGTACATGTATATGGATAGTGTATATATTTATTTTTTGAAAATGCATGCATAAATATTTCATATTTTTTGAATGCTTTATTCATTTAACAATAACCTTTCTCAAAAGAATAAAACTCTAAAAGCCTAATATTAACAAATTACTATAAATGGTATATTTTTGCTCTAAGTTTCTATAGGTGTCTCACATGTGGGACAGTGAGACTTAATGGGTTAAAAGCAGAAACAGATTTCCCTGAAGAAGGAGTCCTCCTTGCTGACTACAGCTTCAGTTCCTGAGTTGCCAGCCTGTCCATGACCTGACCAGAATTGCTTAGCCAGACCTTAAACTTGCACAGGCCAATTCCTTGGGGTATAGGATATGTGTGTGTGTGTGTGTGTGTGTGTGTGTGTGTGTGTATGTGTGTGTGTGTGTGTGTAACATATATTCCTGGGTCAGTACAACTAAGATTAACACCCATATCTTTTATGTTTTGTTAGAAATAATAGAAATCATGTAATGTGTCAACATCATTTTCTTTTTTTTAATGACTTAGATAGCTGGGTGAATGTTTTCAACAGGGTATGGAAAGGTACAAAGCTGCAAAGAGTTGCATAAACTCATGTTGGAGTTTGTTTGGAACTAGTGAGATATATCTTGAAATAACCAAAACAAAGAAGTCAATTATTCATAAGAAGAATTTTCCCTGTAATTAAACTACCAAATATAAATTAAAAATTTATTTCAGTGATTTGGAAGTGGAACAATCAAAATACTTAACAGAGTACAGGGATATTAAATAGCTTTACCCCCTTATTATAACAATTTTTAATCTAGTTATAAGGCTGTAACAACATATGTTATTGTAAAGAACAACAGATTAAAATGGCATCAACCATTTGTTCTCAGTTTATTTTGGTATTGAATCTTAGTGTTTTTAATATTTAGCATGTGGATAATGCCAGTGATCAGACAACAAAATGAGAGGTAGTATTACTGACTTTTGGTTATAAAATTCTTCAAAAGAACTGAATGTAAGATTTCTACTAATTATACAGTTATATAATCAGTAAATATACACATTTGACTGCATAATAAATTAAAATGTTTTCATATAATGAAGCATTTTTCTCTCCCATATATTTGATTCCAATACATCTTCTTGATTTCCTAGTCAGTAAAGACACTCACAGAAAGCAAATTATTAAACCTTGAATGAAATGAAATAGAATTGTATTTCCTTTGCCAAATAAATGTAGTGACAAAGTAGCAAAATATTTGTTCTCTGAGAGTAGTGTTTAGGGCTTTCATACAGCTCAGCATCTTTTTTCTCTTAGAAATACATTTTATTGACTCAGAAGCAATATTCTAAATATTCAAGAAAACTAAGATTATTGGAAGTTCACAAGAAACAAAAGGGACAGTAACAAAGTTTAATAATTGTATCTCATTGTTCAGGAAAATACCACAAATGTAATCAAGTATTTAGTCACTTGAAGACAGTTTATTTGGGGTATGATAACCCTTTCAATGGGCTAGTTTCTCTTTCACATATATATAATATGGTAATGAATAAATCTCTCATTGTCAACCATGAAGTAGTTTTCTTTCTTTTAATATAATTAATGAGCAAAATAATTATAGTGATATTTAATAAACATTAAGAGTTAAAATAACATGCATACATGCAATTGTATGCAAAAATATCTCTTTTGCATTTATATTATATATGTAATTTTACATTGATAAATAAGAATATGATGAGACTGAATTTTAAATGGATCTAGAGAGCATTCTAAATTATGAAATTTCATCCTATTTTCTTTCATGTTTTGTCAGCATGTTGAATACATTTAGATGCTCTCATATTGATGCTAGAATTATACCCTACCTCCAGCAGACTTTCTTCCTTAAATTGTTTCAGTAACATTTCACTTTCTGAGAGTTCATATGAGTTTTTTTTTTTTTTGGTTTTTTTTTTTTGGTACCAGGGATTAAACCCAGGGGCACTCCACCACTGAGCCACATCCCCAGCGCTATTTTGTATTTTATTTAGAGACAGGGTCTCACTGAGTTGCTTAGGGCCTTGCTAAGTTGCTGAGGCTGGCTTTGAACTCATAATCCTCCTGCCTCAGCCTCCCAAGTTCTGGGATTGCAGGCATGGGCCACCGAGCCCAGCCCATATGAGCTTTTAACAATTACAGCAACTTATAACATGTTTTTTGAAATTAAACAACTTGACCTGCACAGTTTCTATTCATTCAACAAGTACTCCTTAAGGAATAACTGTGTCTCAGAGACTACTTTTAGAAAACAAGTGATGAAAGTGTGAACAAGGAAATTTAGAACAACAGTCAATCAATTAAACCATAATCAATCAAAATCAAAGACAATGATAGGTGCCTCATGATAAGAGAATAAGTAGGGGTGTGAGATGTAGTTATTCTAGAAGGGGGAATTTTAAAAATGTTCATCAAAGAAGAGATCTGTGATTTGTAAAGTTGGATACAAGAACAAATTTGCCATCCAAGTGGGGGCAAGAATGTTCTGAGCAGGGACTGGAGATATGACTTAGTTGGTAGTGTGCTTGCCTTGCATGCAGAAGGCCCCAGATTCAATCCCCAGCACCACAAAAAAAAAAATTATGATCAGAAGAAGCATCAACTGCTTTATGCTTTTATTTTCCTACTTCTTTTATTTTTTCTTTGACTTCGATTTTAACACATACCCATAGATTCACAATTATTGCAGATTCTGAAGTTAAATACCTATTATACAGTAAAACACACTTTTATACATATGATATTTTGACACTAAATATGTCAACATACTTTGATTATGAGAAAACTAAGACTCCTGGAAAGATGGCAGAATGACTCCTCTGCCAAAGAGAAAGAGACCACAGTATCTTCAAGAGTGACAGAAGGGTCTCTCTTAAGAGTCTGCTATGTGAAGTCATATACAATGCAATGAACCCGAGAGTGGCATCCCATCACCTTTGCTATATCCCATTGATCCCATTAGGAGTAAACAAGTAACAATCTTTACTATTACTCACCTGACAGAAAAATAGAAGCAATAATGTAAAGGATATTTTGTGAAACTGAATGACTATATGCTGCACAAAACGCATCTTATGAACAATTTATTATCACTTTCATTAAACTGTTAAGGACAGAATATTTACATTGAAAAAATGTTTTGAATTAAAAGGAGAAAGTCACTACTATGGCTTCTGTACTCAGTGTTTCTAATGTAAGGTGACTCTACAGTACATATCTTCCTTAAAGTAATTCTTTGTTGGAAATGGCACAAAGAGGATATAAGTATTATTAATATTGTTCTACTTACATACAAAATTATTGTATTTTTATTAGAAGCACCAAGATCACAGTGCACAGTATTTTAGACTTAAAAAATAAAATTGAATTACATATACAGAATGTATGTGTGGGTATATGTGTTGAAAGATTACTGTTAGTGTGAGGATTATAATTAGATTTTTCAGTTTGAGTTAGAAAAAAAAAGTTTCAAGTTTTGGAATGAAAATTTCAGAAGACATTAAAGAAAAAGTTTTGTAATTAATACATTATATTCCCTAATAGGTCCCATTTATATTTAATACATTTGAAATAGACTGGAGAGTTGGATTCATTGATACTTTTGCTTTACTTATATAAAACTTCCAAAGTGGAAATAACCAATCAACGCCATGAAAACTTATCTTTTCATTAAAACTTTAAAATTATTTTTACTCATTGAATAATTGACAGTCTTTAGTCCTCTAACTAAATCTGCATTATCCTTTCTTTGATAAGTTTCCAGTTTTTCCCTGTGATCCATCATGAAAGGGTTAAGATCTCTGTTTCTCATCAGAGATCTTGCAAGACTATGACCCAGTATTTCTGACATCATTTATTTTAAATAGTTAATGCAATCTTCCTTCAATTCCAGCTACTCCATTTACTATCCAGGCAGACCTAGACTTTATTTCCAGGAATTCTCCATGCAGAGTGTGAGTAGCTCAGGACTGGCATGGGTAATGAAGAACGAACGTCCAAAGACACTTCTTTTCTTCAATTTCCCTCGGCAGAGTAAGTTCAGATGCCAGCAGGACAGAGGGAATGCCTTCACCAAAACACCTAGTGCTACTGCGTTTTATGTAATTTTATTAAAACCCCTTACTTTTGCTTGGGCAAATAATTGTTTCTTATCATTGGAATTTCAGAACTTAAAAATAAAAACAGAAGTTTCCATGCCCTTGACTGAAAACCTCCACTCTGAGCAGTTACAAACAAATAAAGCAAGAATATCATTAAAGGCAACTCTTCAGCCTTTCTTTCTTTGTTACAATATCATCTTTGTTTCCCTTTCATTCCCTGCATCTCTTTTTATACTCTGTCTCTGAACTCACTTCATTCTGTATTCTTTAATGAGTTATATACATACCTTCCTCTGCTTTTAAATTATTAGCTTCTCCAAAACAGGTAAGCTTCAATTGTAACTTTACTAAAACATGTTTCAGTCGAGAAATTTCAGTAAAGATGCTCAGCTTATATCCTCAGCATAAACAAATTCATGAACTAAATGAGCAATTATGTCATTAACAGTAGATAAGTATAAGGTCTCATTTTTATATATTCTAATTAAAAACTGCAACTAAATTCTCAAATTCTTATAATAGATGTTGCTCATATTAAGCAAGATAAAAGCATGTGACTATATTTTCAAACTGCATCATTCATTATCAGGTTTTATTTAGAGCAATTCAACAATGTGACAGGTGTTTCCTACTCTCTTCAGCTTTTTGTTGATTTTTATCAGCTAATGTGATATCAGTGAAATAGAACACAATATACAGACAGACCAGGAAGAAAGGATCAAAGGTACCAGAAGAGAAGAATCTTGTTAATTGAGCTACATCTCCACCTTCTTCTAGCATAATTTAATTATAGAGTTTGTTCACTAGTTCAGAAACTATGGTGCCTGTAAGTAAATATTTATTGCACAAATTACAATCCAATTAATTGTTATGAAAGCTTTCAATATTTTTCAAAATTAGTTTACTTTTTCATATTTTAGCTTGCTTTATGTGATTTTTTTTGTGGTTGACTCTATAGTGTTCATGAATACATAATATTGATTAGCTAAAATTATGTCTTATCTTTAGATGTTTGTGTATGTTAGATATCCATCGACATTTACAATATTTTTCTTGACTATTTTTAATGTGATACAATTTCCCAAACCAAGATGTGTCTGTATACCATTATACACACATATGTATGCATATATATGTCTATGGATATAGTTATATATATCACAAATATATAACATTTATAACTACTAAAAATCTGTTTATGAGGGAATATATCTTAATTTCACATAATTTATTTCATATAATTTTAACTAGGTAAAATTCCTTTTTCAAATATTTAGGTAAACACTTTGCTGTCAAAATGTAAATGGATATATTATAAGTCAATGTACTTGCTGAATACTTTTGTTAGGAAGGTCATCTGTTAAATCAAGATAAATTACTAAAGGCCCCCTGTGTTCTCTGTTAGGAACAGGTGACATGTCCAGGGACAAGACACATATGCTATCTACTCTGATGCTGTTTCTGATCCAGAGAGTTTGCAATAACCTCAGTACCTTCATTAAATTCAATATCTAAATAGTAACTTAGTAAGTATTATGCTATATTCCAGGGAAAGAAGGAAAACATCTGAATATGCTAAACCTTATAAATAACACAGTTTGAGAGGGAAAAAAAGTATTTAAAATAAATCAGGTAATATACTTAAGAAGTTATAAATGTTATGGAAAAATATAACAGTATGTAAGTTGGAATGTAATAAGCATCTTGCAATTTTAAAAGTAGTCCAATAAAGCCTCACTGATCTGGTGAAACATAAGCAAGAATTGAAGAAAATGAAGCAATGAGTGACAGATATTAGGGAGAAGTGCCAATTTCCAGCATGAAGGCCAGAGCCCAGGGATACTCTGGGGTAATGAAAAACCAGTTAAATCAACATAAGTAGGAATGTGTAGTTGAGGAAGAGAGTAGTATAAAATAACACAAAATGTAGTCTTCCATGTACAGGCTTTTTATAATATTCTGTAGAATTTCATTCTATTGTAAATAAGACAAGGAGCCATGAGATGATGGCATGGGTCAGATTACACTTATAAATGGTTACTGTGGCAATTGTACTGAAAAGTGACTATGGGGGCAAAATTGCTAAGACTGGTCGGCCACATAACAGATTACTACCACAGTCCAGGTGAAAGATCATGGTTTTCCAGGTTGGAAACCGTGATAAAAGTGGGAGAATGATTTACTTTATTATATTTTTTAAGGAAGATACAGCCAGATCTGTTGAAATATTAGACGTAGGATATGAGGGAAACAGAAGACTAAAGTTTATTTAAAAGCATTTATTTGCAACTGGAATGATGGAATTACCACAATCGAAGATGGAAAAATACTGGAAGTAGTACAGGTTGAACAGGCTGATTACAAATTTGGATTTGGACATGCTAAATTTCAGATAATTGAGTGAATATATTGAATAGACAGTTTGGCAAACAGGATGAATTTTAATGAATAAAAATGAACCTGATATTTATTTGACAGTCACATAAGTTCACCAAGGAATTGAGTGTAATAGGAAATCTAAGGACTGAGATCATGGATATTGTCCCTATGTAGAGGAAGGAAGGAAGAAAGGAGATGAAAAGGAACCAGGAGAAAGCAGTGATTAGGAAGGTACAAGACTATCTTTTATCCAATGTATGTTTTTGGCACCTTTGTCTAGTATGAGAAACTGTATTGATGTGGGCTTTTTTCTGTCTTCAATTCTATTCCATTGGTCTTCATGCCTGTTTTGGAGCCAACACCATGCTGTTTTTCTTATTGTAGCTTTGTAGTATAATTCAGGATCTGGTATTGGGATGCCTCCTGCATTGCTTTTCTAAGAATTGCTTTGGACATTCTGGGTCTCTTATGTTTCCAAATAAATTTCATAAGTGCTTTTTCTATTTCTATGAAGAACATTACTGGAATTTTAAAAGGAATTGCAATAAATCTATATATCACTTTTGGTAGTATGGTCATTCTGACAACATTAATTATGCCTACCCAAGAACATGGGATATTGTTCCATCTTCTAAGGTCTTCTTCAATTTCTTTCTTTAGTGTTCTGTAGTCTTCATTGTAGAAGTCTTTCAACTCTTTTGTTAGATTGATTGCCTAATTTTTTTTGATAGTATTATAAATGGTAGAATTTTTCTAATTTCTCTTTCAGTTGATTTGTCCTTGGTGTTTAGGAATGCATTTGATGTACTGGTATAAAATTTGTATCCTGCTACTTTACTAAATTCATTTATGAGTTGTAGAAATCTTCTGGTGGAGGTTTTCTTTGTTTGTTTTTTATTTTTTGGTCTGATCTTCTATATAAATGATCATATTAGTGGTGAAAAAAGATATTTCAAAAGATATTTCAAGCTGTTCTCTTCTTTTTCATAGGAAAAGAAGGGACATATCCCTTTAATAAATCCATATGTAATAAGATGAAATTCAACCCCTATCTCTCATACTGCACAAAACCAAGTTCAAAGCATACAAAGACTTAGATGTTAGACCAGAAACCCTGTAACTGCTAGAAAAAAATGTTGGTCCAACACTCCAACATGTTGGTTTAGGAGCTAACTTCCTCAAAAAGATTACGAAAGTGCAAGACGTAAAACAAAAAGTCAATAAATGGGATTGTGTCAAACTGAAAAGCTTTTTCACAGCAAAGGAAACAAAGAAGAGTATGAAGAGAGAACTTATAGATTGGAAGGAAATCTTTGCCACTTGCTCTTTGGATAGAGTGTTAACTTCCAGAAAATAGAAAGAACTCAAAAAACTTAACACCAAAAAAACAAATAGCCTGATCAATAAATGGGCAATGTAAAAAAACAGACACTTCTCAAAAGAAGAAATACAAATGGTCAACAAATATGTGAAAAATATTCAACACCTCTAGCGATTATAGAAATGCAAATTAAAAATACACTGACATTTCACCTTTCACCAACAAGAATGGCAATTATCAAGAATACAAGGAACAATAAATGTTGGTAAGGATGTGGGGATAAGGAAGTAGTCATACATTGTTGGTGGGACTGCAAATTAGTGCAACTACTCTGGAAATTGATATGGAGATTCCTTAAAAACCTAGGAATGGAACTGCCATTTGATCCAGTTATCCCACCCCTCAGTATATACCCAAAGGAGTTAAAATCAGCATACTACAATTATGTAGCCCTGTCAATGTTTATAGCAGCACTATTCACAATAACTAAGATATGGAATCAATTAGGTGCCCTTCAACAGATGAATGGTAAATATACACAATGAAATATTACTCAGACATTAAAATGAATGAATTTATGACATTCTAACTAATTCATGACATGGTAAACTAATGAATCTGGAGACCATCATGCTAAATGAAATAAGCTAACTCCAAAAAAACAAAAGCCAAGTGTTCTTTCTGATAAGGGGATGCTAACACACAATGGGGGCAGAATAGAAGTCCAATGAATTAGACAAAGGGGAATGGAGGGAAGGGAAAGGGGATAGGAATAGGAAAGACAGTGGAATGAATCTGACATAACTTTCCTATGTACATACATGAATATACCACTATGAATCCCAGCATCATTTACACCCACAAGACTCAGGCCCCAATTAGAATAAAATACATTCCATGCATATGTTAATCAAAATTGATTCTACTGTCATGTATAACTGAAAAGAATGAATTTTAAAAAGTATGACAGAAAGAAAGAGAGAAAAGAGGAAAAAAATAAAAGGAGGAAGGAGAGAGAGATAAAAAGAAAAAGAAAGGATGAAAGGAAGGAGAAAGGAGAAGACGGAAGAAAGGAATGTGAGGGGAAGAGGAAAGACGAAGGAAGGAAGGAAGGAAGGAAGGAAGGAAGGAAGGAAGGAAGGAAGGAAGGAAGGAAGGAAGGAAAGGAGGGACAAATAGAGTGTGGATTATTCCTGGAAGCATGGCTAAGAAAATGTTTCCAAGAGAAAAGAAAGAATAATAGAATATTAACTAATGTTGAAAAGGCAGGTGAGATGAGGACTACAAAGAACATTGTTTGTATTTGGCAAGTAGAAATCAGTTCATACTGTGACAAGAGCAGTGAACTCACACAAGTATGAGTACCAGTGGTTCCCATGGTTACATAGAATATGATAGGATAGAAATTAGGGATGGAGAAAGTTGACATTTCTTTAAAGGTTTGAAGAATAACAGGCCCTTCTTCCCAGTTCTGTTCTCTTCATAATAGGTAAAGTACAGGTGACTCACAAATTCCAAAACAATAGTAACATGGAAACATTAAGTTCATATAAACATTTTTAGACCTACTGATAATTTTGTAAGCAAACAGCCTATACAGACATTGCACCTCAGTGTCTACCCCTTGCGTGCTAACGTTTTGTTACTTCACTTAGAACTTCACCTATCCCCTCATAACCACAAAACTGCCCTCGGCCAACACTGCATGAGGTCCCTCCTTCCACTTCTTCACCTGATTGTTTCTTGAGATAGACCCTTTCATTGGATTCCAAGAGGCTTCAGGGTAAATGTTCACAGATTGCCTTTGTTGTTCTCAGCCTTTTGTCTGAGTTGCAGTTACATACTATAATCATTTCCTTTGAGAACTATGTAATCAGCAGGAGCAGCAGCCTCGTTATTGGCAAAGTCTGTGAAAAGCCCATCACTAGACATCAAAGTTGTGGATGTGCTTTTCTGTTTTCCTCAATTTTCTCCCAGTTTGCAGGTATGAAGCAGGAGGATGCACAAATATCCAGGCAAGAGTGGAAAGTTTTCAAGAAGTATTGTAAAAGTACTCAATCATTTAAGAGGCAAGAGGAGGAAGAGGAACAAAAAGACACACATCTTCTACATTGGTGTCTAAGAATTGAAAAACAATGGATTAAAATAATTTTCAAAATTCACAAGAGGGTTTTCACAAGGTCAAATTCAGAGTCATCGAATACTTGTAAGAATGTTAATGGGTTTCATACATTTCATAAGGAGTGTTTCTAACAAATTCAGTGAGATCAATGTTTAAACTGAGAGAGGAGGAAAGTACAATATAACAAGATAATTAAAAAATAAACTGGGACTAATTGGAAAAATCAGAGAAATAAATTTGCAGTAAACTCCACAGCAGAAACTGGTACCTATTTTACTCAATGGATGTACCTAGGATCTATCACAAAGTAAAGTAAAAACATATTGAATATTTGTTAATGTAAGATTGCAAAGAAAGAAGACTGCCTCAGCATTTATTTTGTTTGAAATATTTAATAAACTAAGAAATTGTGGGGCACTTAAGTCCCTGTCTTCTTTTAGAAGTTAATAACTCTTACCTTAAGTTAATCATTGCACATTTTGGAGAGCAAATGCTATTTGATTGTTTATATCAGAAATGCTTCTTTGATGACACAGCTATTTATCAAATGTAATATACCATATGACAAATGAGGTGAAACAAAAATTAATTCATTGAAACACATACTGTTAATATTGATAGCATTTACCCTTAAATGTTTAAGCCATACTTTTTTTACTACTATAGTATGTAGAGTGCAATACAATACTTTGTATCCATTTTGAAATTCTAGTCATATTTTAAATAATATATAGTGAATATTAATATAATATTCATTAATTTAGAAAAGCTATTAATCAAAAGCAGCCTTTGTCATTAATGTTTTCTTTGTTGTTAATTAAGCCCTCTATCAAGCACTAATTGCAATTACTCTAGAGAATCCTTCATACACTCATACTTACATTCCAGTAGAGAAAATATGTATGAGAGGTAAAATTTCTTAAAATAGTAATGTGGATACTGTAAAATGTATGTAGTGAAACAACAACAACAACAACAAAAATCCGCATAAACTCTTCTGAGGTATTTCAGAAATTGATTTCAGTGTCTTCTGAATTATCAAGGTTATGCCTGAGTTTTATAGCTACTAAAGTAAATGAAAATGAAGTTAAAGATAGGAAGAAATTGAAATAGAATGAAAATACTCATATTGGTATAATTTATGTTTTTTTTGAAAACCATGATGTTGATTTCGATTAGCTAATATGCTTTTTAAATCGAGAGTTTGTAGCAATAAATAATCCATCTTCTCATCAAGATCTATACCTTTCATACCAATTTATCTATCTATATCTATCTATCTATCTATCCATCTATCTATCTATCTACCTATATCTAATCTTTTTTGGTACCAGAGATTGCAACCAGAGATGCTTTACCAATGAGTTATATCCCCAGCCCTTTTTATATTATTATTGTTTTTTTAAATTTTGAGGTATGATTTCACTAAGTTGCTGAAGTTGGCATTGAATCTATGATCCTCCTGTCTCAGCCTCCCAAGCTGCTGGGGTGACAGATGTGTGCCACCATACCCAGCTCATATCACATTTTGAAAGTCTTCTCATTCATTGCACTCTATAACAATTTAAGCCCTACTAATTTCAAATAGACATCTTTCATGATGAAGATTTGGACCTATTTTCTCTTCTATTAGGTGCAGAGTCTCTGGTCTGATTTCTAGGTCCTTGATCCACTTTGAGTTGAGTTTTGTACAGGGTGAGAGATATGGGTTTAGTTTCATTTTGCTGCATATGGATTTCCAGTTTTCCCAGCACCATTTGTTGAAGAGGCTGTCTTTTCTCCATTGCATGTTTTTGCCTCCTTTGTCAAGTATGAGATACCTGTACTTATTTGGGTTTGTCTCTGTGTCCTCTATTCTGTACCATTGATCTACCTGCCTATTTTGGTACCAATACCATGCTGTTTTTGTCACTATTGCTCTGTAGTATAGTTGGAGGTCTGGTATTGTGAAACCCCCTGCTTCGCTCTTCTTGCTAAGGATTGCTTTAGCAATTCTGGGTCTCTTATTCCTCCATATGAATTTCATGATTGCTTGCTCTATTTCTATGAGGTCCATCATTGGGATTTTAATTGGAATTGCATTGAATTTGTATAGCATTTTTGGAAGTATGGCCATTTTGACAATATTAATTCTGCCTATCCAAGAACATGGAAGATCTTTCCATCTTCTCAGATGCTCTTTAACTTCTTTCTTTAGTGTTCTGTAGGTCTCAGTGTAGAGGTCCTTACTTGAATTAGTATATGAACAAATTTTAAGATGATATTATCAATAAAATTCTATTCCCAAAGAGTTTAATATGGAAAGAAAAAATATCCTTAGGGAGGCATTTTGTCCCAGGCTCAGAGTGAAGAAGGACAATGAAAATTCTCTGGCCATCCACAAATCAATTGCTATGTCTCGCAACTTTTCAGCCACAGTTTATACTACATAGATTCAATATCACCAAGATCTGGGAGACATTATTGAACATTGATTTGAAAATAATACTAATTCTTAGAGATTCCAAAATGGAGCTGTTGTTTATGGGTAAGAGTAAGCTTAATGCAATCAGAGGATAAATGGCATTTTTACCCATGCCTACTTATGTGGTAGCAGGATCATATCTATCACCAATATTATATTTTTGCTCTTACCTTGTGCATATTATTACAACAAATACTATTACCAACTAGAAGAACATTCACAATGTCATTCTGACACAGTGTTAATGGTTATCATGGTAATAAAAAGTCAATTGGAAGGATTTGGAACTCCCATTTCTTACCAAAGAAATAAATAGCAAATCACTTCCAATCGCATAACCTGAAAGGAATTACAATAATCAGTGTCATAATGAAGAATTGTAAGGATTAAGAGAATTGATTTTTATCACAACCATATTTCTAGTCTGTACTGTAAGGGATAGGTTGTATTTGAGAATGGAAGTATGTTGTTTTAAGATAAATCATTTGGAAATAACATTTGGAAATAGAATTATAGCTCTTATTTGTGAGGTGAACTTATTGCTTGAACAAATTGAACAGTCCCTCACAATCAGTTTGTAGTTGTTAAAATGGAAAACACTTTCAGTCCAAAGAGCAAAGACCATCACTACCTGCTAGCTTTATCTGGAATACATAGAAATGCACAATTCCTATATTGTCTCAGTATTCACCTGGGTCAATACCATTGTAAATTCCAGGTATCTTTGTCATGTCAAGGACATGTCAATGCTACACAAAGCATCACTAAAAACATTGAGGATAAACAATGCTATTTGGACATGGAGATAAATTCCTCACTATTGTGCCAAAATATTTTCATGCTAAAAGCCTGTCTTAGAACTTATGCCCTGCATCTTGATAAAATCCTCATTTCCCTGTAAATGCTAGTGATCTCTTCAAAAGAAGGATCAGTTCTGTATCTTGCACCACTATAATATTGGAGTATAAGCTACTTTTTTGGACTTTTGAAAGCAAAACATTTATGGTGATCTCATTCTTTTAATGACATAAAACTGGCAACTTTGAATATCTTTTAGAGAGAAAATTCTCATTTGGTTTGGGCTGCACCATAAAGAGCATTGAGAATCAGAAGTTCCAGTTCATAGTATCAAAATATCTGTGATTGGCAAAGATGTGATGAGGATGTAGAAATCTCTCATAATATAATTAAAATGAGCTTTATGCCATTTAAAAAAACAGGTCTTAGTCTAATAACTGAATTTAAAGACTATGTGACTAATTATAGAATACTAGGGGTCTTACCATTTGACCAACTTGGGTAGTACATGACTTATGTAGCTGGGTGTACCTACCTGCATCTTAGGGTTGATGCATAGTAAATCACATAAACCACATATTTATTTTCACAAATATCTTTTCAACAGTAGTTTGATGACTAGTCATTAAAAAATTAAAATAGTGATTTAAAAATTTAAATTACTTTTTAAAAGTTAAGAAGACTAGAATCTCCTTCACATATTATTTTTCATGGCATGCTGAAAACAGTTGTAAAATGAGTGTTGTTTTGATTCAATTAAATTTAAAGGTGATGTATAAGTAAAAATATATAAATTTGAGCAAACCATAGTATTGTTGAGATTTTTGTAGAGGAAAGATAAAGATGAACATAAACATTAATTAATCTAAAATGAGTATAGTTTGTAAACAATGACTTGAAAGAAATTAGATTAGGACTAGTGATAAGGACATGCAGAATATTTTGAGAGAAAATCACTCAACACAAATTTGACTTGTAAAAACATTTTGACCCAGTTGATTTCTCTCTGCCAAACTCCAATGTGAAAATTGATCAAGCGTAAAGGTGATACCAATCATCTTCATCTCCCAGTTTCTATAATATACCAGAATCAGTCTAGTTATCAGAATTTCTCATGTTGCCATTAGCAGAGAAAAACATGCACATCTGATAAATTGAACCATTCATTCACAGAAGGGCCAGTGATACATTCTCATGAAGTTATATATTTTTTCCTATCATTATTCTCGTTATCTACATAACAAAATCCCTTCATATTGGGTAGTACGTTTCTGTCTTGTGGCATCAATTTGTGTGAGCCTGACTGGAGTATCAACTTCTAAGTTGGCCTCTTCTCATACATTTGATTCTTCAGTGTCCCTTAGATTATCTCTGTCTCTCTCTGGTATCTGTTTTCTAAATCCTTTGTACATGCTTTGGCCTCTTCACAGTCTAACAGTTTCCTAGTATTTGGTCTTCTTCAAATGTGCCTGGTTTCCTAGGTCAGTTGCTTCAGTGCTCCAGAAGCATGTATTCCAAAACCTCTAAGCAGCAGCCACAGGCTTATTATGAATAAGTGTAAAGACTCCAAGATATTATTATAGTTGATGCAGTTAGACAATCAGGTCATTAACAACAAGTGCAGAAATAGGAAAAGATGCTACATTTCAATGGTAAAATGGTAACCACATGCCTAAAAGGAAGAAACTGTGGCCATCTAAAAGATAACCTTTTGCACCCAGTATTTTTCTGCTAACAATATTATGATGTTTACCATACTGGTGCCTCATACAATCCTTTGCTGACAAAGATATTATTATAGTAATGAATACAAAATATTCCAAAGTTAACCCTATTGAAATGAGGAATTTTTTTAAAAAAGATGAAGTTAAGATTTCAGAAGGACAAAATTTCTTACAAAAGTGAAATTATGCCTGTCAACAAATGGTCTACAACCAAATTATTCATCAGCAGAAGTTGAACTTCCTTAATGAGGGTGTATCTGTAAACACATCCAGGGATGGAACACTAGAGTGACACTTGTCACTATCACTCACTGAGCTCCTCATGAACACTGTTTCTTTTCTCTAAAACTCTGAATTTTTTACTTTTAAAGATGTAATACTCAAAGGAGAAGAGTTACAAGATGACTCCTTTTAAATGGAAAATGATCCAGCCTCCCAAACTCTGAGTCAGCAGAAATGAATGGAGGTTATAGTCATTGGGGTGATTGACCATCTAAGGAAAATAAGGTCCTTTCGTGTATTAGAGTAAAGTAAAGTAAGAAAATAAGTAGAATGTAAGTATTTCCCTGAGATCTTTTATGTACTCCAAGTCCAGAGGAAAATGTTAGTGAAAGTTAACTTATGTCTATACAAGTTCAATAATTAAAATCTTATACTTGCTGAAAATGAAAGCTTAGGTATTTAAGGTAGTTTACTTTTCATTCTGTTCTCTTAACATCCTTATGTATAAACTAAAGAATATCATAATGGTACCAGAAATAAAACCAAAGCAGAAATAATTGCCATCTAAAGATTCTGAACTTGTACCTGAACCTAAAAATATAAAATTACATATTGTTTACCTCCTTCACTCTTTACTTTTCTTCCTTCCTTTGCAGAAAGATGGTTGTAGCTAGATCATTGCATTTAAAAAAAAAACAGTATTGTAAATTGACAAATTATTTTTGTATATATATATATGTGATGTAAAAAGTGATGTTATGTTGTTCCGCACCGAACAACAAAGGTCGGGTGTCTTCCCTGGGCCAGCCAGGGGGGGCACGGGGTCAAGCAGGATGGTGAGTGTCGATGGCTGAAAAAAACCACACCAGCCGGGAGGTCTGTCGAAGCAGAATCTCACTTTAATGAAGAAGTGGAACAGATATATGAGGGGGCGAGTGAGTGAGGAAAAAAACAAAGAAAGGAGAGGAGATACCTGCAGGGCCAATCACCTTAAAGGTAAACAGCCCATGCAGCACACATCAAAGCCTGCAGGACAAAGGTCCCCTAAGATTTAATAGTGGCCAGGAGCTGCTCACGTTCATGGAAGTTGAATGAGCCAATCCTAGGCCACCACCTTGGTGGTACCACTAGTGAGGGGGGCTTATGCCCCGAAGGTGTTGTTGTTATTGCGGTCGCCATTTTAAGGTGTGTCCCTACAATGTTAACATTTAGGAATACAATATAAAATAATCAACCTAATTAATGTAAACATCACCTGAAATACATAATACAATTTTTTTTAATGCTACGAACATTTTAAATTTATTCTTTTTT
>JAJEJO010000743.1:187084-205092 GCA_020662805.1 Glaucomys volans
TTTTTTTTGCAGTGGGTGGGTCCTGGGGATTGAACTCAGGGGCACTTGGCCACTGAGTCACATCCCCAGACCTATTTTTTATTTTATTTAGAGACAGGATCTCACTGAGTTGCTTAACACCTTGCTTTTACTGAGGCTGGCTTTGAACTTGCAACCCTCCCACCTCAGCCTCCCAAGCCGCTGGGATTGCAGGTGTGCACTACTGTGTCTGGCTTAAATTTATTTTTCAGCAATTTTTATATGTTCAATACCTTGTTATTTACTGTATTCACTATATTCTCTGTGCTATGCAATAGCTATTCAAAAGAAAAAAAAATCAACAACTTGCTCTTCCTTACTGAGGTATTTTACCCTCTTACCACTCTTTCCCTATTCCCCATCATCCAGGCTTTGATAGCCATCATTGCTCTTGCCTTTCATAAGTTTTATTTTTTTAAATTCCATCTATAAGTAAGAACATGCAGTGTTTGCCTCTCTGTACCCGGCTTGTTCCAGGTAACCTAATCTTCTTCAGCTCTATCCATTTTGTCACAAATGTTACAATTTCTTTTTTAAAGTTAATAGTATTCTATTGTGCATATGTATGGCACATTTTATAACTTACCTGCTGAGAGACACAAGTTGATTCTCTAAGTTGGAATTCTCAGTACTTTATTTCATTAAGGACATGTTTTGTTTGCTTTTATAATTGGAATTGCAATCAGGAAACAATGGTGTAAATGGGGTATCTTATCCCATGATATGGAGTATAGCAAATATTTCTCTTGGTTTAGGTGCCAAGGGACTGAACCAATTTCTTATGTATGGGGAAATCCCCTCATGGAACTATATTTTTTAGTCAGACATGCTCAGTGGTAGCTTTGCTTCTGGCCTAGTGACTAAAATTAATGTAAGCCTATTGACTAAAATAGTGGAGAACATGAAAAAGTTCAATTCAACAATGACACTGATGACAGCCTTATTAGTTCTGAGGGGCGTCCGTGCAAAACTATCAGTTCTGCAATTGGTGCTTGATGACATTCGTGCAAGCTGAAGCAATTTGTGTCCCTTTATGTCAGGATGATACTTGTAGAATGCTTCTATAGTATAATCTGGATTGTAGCCTTTATTCTTTAAATTCCCCTTTTCTTTTTCCCTTTTTCTAAACTTTATCTTCCTGTTTTTCTGGTGGTTTTCTGAGGTATTCAAAACCAATCAATAAAAAATTCTCCTAATACTTAGTCAAAATCAATTTTCATGGTATGCAACTGAGAATCCTCTCCTACAAAATGAAACTCACAAAGACCTGTACCTTTAATTATATTATATATCTAAGATCAATATAGTAAATGTGGATTAAGAACTTTTAGTATCTTTTTAAATTTTTTTCTACATCAATTGGATTGCTATTTATCTCACATGTGATTTGCTATCAGATACATGTCTCATGAAAAATTAAAGTATAATTTTTTCTGAGGACAGTAGAATTATATCAATTTTTATTCACTATAACTGAATACTCCCTTCTCAATTGAGGAAAGAGTATATATTCACTCGCACTTTCTGTGAACAAAATGCAGGTTCTTTATAGAATACCAAGCAAGTATTGATCTCTAGTAGCATTATGAAGAATGCAAGCATTGGTATTATACCAGTGTTGCTTTACTCTGCAGTATTGACATTATATTTAGCCATAAAAAAATTAGATAGCCCTGAGGTATCATTTTCTTATTGTTTAAGGATAACAATACCCACTGAACACTCATACACAGAAATTGATAAAGACGTGCCTTCAGATAATGCAGTAGTCAAAATGTTTCATGAGTACTTGACTTAAGTATAACCTTTATATTGGTAATTTCAGCCCTCCAGCTAAGAGAATGGCATAATTGTCTGCGTTTTATGCTGCCAGAGAAAAATCTTTTTAAAAATTTATATAAAATAGAAAAATCAATTTATTATAATGCAAGCACTAAATGTAAGACTGACAATAAAATTGTTCCACCTTTAAATACATTGCTAGTTTAAATATCAAATTTTGACTGTAGGTTAAGAAATTTGTATATTTTTGCATTCATGGTTCTGAATACCTAAGATAATACTTTGCTCACTATGGCAATCAAAGTTTAACTCAATTTAAACATTGCATAATTTATGCAAATAAAAACAATAGGTGCATGATAGATATACATATATGTGCATTTTATATAGAGAGATATAGCATATCTACATATATGTATGTACATATATCAATATCTATATATATAAACACTTATTAATTTGAAAATTAATCTTAAAAGGAAAAGATTATAAAAACATTATATTAAATAACTAAATTTCTAATTTTGATATGAAATATTTTACTGAAGAACTAATCTAAGTAGAATGTAGACTATTTTTCAGAAGTGTTTAGAAAGAAACTTTAAGAAAAATAGAGGATGCATACTTAGGTACTTTCCTCTTAAAACTGAGTTGACCTCTGATCAGAAAAAAATATTAAATACAATATTTACTATAATATTGTTAATTGCACTTACTAGTTTCTTTTAATTTATTGGAAGGTTGGATAACTTTTTTTATATATCATACAACTACAAAGCAGGATATATCTTCTTATATAAATATATTTTAACACCATAGCCGTGCTCTATGAGGCTACATTATTTGGACAATTCTATTTCTTCTCCAAGAGACTGTATAATTAATTTTCTGGACTATTATTCAACTTGTCCATAATCTCGATCTATAATAAATGTTCCTCTATTTGGTGAACTTGACATTTTTAAATAAATGTATTGTTTAAATTCTGCTGAAATACATACCAGTATAATTTTGTGTATTGGCAATGTCCAGTAAGTGAGTAGAAAAGTGATGTGTGTATACATCTATCTATATCATGTGTATGTTTAGCTGATATGGCTCATTAGAAATGTATGCATGCAATACTGAATGGATGAATGAATGCTACCTTTATATGGTTAGAGTTTCTATTTCATTTCTCTCCTTTGGTGCCACAGTAAAGTTAAATAGCATGGTTTCTGACCCATAGCAATTCTATAAATGTTTCATGAATTAATCATTATCCATTATCAAAATAAAAGGATAGCCTCATTTATAAACAAATTAGTTGTCATATTTAGTACCCTAACTTCCAGATCCCTGTTTATTAGCCCCTATCTTACTTCCTCAATATTTCCTGTTGTAAATTTCCTTGTATATTATGTCCATTTCTGATCAACCAAAAATAACAAAATTTAGCTGAGGCCATTTAAAACTAGGAGATATGAAGAGTCTAAGGTATGTAAATATTGTGGCATCCCCAATGTAATTAATAAAAATATCAAAGGTAAAAGCACTCTTTTATTCTTAAGTAGTATATTTCATTGCTGCAAATAAATAGACATAAAAGAACTAATAATAAAGTTGTGATAGTTATTAAAAATAAATAAGTTCATATCAAAAATAATTTTAAAAATACTGATTTAAATTTCATAATGTACTTGAAGGAATATTGAAGGACAGATAATAGCTTGGATTCTTTAAAAGAGTAAGGGTATTGTTCTCAAAACCTAACAAAGAAATGACAGGAAATTTGATGGTCGATCACACAATCATAACACTAATATTCAGTTTATGAAAGAAATATTTTTAAAATGTTTTAATAAGAGTAATGGATGACTAAAGGTTTTCCTTTCAATGTGTTTTCAGGAAGAGAAAAGTTCTAACCTCGTCTAATTTGAAAGCTAGTTTTGTGGGTTTGATTGTTTGTTTTTGTATGAAGCATTCATTTGAAGTTGTCCTGTCCTGATAAAAATTTTTACCATGGGAACCTAGTAATTCCAGTGGCTTCTGGTGACAAAGACAGGAGAATCCCAAGTTCAAAGTCAGCTTCAGCAATTTATTGAATCCGTAAGTAACTTAGTGAGACTCTGTTTCAAAATAAAAAAAATAAAAAGGGTCTGGGGATGTGCCTCAGTGGTTAAGTGCCCCTTAGTGGGTTCAATTCCTGATACAAAAATCTACTGTCGCCAGGCAGGGTGGTTCATGCCTATAATCTCAGTGGCTCGGGAGGTTGAAGCAGGAGGATCGAAAGTTCAAAGTGAGCCTCAGCAAAAGTGAGGTGCTGAGCAACTCAGTGAGACCCTGTCTCTAAATAAAAACACAAAATTGGGTTAGGGATATAGCTCAGTGGTTGAGTGCCCCTGAGTTCAATCCCTGGTATACCCCCACCAAAAAAATGTACCATTGGAAAGGTACACACGTCAGCATTTCTATCACTATGTCCATATCTACATGTACTCAGGTTTCATATTTTATATCAGGAACTACATTAATCAAATTCATGCTTTTTTAATTACAAATAGTTTTTAAAGGAAAGAGCCTTTTAAAAACCTTTGAGAGTCAAATGACTTACGGAAACTCGATATATAACACGACCAAAGTTTGTTAGAGACATTATATCCTTCTCTATATCTTAATTCCTTTTCAGGTACATTATGTTATTTGCTGTAGCAGAACATTTAGTTAAGAAATTGAAATATCGACTGACTAGTATTTTTATTTTACTTTAGATATTATTCATATTGACTTTGAACTTCCAATATCGTAGTAGCAATTTCATTGACAGATGGTGACATAAAATATTTTTCATTCCTTCAAATGTTTACAAGCTTCAAAGGGGCTGTCATAATAACTATTATTTATTACATAATAACTATGTGCCAGACAGTGAGTATTGTACAGGCAATAACTCATTCAATCAATAACACAATGCTATTGTTCAGGATTATTATTCCCGTTGTTTTAAAGGTAGGAAACTTGGACACAGAATGTAAATAACTGCCCAAATCTAATAGTTAGTGGCAAAGTAGATTTACAAGCAGTCTGGCTGCAGTTAATATTGACAATCACTAACCTCAAATAATTTAAGAGTGTGACTTCATTTGAAAAATCAGGAAAATTGCACTTTTTTGATTTTTTCCTTCCCTTTTCCTGTTATTAAACAATGCTGCCCTCAAAAATTGAAATCCTGATGCTTTCCACCAGTCTTCAATTTGCCATTGTCTTTGTCCCACTTCTTTCTCCTCTCCACCAGGTACGTAAATTATCAGTCTCACCCCAAAACAAGGAACCTAGGTAGATCCAGTAGCTATTGCAAGCAGTCCATATTTAATAGGACATGTATATTTCCCAGCTAGAGGCATTTCACTCATCTTGGAAAAACAAAAAGCACTTTACTTTTAGAAGAAGAAGAAGAGGAAGCAGAGGAAAGAGAGAGGAGAGAAGGAAGAAAAGGAGGGGGAGGAGGAGAAGCTGCTTACAAAGTAGGACACAAAAGATATCAGGACTGAAATATTCAAACCCAACCGAAGGACTAGAACAGTTGCAGATAATTACACAATTACTTTCTTTAATTGACTGAACTTACATTCAATTACTAAAGTTTATCACAAGTTGTTTAGCTGTATTTTTCACAAATGTCTTCAAATAGATGATCTTCAGTAATGATTCAAGAGCAAATAAAAGATGTTTAAAAAAGTCAAACAAATTTTGGAGTGTACCTCAAAAATTGAGTAGTAAAGCGAAGGAAAATCTTTATTATGCTGAAAAATGCATGCCTAATGAAATTCAGTCAAAACTAAAATGTATATGTTTTCATAAACTACTGAAACTTAAAATATCAAAGCAAAATATTACATGAAATGTGCAAAAGTAAATTAATATTTTAGTTTTTCAGGACCTAAATATATTTTTTTTGTATTGCAGTTTAAAGTATCCCCCAGAAGATAAAATAATATTTTACATCTTGAAGTAATTAAATGTTTACTTCTCTTAACTAAGTAAATATCCATATCTAGATGCACAGAAAGACTATTTTTATTCTCTAGTAATTCATGGGTCATACACAGCAGATAAATTAGAATGACTAGTAATACATATTATAATGTTGTGTAACATAATATTATTACCTACCATAATATTAACTACATACTTGATTTGGTATTGTTACATTATAGATAATATCCAAATGTGGAACATAATAAAGTTTCAAAGAGAAAATATTTCTATTAGCAAAGATTTCAAATAGTTTCTTGCATACTTTGCTCAGGCAAACAGGTACAAGTAAAAAAAGGTTATTATTCAGGTTTTTAGTTAGACTTTCATTATGTGCTACTTTGTTAAAAATTCTATCCAGCTCTTTATGATTTTACAATGCTTTTAATATCCTCCTATTAACAATGATATTAACCACAGATGTGCTCACATACCTTTGCGGAATGTCAGAAATAAACCTAGACATCTTTAACCACTGAGAGAAAATTATCTTTATTCCAGTCATCATAAGCAAAAGAAATGTAAGAAATAATTTGCAACTCATTTAATAATAGGTCTTTAGTATGAAATATCCAGGGCTTATAAGACATCTTGTATTGTCTTCAGAAATGGATTTTACATGTGACGAGAGCTAATGAATAAATCTGAGTATATATTCAAATATAAATATGATAGAAAATGAATATCAATGCTCCAATATTGTGACTTAGCTACAGCGAATTGATAGTTGGTGAAAGGGTTATTCATATGCATGATGATTTTATATGTTCAATCTTGAAAGATTTGTGGAGGTGTGGATAACTGTAAAATAATGCCTACTTCTATAGAAATTCTCTTTGTATAGATTTCCTTCATTTTATTGGAATTGAGCCACTCATTTATCATTATTGGAGATTTTCAACAAGAACGCTTTTCCTATAACTTGCTACATTGTTTTTTTCAGGCTCACAAAATTGAAATATGAGAAGAGAAATAAAGATAGACAGCCTTAAAGTTAAGCATTGACCTAAAATAAAAAATAAAACTTTGAAAACTCACCTTGCAATTAGATAAGAGATAGTTTGCAGAGTGAATGTAGAGTAACTATAATAGTGATTAACTGTTAGAAGATGTAAAATACAAATTAAATTAACTTAAAAATTATTTCAGTAGCAATTCTTTAAAATAATGTAAACAAAACAAAATTAAAGGATAGAAGAAAGACAATATCTGGCAATAGGAGAGACTATTAAACATGAATTAACTAACTAAATCTATAGACCTTTTATAAAGAAGAAATATTGCTATGCTAAGAATTACTGAAGAAGTGGAATTATTTGGTGATAATTTTTAACATGGAATTTTCCTTTCCACATTCATCCTCTATAATATGGCATAAGATACCTAGGGGACTGAATTAGAACAAAATATATTCCATGCTTTCATAATTATGTCAAAAGGATTCTACTATCATATGTAACTAAAAACAACCAATAAATGGAAAAAATATAACATATTTAATTCATGGAGGATTTTAAAAATCACAAATGGAAGATGAATTTTGTCAAATGCTTTTTATTTGTCAATTGAGAAGATTGTATGAATTTTTATTATTTATTCTGTTAAAGAGATATTTCTTAATTATTGTTTTATATATTCTGAATTATCCCTGCATCCCAGAGATAAATTTTATTTGTTGATGAAATTGTGTAATGTTTGTAGAACATGTGTTTTACTTAAAATGTAGAACAAGAATGAAGGAAATAGGAAAGGTTAATTTATTTACCTGTCCAGAGGTGGAATGTAATTGAAAAAAATCCTTGAAAATAGGAATGTAGGCAGCATGAAGTAGTCTTAATTATTTAAATCTGTTAATTATTTATTCACACATGGGTCATCTATGATAATTTAAGAATTCTTATTTGCTAGAGATTCAAAAATGAATATGTTTGAACAAGTCCCTGCCATAATGAAGAATAGACAGTTTAATATGAAAGATAAAAACTGTTACTTCCAGTCTGTACAACTCACTCTTTCTTTGAATTTGTTGTGACACTTTCTTTTATAGAATTTTTGTTAGACCTTATACCTACTATTAATATTTTTCGAATTCTTCTCTCACTCTCCTTTGAATATCTAAATACCTAAATACATAATTTAAAGGTATACTCTATTTGTTCTCATTTTTAAATAGTGTATTTCTAGTCCATTATAAAAATCTTTCTTCTAGGACATTTCACTCTTTTCTGCCCTGCAATTGTCAAAGCCCTTAACAGGCACCCTCCAGGAGTTAATTCTAATCTTAGGAAGTATGTTTCTCCAAGGGCAAGATGTAGCGTTTCATCACATCACAATGACTGAGGAGGCACTGTGGGCATATAATGAGATGGAGCTTTTATGGTTCAGATATAAGATATCCCCCAAAAGCTCATGGTTGAAACAATGCAAGAATGAGAAATGATTAGATTATGAGTGTTGTAATCTATTCAGTGGGTTAATCCACTGATATGTCTTAACTGAATGGTAACTCTAGGCAGGCAATGTGTTGCTGGAGAACGTCCATCACGGAGGGGGTGAGATGTTTATATTTTATCCCTGATGAGCCAGTTTCATATCTGCTTCCTGGTGCTGTGTCCTGAGCTGCTTTCCTCTGCCATAGCTTCCTTCTACTATGATACTTCACCTGGGAGCCCAGAGTTGTGAAGTCAGATGACCACAGACTGAACCTCTGAAACCATGAGGTCATATGAATTTTCTCTCCTCTAACTTTTCCGGTCTGATCTTTTGTGAATAGTGGCAACAAACAAACAAAAAAATCCCTAAAACAGAAGCTGTCAAAGCTATATGGTAGTCAACAATATGAGAAGCTCAAAACAGGAAGGATCATCATACACAAAAGGCTAACAATACCTCTGTGGAAAATCATATGCATGTCTTTCCTTCTCATTCAGTTCCACTCTGCTTTCTTTTGGAAAAAACATTTTCCAGGCACCCACTTGCCAGAGAGATCTCTTCTTCATTTTGTCTCTCCCAAAGTTGCCATAGCTTCATTCCCTACAAAATTTCATATTACCTATATATTATGACACATAATTAAAGTGATTAAATTATTCTCACACATTTCTGAAGAGCTAACTGCTTAATTCTCAAATCCTACCACATAGGTAAGTCACCAATGGGTATAGTTTTCCTTAATTAATATACTAGCTCAACTCAATATACATTTTTTGAAACAGGAAGCTTATATGTAGCATTATGTTGGGTTATGAAATGTCCAAAAGCTTGTCTTCAAGTGTTCATTAAAGACTCATTTAAAAATCACAATAAAATATCCCTTTACAAGTGGAAAGCTATAATCAATAAAACAGAAAATGACAAGTGCCAACGAGGCTCTGAAGAAAGAATTGGAACACTTACGTATTGCTGGTAGGAATGTAAAATGGAGTTGATGCTGTAGAAGATAGAAAAAATAACTTGTTTACTTTTCACAATGATAAACATAGAATTACAATATAACCCAACAATTCTACTCCTAGGTATATTCCAAAAAGAATTGAAAACAAGGAGTGAAGGACAAGATGGTAGAAAAATCCTCTGATAATCATCTCTTCAGAGACACAAGTTGAACAGCTACACATGCAATAAATTGCCTTCGCAAGAGTTAACAAAATCAGACCTGCCTATGGATGAAGTCTCAGGAACAACCCAGGTACCAGCATTACATGGTCCCAGGCTATCATACTACCATCCCAGTCAGTGTCATCTACAGCTTATTGTACTGACCTTTGCGGGTAAATCCAATTCAATTATAGGCAACCAACAGCACCATGCAGCATGGGCATTGATCCTTCCCCAGTACTGTGCCCACAGAAAGAAACCTGGTTTTGAGACAGTCATTAATTCAGCCAACAACAGGCACAATCCCAGAGTGACTAACAACAGACCAGTGTCCGTGGACAGACCTTTGGGCCTACTCTTAAGGAGAGAAATGGACTACTGTATGCACTCCCCTGATTCACTCTGAATACACCAACTGTGGATTTTATATAAACTTGGGGCTGGATCACCCTCTAGTGTTGAGACAACGATGACACACCAAAAATGAACTCTAGGCAAACCGAGACCTGGACACCTGCTAGCACTGAAATAGAGATGTTTATGGACTCAAAGAAAATAAGTGACCTAATCAGAATTTCTGGAAAGACAGGCACACCAAAACCATGATCACACCTAACTCTTAAAATAAGGGCCAGAAACAGAAGAGTTAGCAATCAATATAGATCTCACGTAGGTGTATTAAGGAAACTCAAATGAGATGGAAGAAAACACAAGACTTCGTATTCGTCAGTTTTTTATCACTTTCACAAATACCTGAGAAAAATAACTTGAAGGAGAAAAGATTTACTTTGGCCAGCAGAGATTTTAGTTCTTGGTTGGCTGGTCCCATTGTTTCTGAGGCTGTAGTGAGGCAGAACATCATGGCGGAAAGGCATGGCTGAGCAAAGCTGCTCACCTCAGGAAGCTAGAGAGAGGAAGAGAGAGAATAAGGGACTGGGGACACCCGAGACAAGATAAACTCTTGCATGCCTTCAATACCACCTCCTAATAGTTCCATCATGTTTTGAATCTATCAATGGATTAATCCATTTGAGATTAAAGTCCAAGATACACTCACCTCCCTGAAGGCCACAACTCTGAATATTGCTGCATTGGGGGCCAAGGCTTCAACACATGAGCCTTCAAGATGCAGATTATGATATACTTGAACAGATACTTACATACCAATATTCACTGCATCATTATTCACTATAATCAAAGGTGAAAACACCCCAAATTTCCATTAGCAAATGAAGGAATAAGCAAAATGTGATACTATCACATATACAATACTTGTCAATCATCAAAAGGGAATGGAGTTTTAATGTATGCAATAACATGAAGAAATATTGAAGACATATGCCAAGTGAAATAATTTGGATATAAAAGGACAAATAGTGTGTTTTTCCACTTACACAAAACATCTGGGATAGGTAAATTAATAGGATTAAAAATAACAGAATAGTGTTTAACAGGAACTAATATGGGAAAGAGCATATTTTCCTAATTATCATTATGATTTAGGGTAATAAAAAACTTGAAAACAGTGGTGATGGTTGCATAACCTTGTGAATACAATCAATGGCACAGAATAATGTGCTTAAAATGGTTAAATTGACAAAATTCATCTTATACATGTTTTACCATAATTTTTAAAATTTTTAATAGTTTTTAATTTTCTGTAAGTTTTTATACACTATGACAAAAATATCACATATGTGCAAATTATTTTAAATGTTTCAAAATGGCTTGAAACTTGCTTCTTTCACATTTTCTGTGATTTTGCATAAGTTGCTTAGCATCTCTATCTACTGAAATGTCTTTGAAAGAGGATTAATTGACATTACATATAAGAATGTTTCTAAAATCAATCTTTGGTAAATCATACCTATAACTTTCAAGATTTTCCTCATTATAAGGCAAGATGATGTCTCAGATGACTTTTCATATTCTTTACATACCAGAACTTGAGCTGTAGCAAAGAGTATAGCCTGTTTTCTATTATTGGGTCCATAATCATTCCATTACACCACACTACTGTTCAACAAAATTCTAGAGGAGAGGAATACTAGGCAGGATACTTTTGATAAAGGATGCGAATGGGTGTTCTCAAGAACACATTGTAGGGGAGTATGTGACTTCTTACCAATGTCACACTTGTTCAGAGATCACACACGTGTCACAGATTTTACCTTTTGTCTGACCACTAACTCTATAAATACCACACTAAACTTCATGTTTGATTAGTGTTCTTCCAAAAGTTAATAACAGAAGGTTAACAATAATTTTACAAGTAGCCTCATTAACATAAAAAGTACAGTAAAATTGACCATAAAATCATTTATATTTTACATTGATGAAAAGTCCTACTAATACAGCATGTACCTAATAATAATTAGCAGAATAGAGTTATGTAGAAAATTTTCCTTAAATTATGATCTGAATCATCTTTCTGTTTTAATTTTATGAATGAAAATGTAATTGCATTGAAAAAATTTCACATATATTTTTGCTTAGCTGTCCACTGGGCATTTCCACTGAGAACTGAAACCATCTGCACAAACACAGTTATTGTGTCTATTTTAACATAACACTGCTCTCCACTGAACTAACTAACATGTTTATTATTCCTGATAATATTTGCACAGAAAGATTAAAGTTGTAAATGATTTTATTTTTCCTTCCATGAAATCATGGAGTATAAGTGAATATATATTTATGTATTATTAATTCCTTCATAAACAGCATCAAAACATTGTTTTCTTAGTAAGAATGTTTGAACATCTTATTGAGAACAGAAAGGAGAAAAAAAATACCAAAACTGTTGTGCATTTTTATTTATATGAGAATACTTACAAAAGAAATTCATATTCAAAATTACTTCCTTAAGCAAATCCTTGTCCAAGTAAAATAAAATTGTAAAAAAATCTTAAAACATAAAACTGTCTTACATATCCTCTATAATATAACTAGAAGTGAAATGTCTTTATATTACTAATCTTTTCCCCATTTTGGTTCCTGAATTTTTATCTGTCCAACCCTCCCTCTGAACTGCTCTCCTTTCCTCTTGGACAGCAAAAAGCCCCCAAACTCAATTCCTTCTTAAAATTAAATCACTCTTAGAACAAGGAAGGAGCGTTTTAAGAAACAGTCTTCCTCAGAACTGACAGCTATCATCAAAGACTTTTCATAGCCTACACAAGATAAAAATAAATTTTCAGAGGAAAATAAAATAGTTAGAAGGATGTATACCCAGGACTCTGAGATATATATATCTGTAAATTCATATTTCAGGGAAAATATTAGTTGAAAAAAAATAAAGGACAGAAAATACAGAATGGGAAAAATCCAACCAGTGATTTTAACAGCTTCCAAACTAAATAGAAAATCGGAATTGCTTAGGGAAAACAAAACAAAGCAAAACAAAAGCTGTCAAAGTTGGACATGATATTCTGATGGCTATCGTCAAAGTTTTCCTTATGAGATACTTTTGCTGTGATTCAGCCTTATAAGTAATGAAAAATTGAATATGTTGGTCACTGTAGTATGTTGACTAAGAAAAACAAAATAAAATAATATTGATTGATGAAGATATACTGAGGAAATTAAGTACCCTAATTTCCTATTCTCTTAAGGATAACCTTTAGATACAAACTTGGACAATGTGAAGCCAAGATCTCAGTAAATTCTCTCTCTCCACAAGGAAAACAGAGCAAGGGAATAAAAAATAGTTATATTAGTTATATTAGAATTCTGGAAATTAATCAAAGCCACAGAAAGAGCTCAGCCACCTAAGGGTGTGATTTCAGCTAAGGACAGCAAGAACATGTGCAAGCATTTTAAAAGGATACTCCGAAGACAACTGGGAACTGTGGAAAGTTCTGATTTTTCTTGAAATCCCAAGTAAAGTTGCCTACATGCCCCAGGAAGACCTGGCTAATGCTATTTTATTTTTCCTTTTTTCAAACAAAGGTATTTTATACATATAAATTCCACAGTATGCATTGTTAGCTGTATCCCATAACATTTCATACGTTGTTTGATTTTCTTTCATGTTAAAGTATCTTGTAATTTCCTTTGCAATTTCTTATTTGACATATTGGTTATTTAGAAAGATGTTTTTAGTTTCCACATATTTGTGAATTGCATGTAAAAGTAAATTTGTAAATTTACTTTGTTGATATTTAATTTTATTGTAGTCAGAAACTTAATATGTGTGAGTTTAATATATTTCACTTGAGTCCAGAATACTTCAGTAGTTAAATCTATGAAATATTTTAAGAAGAATTTAAACCAAAATTTCACAATTTCTTTCAAAATGTAGAAGACGAAGGAATTATTCTCAATTTATTCTCTGCATTAGTTGTATGGCAAAACCAGATAAAAGATATCACAAGAAAAATAAGGACCAATATCTTCCATGAGTAGACCTAAAAATACTTACCAAGATGACAGCAAAATTGAATCCAGCAATCATTAAAAAGAAACATGCACAACAAACTAGTGGTAATTCTTCTCAGTGGGCCAGGTTCATTTAATATCCAAATATCACTCATTGTAAAACACCATATTTGGAAAATAAAAGAAAAAACAAACACATGATCATCTCAATAGGCACAGAAATATCATTTCACAAAATCTAAAACCCTTTCTTTATTAAATGAAAAAATTTCTTCCTTTTCATTCTGTTTGCCTGACAAACATTCAGTCTTTCAGTATTGAGTGTGATGTTTGCTTTGGCTTACAGGGATGCTTTTTGTCAGGTCAAACTAACTTACCTAAATTCCTAGATTGTTAATTCTTATATTCTATTTCTGAATATTACAATCTTATGTATACAAAAGAAAACCACAAGAAATGTACCCAAATTGTTAAAATTAGGAAACTAGCTCAGCAATGTGATAGGCTTCATTCATGTCAACATACACAATTAGTTGCATTTTTATTCACTAGTAATGCACGATGCAAAATTGAAACTAAAATATTTTTTTATAATAGTTACAATTAAAATGCTAGGGATAACTGGGTGCAGTGGCAGGTGCCTGTTATCCCAGTGGCTCAGGAAGCTGAGGCAGGAAAATTGTGAGTTCAAAGTCAGCCTCAGCAAAAGTGAGGTGCTAAGCAACTCAATGAGACCCTAAAATACAAAATAGGGCTTGGGATGTGGCTCACTGGTCAAGTGACCCTGAGTACAACCCTCATACAAAAAAAAAAAAAAAAAAAAAAAAAAACAGAAAAGAAAAAACAAACCTCTAAGAATATATCTAACAAAAAACGTGAAGGATTTGTGGGTTGGAAATTACAAGATAGTATGGACAGAAACTAAAATAAATATAAATAAATGTAAGACATTTCAAATTCTACCACAATAGATGTACAGATTCAAGACAAACTCTATCTTCTAGTTTTTTTGTTTTTACAAAAATTGACAAGATAAACCTAAAATTCGTATAGAAATAAAAGGAACAAGATATTCTTAAAATATAAAATTCACAGGACTCATTCTTCTTAATTTCAAAATACGTTGCAAAGTTGTGAATTCAAGGCAAAGAATTTCTACATACAGTTACAGAGGTAAGTTGATAAACAACAACTGAGAGTCCATAGGTAATCCTAAATATGTCTTCATTTGTTTTCAACCAGGGTACCAAGATAATTCAATGGGTGAATAACAGTCTTTTAACATTTGATGCTGGATCAAACTTTGTGGAAATCCACAGGTGAAATAATGGATGTATACCCCGTCTCACACCATCCACTAAGATTATCTTAGTATGTGTGGATCACAGACCCAAATGTAATAGTTAAAATTATAAATTTTCTAGAAGGAAACATGAGGGTAAATTTTCTCAGGTAAAACACTGAAACAAAAGCAAACAAAGAAAAACTGCAGAGATTGAACTTTACCAAAATTAAAAAGGAAAATTATGCTTTAGACGATACCATGGGAGAATATGGGAGAATGGAAGCAAATATCTTCAAATTAGGTAACTAACAAGTGACTTATATCCAGAATATATAAAGAACTCTTTTTACTCAACAATAAAAAGATAAGTAACTCAGTTAAAATATGGGCAAATAATTTCATAAAAGAGTGTATAGATGTCCATTCACCATATGAACCTATATACTACCTAATATGGTTTTAGGGAAATACAAATTGAAGTCATGGTAAAATGTCAATATGAGACTTAAAAAAAAAATACAGTGAAAAGCAAGTTTTGGTGAGAATGTGGGGAAACTGGAATATTCATAACCTAATGTGTGAATGTAAGCTGTGTAGCCACTTTAGAAAACAGTTTGTTATTCCTCAAATTTCTGATATAGAGGTACTATGACCCAATAATTCTGCTCCTAGGCTACGTCCAAAAGAGGTGAACACATTTGCTTAGGTATACATTTGCTACAGATACAAGAATTTGTGTGAGAGTGTGTGTACAAAGGAACACAAAATAAGCATTAGTCTTAAAAGCCAAAAGGAGGAAACAACACAATTTCCCATCAGCTGATGAGTGGATTAAAAAATGATATATCTACACAATGAAATATTACATGGAAATGAAAAAGGACACACACATACCAAAAACATGGACAAAACATACACTTACAGAGAGAAAGCTGGAAGGAGGTGGGACACTATCCTCTGACAGAGGAACAATGATCCAGAGCTAGCCCAGCAAGGTTATTATGTAGATTTTATCCTCAAAAGTGTTTCTATGGGAAAGTTTCTTCAAAGCATGCAGGCTTGAAGATAGAAGTGCTGACAAGCAATTGTAATTATCTAGTTCTACTCATAGTTCTCTATCCCTGGCAGCTGGTGTATGAATTGAGGGTCAAGACTGATAAATAGGGCATTACCATAGCAACTGGGCAATCTTGTCCTGCACCTCTGCACAGGAAGTTCCCAGCAGAGTGCAGCTCAGCCATGAGGCAGTCAGAGACCATGATCCAAGTCACCGCCCTCCAAAAAATAGTATGTTATCAAAGAAATCAGTCAATAAGAGAAATCAGATATATATTACCTGACTTCTCTTACGTGAAATATCCAGAATAGGCAAATCCATACGTGCTGAGGTACACCCATCATTCTTTGAGGTTGAAGTAAGGGAGGGAAGAGAATGTGTAATGACATTTAGTATGTACAAAGGGTTTGTGGAATGTTGAAAAGTGTCCTACTGTCCTGTTTTTCTGAAATATACCTTCTGTGAATGCATAAAAATCAGCTATAAAATAAAAACAAAAATAAAAATAGGCTGTCGTAAAGGAAAACTGGAAATGTTTGATTATCTTGATGCTATATCATTTTTTTAATCCAGGCCACTGTTCCACAATCTCTTTCAGAGCCAGTAAGTTTACTTGGGCTGTGGGTAGGTCCAATAACCCCCAGACTTTCCCTGTGTCTCTGTCCAAACATGTTATTTCACACCTTTAAGCAGAGATCATTCTTCCTACTGCCTGAGAACACCACTAACTTAGTAATGAGGTGTTTACTAGGCAAATGGAATAGCCAGTTTAAATACTCTATTGCTTCTTCCCTAACTTCCCCAAGAACTTTCCTCTTCAAAAACAAGTTATATATTATGTGAACATTGACCAACTGCTGTCTTTGCACCTAAACCCAACCCAAATGGAGAATGTCAACTAGATAGTGACTTGTGTAGGGGAAAATTCACTTACATGGGTAGGATTATTGGTACTGAATTAGTTTACATTCACAGGGACACATGTCAACCCCTAGCAAGCTTACAAAATGTGCTCTGAAATCAGGTTAAACAGTGATAGAAATCAATAGTGGAAAGTCAAATAATAGGGAAAAGACTCTTCATCCATTTTCTTGTTCTTATAGCGCTCTACCTGTCAAAAATACATGGACATGGAAAGCATGTAGGCTTGTTTAGAATATGAGAACTATCACAATGTGATAATTATTTTGTTACACTGCTTCTGACTGCATATTTTGCTGTTGCAGATCTGTGTTTTTCTTTTTTTTCTTTTTCGTTTTTGGTTTCTATTTAGGATTAGGTCAATGTAGGCAGTTTTTGTTTGCCTTCTTAATGGGAAACAAAGAAAAACAAAAACAAATCTAGATCACATCTAAATTATTATGCCCTAGGGGTTTAATGAAGTAGTATTTCACAAGTTCTCAAAGAGGAAATATTATATTTCTCTGTGTTTCTATCCTTATTCAATATGTAGATAACCATTGTGGTTTTTTCTTTAAATAAAGATAGCTCTAATACTTATTCTATATATATAATTGCTCTTTTAATTTAGAAAGATTATATTGTTTCCAATGAAAATCTACACATTTTTCTGAATAAATTTTGTTCCTCCAAGGACATGATTTACCCAAAAGGAGGTAAATCTCTTCCTCATGACAGACTGTAAGCCACTCAAGACGTCACCGAGCCAATAGTTCAGAGACATTTAGAGAAATTCCTGGGTTTTATTGACTATTGCATGCAATAGGTCCCAATTTTTCTGAAATCACTAAAACTATGTGATTTAACCAGGTCCTCGATAATAGAGTGCCTTCCCTGAAAAATCTAAAGGACAGATTGTGTGTGTGCATGTGTGTGCACGTGTGTGTGTGTGTGTGTGTGTGTGTGTGTGTGTGT
>JAJEJO010000743.1:205192-234807 GCA_020662805.1 Glaucomys volans
GTCCCATAACTAACTATATCTTTCCTGACCCAGTGGCAAGATCTTATCCACTTTTTCTTAGGGATAATAAGCAGTGGTTAAATTGGCAGAGGTTCCTGCCAGTTTTATTTTTGGATCTTCTTTAAACTTGATGGGCCCTTCTGTTTTATGTTTATTGATTAATAAAAACAAAATATTTCTTAACAAGTTGCCCAACTTTCCATGAAATTCTGTATTTTTCATCCACATGTCTATTCTTCATTGTAATACTTAACGCCCTGCTACTTTTACTCTGTTCCATGAAGAAAAGGAAACTTACAATTGCCTAACCTCTGCTCCTGAGCTATGATTCATGTAGATGTATCAGAAAATGCCTCTAGAATGTCCAGACTTACAAGTTAATTGATCATATCTTAAGACTGAAACAAGAAACCATCAGTCGGTGCACCTCTGACAGATCGCACTTCATCCATGAATATGACTCCGTGCCAGAGGCAAAATCTGCCAAGAAGGCAGGAATCCTCGCCCTCCTCAGATCTTAACAGTTTGCTAAAGATGAGAAAGTTAATGGAGATAGTGGTAATGGGTACACTTTGGGCATGGACCATTATTTTGGAATGCTTTAGAATCAAGGAGGGCTCTTGACCTCATTCTAGAACATTCTACATGTAATGTGACTTTGTGTGCTTTAATGCTTTTGTAGTAGGTAGTTATAGGGAATAACAGGGATGAAAGGAAGTGCCCAGGCTGCTCATTTCACCAGACAGAGAGCTCTCACTAACATCTCTGCCTTTATGATATTCAAAGAGAAAAATATTTGAAAAGCTTTAAACAACCTGTTATGTCATACCAGCAATAGACTCCAGAGTCAGAAGAAAATACCAGAAGTATGAGAGCCAACTGAATGAGAGTATTTCCCAAAGATGGCTGCTTAGGAGCACTGGCATACCAAAAATGGAATCACCAACATGAAATTACCATTCTCCACTCCCAAGAAGACAAAGAAACACTGCATCCAATAAACATTGGTGGGAGAACTTTGCTAACATTCTGAGGCTGTCTGTGGTTTACATCCAATTAGTTATCAATATAGTTTTGGTTAAAACTATAAAGATGGGATGTGGAAAGAGCCCAAATCTCAGTGCTCCTGAATTATATTCAAACAGATTTCATTCAACTAACATCTGAATGGTTTTGTATATGTGTCACTATTTTCTTATTCTCAAGATAAACTGAAATCTTTCATTGCCTGAGTTCTAAAAATGACAATTACTTGATTTTTGACACCCTCTCTAGGAATCTCAACCTGTGCCTGGGGTGCCCCCTAGAAACAGAGGTGCCAATTTTATTAGAGTGTTGCAAAAGAAAAAAAAAGTAAGTTTTTATATTCTGAGAGAAGTGAATGAATGTAACTCTAAAACTGGAAGATTCTCCAATTCTCATGCCTTAAATTACCACTGGATTAATGACAATGTGATCAACTCCTTCTGGGTCTCATTAATTATTTCCTTATATGACAGTAATAGGCAGGACTATGTATCTAGGGGTATCTTCTCTATTTCTAGACATCACCATATTGCAAGACCTGGACAAAGTTGCAGGGGACTCAAACAATGTCCTTGGAGCTCTCATCAACAGAAGTGAAAAACTTTTTCTGAACATCTTTCAAAACAACTTTGCAGGACTCAGAACCTGGAGACCTAATATTCTGGATGGAGTATCAAGATAGATCAAATGGAAAGTGCCTATGATACACTGCTAACAAACAGCACAGCAGTAAATTTTCAAGGGGTTCATATCTCCCAATTAAAGAGACATAATATCCTTGATTCCTTGGGAGATAATCCCTCAGCTTTGAAGCCAAGGAATAGAAAAACTCCAAAAGCATATGACCTTTTTAATTTCACAGATTTCTACCCAAGGCTTTTGGACAACGTCAAAGATCACATGAGATATAGACAACTTCTACTGAAGAAGCAAGCAAAAACAACAGATTGTCATGTTTTAATCTACATTCCTTTGTTTTTCATTTCCCTAGCTATCTTCTTTCCTTGTTGGTTGAAGGCTTCCTTTAATTCTGTTAACTGGAAAAGCAGTTATTTTTCTTAATATTGCTTTTTTGTCTGTTGATAACATTATTTTGCATAAGTCCAAAATTGAGTATTACTTAATACACAAATTGATTGTTGGATTTATATACATATTTATTGAGAAACACCAACTTCCTTTAATTCTTGCTCTTTGTAATGAATCAGTTGATTTCCCAGTTGATTTAACCTACACAAGATCTGGTAGATGGCAAATACCATTAACCTAAATATTCTATCACAGTGTAAGATGAAAAGTAGATTCTTTCATTCAATTAAGTGTGTCTTCAGGAACTCACATAGGAATTAGCTTTTGAAAATGAGCATTTAAGAAATAGAACTCAGAAAGGAAAGAGAGAACAGATGGTGCGTACTTGGAGCCTGCCTCATTTTCAAAGATCTTACCAGACTCAACTTCTTTTTTGCTTTAGGTCTACCTAAAGATCTCATCTTTGCCAACTTTAATTGCCAGACACTGAAATATTCTGAATAAGTAGTACATAATATCACAACATGATTTAACCATTCTCTTTGAGGTATTTTGGTAATTGCAGATCATTTTATGGTGATAGATAACTGATATTAGATTTGTGGCACAAAAGTCAACTGCTTCCTATTGTTAACTGCTATAAACTTGGTAAACCAGCTTCTTCCTGTAAGGCATTACCACCAAGGTCCTTTTTGTACCATCAATTTATGTGCTTTTTTAGAAAAGGAAAAGAGTATAAATTACTTAATTCAGGAAGTCATAAAGTAAAAGTATAAACATCCTAACCATTCAGGGGTAATTTTGGATTGTTTTCTTTTCTACCGAAGTCTTTGACTAATGCTTTATAAGAGGCCCATAAAATAGGATGAATTTCATTGTGCAACAGTTTGGAGAAGATCAATGTGACCTAGATGACAGACACCTTCTTCTAGAACACCTAAGAAGTTGAACAAGCAGTGGTTCATGGGAGAGCCACTTTAGATATAATTTTAGCCTTTTAAGGGAACAACATGCTGTGCTTTCAGTCCTACAGTGTTCATTGGGATTTTTGCTTCTACAATTGAGATCTGAAAATCAAATGAATTCAAAAAAATAGAACAAAATATGTTCCCAAATCTGTTTCCATGGGATTTTCAGATTGTTGATGGAACCTCTTCCGGTTTACTTCAGGCACTCCAGGCACCTGGGATGGGGTACGAATTGAGATAATATTCTTCCTCTTGCTATCTTTTTATATTGACATTTTCAGATCTTCAGAATTTTCAGTTTTGCATTGCAGGAGGCATCATGTTCAGTAATACAAATCACACACACACACACACAAACACTAAAAGCCTACAACATGTGGAGATTTGAACAACCACACCAGGAAACTTGAGATGAGAGCCTAACCCTCATGTGGTAATGATCTGGATTATTCATGCTTCTATATTTTAATGGTAAATTATTTAGCTCAGTTTCCAGAATGAGCACAAGGAAAGACCTAAGACCTGAATCCATCTAAGAGCAAAAATCCTACTGTGTGCATTAATTTAACTTTAGTTTTCCACTGTATCAGCGTGGTTTCATTATTACTGGAAAGTACTGCCTAGGATTTTCAAAAAGTTGACGACAATTTTACTTACAATTCCAGAATTCGGTCTTCCCCCTCAAAATCAACATCAAACTCCTCATCCTGAAAAGGATGTCATTGAACAAATGTGGTAATTCTAACACACATATAATCAAATCTGAAAATTGAAAGATTCAACATAGACTTCAAAACCTTGTAAGCATCCCAATTTTATTCTCCTTCCCTCTTAAATTGATGTGTTACTAAAACTTGACAAATCATGTACAAGTTGTATGTATCAATTTTTTAAAAATCTGACAAAACACATTTCTTCTTTGAGTCAATAAAAATAAATTCAGTGTTTTTCTATCATCTGGGTATTCTGGATGTTTTTCACATTATGGGAATTCAATAGTTCTTAGATGTCTCATGATCAAAACAAGAAGGGAAAAAAATCAGGAAGGGAGAAAAATTGAGATGCCCTTCAAGCAATATTTTTTTTGAAGAGAGATTCTCAAAGAAAAGAGGGGCAAGAACTGATGTAAAGAAATTATAACATCAGGTGTCATCTATAAAAGAGGATACTTCTAAGCAAAGCACACCAGAAATCATTTATAAGCAATTGTTGAGTGAACAGTATTACACTTACTATGTTCATGGATATAAAATTTTGAAGGACAGACAGACAACCATTGACTGAACAGGACATTTTCTGTGTCTAAAATGGCAATTAGTTCAATATTATGTCAATTAGAATATTCAACTTATAATTATGATACATTATGTTAATTTTAACCATATTCAATATCCTTTATTGATTATTAAAAAATAAATATTTGAAATACAAATATTTACACATTTGGCTTTTAAAGATATCATAACTTCAAAGAAGTGGGTTCAATATGGGGATGATTTTTCTAGGCTATCATAGGCTAATAAAATATGTATTAATATGCTCACTTTGATCAAAAGTTATAGTGAAAGAATAGTTCAATTACATAACATGGAATTGAAAAACTATTGGGAGAAACAGTCATAGACTATGGAGTAAGAGTTAAATAACAAACTGATTGATCACCTAAATGATGTTTGCTTTCATTGAATTTCTCATAGGAATAAGGATATAAGTAATGAGTCTGGAAAGTAAGAAACTGACATAGGAGAATATATTCACATTTGAAATGACAAGATCTAAAATAGCATTGACAGTTTTATATAAGCTATAAATATTAAGAAAAGCATAAGCTTAGAAGCAGGATAAGCTTGTTCTATTAACTCTTGGTAGAGGAGAGTCATGGCAAAAATTGCTCTAGAAAATTTTAATCTAAGAGTATTAAGTTCATCCCAAACACTAGGCAGGAACAACTATCTCATTCTTTTTTGTTTCTTTGGATAAGAGAGTCCAGATAATGTTCAGTAGCACATTCAGTAGCTCTCTACAGCATTCTGAAATCAATACCCACAAATCTCCCCTATCTCACTTCCACTTCCTACAAGTTCAATGACTCCCAAACACATTTAAAGTAAAGTGAAAGTCCTTTCTTATCAAGTTCACAATAGAGGGGTAGATATTTAGAGAGTGGTGTCTCCAAAAAAAGTGAGTTACCCATATTTATGCTATAAAATATAGGTTTGTCAAATATTTTCATCAAAATCCAAGTTTTTATATTTTATGTGACCTTCCTTCAAGTTTACATTTGCAGAAATGTGCCTAAAAATAAATGTTAAAACTTGAAAATTTAAAAAAAATTCAAGTGGCTTCATATGTTAAAATATATGGAAAGAAGCAATCAGATGGAACAAACAGTAGGCAGATAGAAGTTGAAAAATTGTATTTGATTAGCTCAAGTGATGCCATATGAAATCAGTTATGAAATTGTACAACATTATATTTTCTCAATATCTCCAAATAAAATATATTGGTAAAGCGAGTCATTGGCATAGTGAACCATGTTTTCTTAATTCTATAGCATTTGGGTTAACACTTGCTTCTCTCCAAAGATTAAACCAAGAAATACAAGATGGCTAAAATATACTTAGTAGACTAAATAGGACATTATTACCTTATGTGCATATATGATTACAGAACCGGTGAGATTCTGCATCATGTACAACCAGAAGAATGAGATATTTTACTTCTTTTATATTTGATGTGTCAAAATGCATTCTACTGTCATGCATAACTAATTAAAACAAATAACAAATAAATACTTAGAAATTAATGCTAATGTGTTGACATAAATCAATTGCACAGAGTGTAAAACATAAAACTTTATATGGCCTACCTGCAATAGTAAGAACAAAACATCTTAAGCATTCTTTGAAATAGTTTCAAACCGATTTTAATTATTTAAAGAATCCTAACCATCAATATCACTTTTGCAATTTCAGAATACGAAAAGGGTGTGTATTTCCAGTATCTCGTTGGTCATTTTCCTTAGATTAAGTAGAAGCTGAACAGATGATGTATCAAATCTTTAGAGTAATTTTAATTATATGATTTCTGTATTAAGCTGAAATAATACAGTGATTTTTTTAGGATATAAATTACTAAGGATATCCTAATGCTGAACTTTAGATGATAATAACACCACCCTCTTAAAGTATATTTATCTACTCTGACTCACTCTGATCCCTGTTTCCAAATTTATACAATTCATTCTTCAGCCTGACACTCGAGGCTGATTAACATTTCAAATCACTTTTATTCTCCAAATACATTCAACATTTCAAAATTCTGCTCCATAAAACACCAAGTGAAAGAACCTAGGAGTATTTTTTAAATTACTAACATCATTATAATTTTTCAATTAACAAGGATTATGATTATAAAGGCATTATACATGTGATTCATGTCATGTGCTCTTCAGTTTCATGTATGTCCTTACCATACCTTAAATGACTAATTCAGAAACTATAGAAACACAACGTTTTCATCTCTCAAATCCCACTCTTCAAACCTGGAAATACATGGATTAATTCTATGAAATATCAGCATGACTTTTATACATTTATCTTTTAGCATGCAAATATCCCCTTAACCTTATTTATTTATTCATGTATCTATGCCTCAATGGGCTATGAAAAGATTTGAGGTTTGTACATTTTTATATGTGTGTATTTTCTAGTTTTTTACTACTTCTTTTATACTCAGCATAATATCATACTGGATTTTTTCAGATTTCTAATTAAATTAATGTCCCTTTCCACTGGCACAGTTAGGAAGTATGAAAATGTTATTTAAAATGTCAATATTATCCATCACAAGCTTTTTATAGATACAAACATTTAGTCATACAACAAACATTTTTTTTGTTTTTTTTTTTTTTTTTTTTTTTTTTGCTTAAACTACCATCTACTAATTCTCAGTCTGTCATAAACATTTTATAGGAGTAAGTGTTAGGAAAGTTTGCATTGAATGGGCAAGAATGAATGTCCTCAGAGTTACAGAGGAAAGCAGGCAGATTAATGAAGGATGACAATAATCTGAACTTGTTATCTAGCTCAGAACAAAAGCATTCTCATTCCCTAGAAGAACAAAAAAAAGAAAAGAAGAAAATATCAAAGAAGTATTAAAAGATAATTCTTCAGAATCAAAAGATAAAATTTTATCATTAAAAGACACTATAATACAAAGATACACACAGAACTACATTAAAAAGTATTACAAATATATTGTGATGTTTCAGAACACAGATGACTACAGTTTCCATGAAGACAACATTAAAAACCAAAATAAACAAAAAAATCATGAACAAGAAAATAGATGACTACAAAACTAAACAATAACCAGACTTGAACATTCCCACAAGCAAAAATGTATGCTACAAAGCAATAAAAAATTTAATTTTAAAAATCAGAAAAGTTTATAATTGATACAGAATTATAAAGTACAATTCAATTACTAAGTAATAATGAAGGTAGTATAAAGACAATTACATAAAAAGAAGTCTTCAGAAAATAAAACTTTCACAACCTGTTCATTGGCATGTTATGCACAATGTGTTTATGCAAAGTAAGTTTTGGTATAGAATTGAAGTAATAAAAGTTCCAAATTAGAAAAGTAATGAAATGCTCCATGGACACCTCTGCTCTACTCTTCTGATGAGAACTCAGTAAAAACTACATCAAAATGCTGCATGGCCTCCAGGAGGAAGGTTTCCAAGTGAGAAAGACATTCTAAGGAAAAACTCAATCACAGTATCTTAAGTAATTTTGCATTAACCATATTTGCATTTGGGATAATATTAGTACCATTTTAGTTTTCAAATTTAAGATATATTCCCTAAGTATAATGGGAATTTTACAAGTAGTGAAAAACAAACAAAAAACCAAAAATATTAGATAGCATCTAAGACTCAGTCTGTGGTAGGACTCATCATAATCTCATGTACCTTAAAGAAAAAACACTAGCAGTGAAAGCATGATCCAGGTCATTAGTGAAACCATGCATGTTAGACCTGAGCAAACAATGAAAATTTTAACAATTTTTAATACTTACTGAGAAATCACTATGAGCCAATTTCTTCCGAAATTAAAAAAAAAAATCATTATTTCTAGCCTCTACTATGAGATATATTCTATTCTGTTTTTACCTTATTTTTTTTGGTATATCATATTTATCCTGGAATTCATTGTGCCACATTTCACATGTGAATACTTTGATCAATCACATTTCTCTACTAATCTCCTTTCCATTATCTATTATTATTATATTAATTAGTGCAGTATAATTATATAAAAAAGTAGAATTCATTGTGGTATAATCTTTCATGGATGTAGCTTAATTTGGTAAACTTTTGTTCTCCAGTACTTTCCTTTGGCCTACCTCCCTCCCTTGATCCCCTTCCTCTCCTCTATTGGTTTTATTCTTTTTTATTTATTTATTTATCTATCTATCTATCTATTTATTTATTTATTTTATGTTATCTTTAATTTTTACAGACTTAATTTTGATTCATTACACACACACAAATGGGGTACAAATTTTCATTTCTATGGTTGTACATGATGTAGATTCATACATTCATGTGATCATACATAGGATAATGATGTCCTTCTCATTCCATCATTTTTATACCCCTACCCCTACCCCTCTCCTTTCCCTCTTTGTAATCTAAAGTTCACAGAGGAGATAGGCAAAATGAGGTGAGGCAACCAGTTCAAGTTAGAACTTTTAGAAAGTTCTGGAGCTATTATTTGAACCAGGAAAATTTAAGATTAATAAAATTATGACCCATAGTTTATTGGTATAAAAGCAAATGTGATTATATTTCTTAGATTTATAAAGAAGCCAATAGAAGACCCTAAATTACATATTTTCCTGAAATATGTTTTGACTAATTGTGGTTAATTGTATTAACATAGGCTAAATTATTATTATAATAGTATGTGTAAAATGATTTAAGTATATCACTTAGTAAATAGAAGTCATTAAATAGACCTCACAAAGTCACCACAAAATAATTAAAAAGTGTTTTCCTCTGCAGAGCAGAAATGAAATAGGTTAGAATATTGTGATTTTCATTAGAAAGATATTCATTGAATTCTTTCTCCAATATTATTTGGTATGAATCTCACAAGCACTAAAATATATGCTTTTAAACATACAAATAGAAATATTATAATTCAAAATTATGAAAGGACTGAAATCCTTTGGTGGCTTATTTATCATCAAAATTCAATAGAAGTACCCATTTTTAAATTGACATTTATTAAGTCTCCAGCCTTATGGTTTTGTTGTCACTAGTCCAATACCTAGTGAATAAATTCTTAAACACATGTTCATACAGTTTGGGCATAAACATTACAATAAAATCAGTTTCATGTTTCTACTAAGGAATTCACAACACTTCCATGCATCTTTCTTCCTTGTATAACTTTTACATGGAAAATTGTCACCTAAGTTTTTCAATTTGTTAAAATTATTTTATAACAGATGGTTGCTCAGAATTGGCAAATGCCAATTTCATTTTCTAAATGCAAATCCCAGCATTTCATTTTGCTCCTGAGTATTAAACTCCCTCTCATTCTTTTTCTTATTTTACTTTCCTTACCACTGTAGGTATATCATGCAGATAGGCATTATAGGCACTATGCTAAGTATGGGCATGACAGTAAAGCAAATTCCTACATTTGATATTTCTATAATTTTGTAGCAAGGAAAAGATGTTTAGCCCTTTGGTTCTGGATGATGGCACATGCATTCCTAAGGCTCCCCCTACCTGCTTCCTTCCTCCCTCCCTCCCTATATCCCCATCTCCTTAGCTCCCCTCATTCTCTTACTCTCTTCCTCCTTTATTTACTTCCCTCTTTCCTTCCTTCACATTTTCCTCCTTTGCCAATCTAATCCTTGGTTTTCATGTCTACTGTTATATGAAAGGTCATCACATTTGGTAGGAAAACTCTGACTCTTCTAACTTACGGCACATGCCCTTTTTATGTATTCTTATATTTAATGAGCTCTTACTATTTTGCATATCTACTTTGTATTTGTTCATATTTCCCCAATAGATTATAATTTTCTTTCATTATGAATATTGTAATGGTTAATTTATATTGTCAACTTGTTTCAATTAAGAGATGTAATGATTAAGAGGCTTCTGGGTGTGTCAATGAGGGTGTGTCTTGGAATGATTGGCATGTGGGATAGCCAACTGAAGTGGGGCTCCTCCCTAAGCATGGGTGGCACCCCCCCCTCCCAATAGGAAAGAATAAAAGTTGGAAGAACAAGGAAGCAGATGCTGATGCAAGCTCAACTCTTCTTGAGCAGGTTCTTGATTGCTGCTTCAATTGGCTGAGAATACAGGACTCTGACTTCTTCACTCTTCCAATGCAGACTCTACCAGTGATTCTCCAGGTAGTTTGCAGAAGCCTTAGTCTCAGTCTATTGTAGCACTGGTGATCCTTTTTGTTCTGGGGCTTCTGCCTCTTGGACTGTACAGCTACTGGTTCTTCTAGCTTTCTAACCTGCAGAAGGCCATTGTGGACTATTTAGCTTCTGGTCATGTAAGCCAATCTAATAAATCTCCTTTTTATAATCATATCTCCTGCTGATTTTGTTCCTCTGGAGAACCCTGACTAACACAAATAATTTCCCATGAAATCAGTACTCCTCCACAGCACTTTAGGAACTGAAGTGAAACGTTCTTTCCAACATCACCTTCACTCACTCATTCCCCTGAGTATTACATTCTACCCACATTCATCTTTCTTTAGTCTCTGAAAATTCATGGGCTTCTTCCTCAGTGTAACCCCTTGAACTTTTGGATTCTTCCGTTTGTTTGACTCATGACCTCTCATTGTAATTTTTTGCCTCTCACCTCCAACACAAACTTTTCTGAGAAGCTTTGCAGGATGACTGAAATGGAAGCCTTTCCAGCAATTCAGGCAATTTCCTTTACTGTTCTTCAGATGCCCATATTGCTTTCCCTCTTATTGTATGTTTTAATTTTCCCTCTTATTGTATGTTTTAATTTTAAAATTTTAACTTTTTAAAACGTATTTACAGATAGGAAGCTGCATGGCAGCATACATTGATTTGTTTTACCTGGTATTTTAACTTTGATTCTAATTTAGTGCTGGTATGGATTTCCTATTATTATATTTTTGTTAAATCTATGAGTTAATTCCAAAGTAATTAAAAATATAGAGATAAAAGGAATGTGAAATTGTCAAATATGAATATCACATTTCTGTGAATATCATATCATTTTTTATTACGCAGATGTAATAGTGATGCAACTTACACTATTGAGAGGTTATCATGGAATTATAGAATTACAGAATGCAGAATGATTTAGAGAAGTGTTTAGTACAGTTCCTGAAGAAATTAAGTTGTTTAAGAATCCATATTTATTATTATTTTTTATTTTTACAGACTGTATTTTGATTCATAGCATACTACAGTAACACAGCCACATCAATGTTTATAGCAGCTGAATTCACAATAGCTAGATTGTGGAACCAACCTACATGCCCTTCAACAGCTGAAAGGATAAAGAAACTGTGGTCTACATACACAATAGAATATTATTCAGCCAAAAAGAACAATACATATATTTAGGGGGGTTACCGGGGATTAAACTCAGGGCACTCGACCCTAAGCCACATCCCCAGTCCTATCTTGTATTTTATTTAGAGACAGTGTCTCACTGAGTTGCTTGGTGCCTCACTTTTGCTGAGGCTGGCTTTGAACTCAGGATCCTCCTGCCTCAGCCTCCTGAGCCAATGGGATTATAGGTCTAAACCACCATGTCCAGGTATGAATCCATATTTGACAGTACCAAAATTACAATATAAGATCTCTGGTTTTTCTTTGACAAAGATGACAATTTGTATTGTACTATAATGTGCCAGTTTAAAAACGCTGTTAGTAACAAAGTACCACTGTCACTTTATCATCTTAGCCTTCGTATTATTGACCTATTTAAAATTCTGGATCAAGCACCAAAGGGTTTGGAAAAACACCAAACTTTTCTAGATAGTTTAAATTATGTGACTTCTATCATAATGTTCAGGCTTATTTCTCAAAATATAATATTTTTTCCAAATTTTTCAAATTTGCCATTTCTTTCGGTTTCTAGAAAGTGAATCACAATAGGAATGCATAATCCTTAATTGGAAGACAGAGAGAGAATACTGTAAATTTCTCTTTATGATAGCCCCTTTGGATCCTTTTCTTTCTTTCTTTGGATTATTGGCAGTCTGTGAACTCTAGTGCTAGTGACCAGCAATATACCATTCCAGATTCATGGGAATGTTTTGCCCTCTTGATACCTTTTATGCCACTTCAAATTCATCCTGTCTATTCCACTGCCATTCTTTACTATTTGTAAAATGATGCCAATGACCACAAACAAAATTAAACTAAATATATGTGTTCTCTCTGACAGAGTTGGGAAAGAAGATTGTCGATAATTTCTTCAAATCCTTATTCCATCTCATAAAATTCAAGCTCATTTTCATCCCCTGAAGGAACCTTCATTTTCAGACCCAAGAATATTTATCTTTTTTTCTCTATAACTCAGATCATTTGTACTCCTACAATTCCTTAAATTACATTCCAAAGCAGGAATGTAAACATTCACTTACCAACCTTTCTTATGCATGAGTTGAATACCATTGAATCAACTAGGAAAATTAACATTTCGTGCATTAGTTTGATGATACTTCAAGCCAGTGACATTTGTTTTGATGTTTTGGTAGAACAGTAATTTATTACACAATTGCTTATATATTGCATTTTGTTTTTCAGTTCCTACCAAATAGTAGAACACATTTTAAAAGGTTAAACACTTGTGATGCAAACACTAGAGACAATGCACAAATTAAAAGAATTCTGTCAGAAGATATAAATTATTAGCCTTTACGATTTTGGAAATCTTCAGCTTTAATCTTGCTTTCCTTTTATACTACTCCATTATATATCTTAAAGTAAATGGGTAAGAAAACTAAAAACACATAGTGTTCCAAAGTAATATTGAAGTAAAAGTGAGAGATGTGTTCTCTTTCTGAGAAAAGAATAATGACCCACCTGCCACCCCACATAATCATAGGAAAAGTCATTGTTTGGATCATTTTCCTTTCATTAGAGTTTTAGAAATGCAGTGCAGGAAAGCAGCAGAGTGCTGGTGATCTAATCACAAACAAGGTTATAGCAACCTCCTGGAACTCAAAGGGACTGCCTGCAGGCAGCCCTCTCTTTAGATATGGGAAAATGCAAAATGCAAAGACAAGTATTCTCCATTAGAAAGGCTTTTTACACAGGGTACAAAGGAAAGAGAAATGTCTATTAGGCTTTAGATGTAGAAATATTGTCTTAAAGTACTATTCATCTTTGAGGATGCTGGTGAGAAAAGGAAGGGAAAAGAAGTACTTAGAAGAACAGAGTTGAACTCAGAAATTCTGAACATTTTAAGCCTTTGCCAACAGACCTTGAAAAATAATATTAAATGTGAAACCTGTCCATTTGGGATATAGTGATATAAAGCCAACCATACATACATATTTGTACTGTTTACATAAACATTATTTCCGTAGTAATATGATTTTTATTTTAAGATCAATGATTGTTATCAAAAAGATACAAACAAAAATTGGGCTGAGACTTTGATGGTATGGAGGGCTAACAGCACACAGTACTGAGGTTGTGCCCAGGTCATGAACAGAATCAGCATTTTTGACTTTTAATTCTTATAACAGTCCCATGTAGAAAGTGTCTTGCCTTTATGCTCATTGTATGAGCCACCTGAGATATAAGATATTTAAATAACTGATGCTCAATTATAGTGGCAAATACAACGCTCTATACAAGTGGAGTCATAATTTGAGCTTCAGCAGGCACGTTTTGCTGTGCTTGAATGTTAAATGTCCCCTAAAGTTCCATGTGATAAAGGATTGGCCTCAGAGTGAGGTTACTGGAAGTGCTGTGGACCTTTAGCAGATGGTCCTCATGGGACTGAGGAACCTGGAGTCTTCCTCTTCCTCTCTCTCTCTTGGCTCCTGATACATACAGTACTCCTCCACCATGCACTCCTGCCATGATGTGCTGCCACATCAAAGGTTCAGAACAATGGAGCCAATGGATAATGGAATGTAACTGTCAAAACTATGAACCAAAATAATCATTATCTCTTTTTAAATTAATTGTCTCAAATATTTAATTTCATGGTAGAACATTGACTAAGACCTTTCTTACAGTCAGTCTTCTCCAGACCTGTCTTCCTGCTAGCCTTTTGCTAGCTAGTCTGTTGTGTAGCAAGTCTCATCACTTTATATTTCTATTTCTTTATGTGTAAAATTACAGGGTTTAAATTCACATATCCATTTTGTGTGTGATATTTTATTATTTTTCTTTTTGCTCCCTTCCCTCTTTTCTGTCTCTAAAACACCATTTTTTTCTGTCTCTAAAACACCAATTCTAACATAACTCTTTCACTATGATCTATGTCTATAAGCATTTGTATGCAATTGTTGCACTGTATTGATACACCTAATCTATACCATGGTCAATAACTTGTGATATGTAAATCATCTGTGTCTACAATTTTCACCTTTGTATATTTGGTGCTTTATTCAAATAAGTCCCTAATATATAGACCTTGTTTCATTGGTCTTCTCTAGCCTTTTCCTTTCCCCAGTCAAATGTTTATAAAGGCTAGATATTTCATTAGTGTTAACTTAGTGGATATGATATTTTATTTATTCAAATGGTTAAAGGCAAATGAAACATGACCTTTATATTCCAACCATTTTTAAGAAAGGATGTTGACATCTTAACTGTTTACAAATGATCCAGAAATTATCAGCAGTAGGACAGAGATAATTTGGTTTTTCAAAGAAAAGAGTATAAAACAGCAGTTTTGACTTAGAGGTAGGATACCTGTGTGTTCAATGGATTACTCCATGTGCATCAGATAAAGAAACTTAGAAACTAAATATTTTGGAGAAATGAGTTTTAATAAATTCTATATTAAGACAAAGAATGAAGATTATTATAAGCTCTTCTCAGAAGAGTGAATGTAATGCTCTGAAAATGACTAAGATTATAAAATAATTTGGAAGACACAGCCACTAGTAACTGTAAAGCATTCTTTCATTCTTTTGAATAACAGAAGATAAATGCAATCCATTGAGGAGAGAAGGGATGGAACTGAGAGGTCTAGGTATCATCATCATTATATCATTTTAAATTGGAAAGGGGGAGAAAAATTAACAGGGGAAGATGAAATGGGCAGAAACAATCACCCAGGAGGCCAGATGTTTTAGTCAACTTTTTTGCAACTGTGATTAAAAGACCTGACCAGCCCAATTGTAGAGGTGGCAAAACTTATGTGAGTGCTCACGGTTTCAGAGGTCTCAATCCATAAACAGTCAATTTTATTCCTCGTGGCTCCAAGGTGTGGCAGAACAACATGTTCAAAGAGTGTGGCAGAGGGAAGCAGCTCACACCATGATCAGGAAGCAGAGAGGGAGAGCCCTCCAACTGTCAAATACAAATAGATACACCAAAGCCATGCCCCCAATGAATCACCTCCTGCTGTCCACCCCACCTGCCTTCAGCTACCACTCAATTAATCCCATCAGATGGTTAATTCACTGATGGGGATAAGGCCCTTTTAACCCATCATTTCTTCTAGGAACCTTCTTGCAATGTTTCACATGTGAGTTTTTGGGGGACATCTCACATTCAAACCATAACAATGGAGCTATTAGTATAACCAATTCAAATCTGATTTTAAGGGAGAATAGAGGTCAATTTAAAGACATGTGCAAATAGTCAATGTGAAATGTAATAATGATTAACTCTCTTTCTTATGGTAGTTGAAAGTCCACAGGGTAGAAGAATAATGAGGGTAGAGCCTCCTGTTCATTAGTTGAGTGTCTCAGGACCAATTGGTTAGGAGCGTCCTGACCCTGTGAACATGAGGGAACTATCATCCAGGGAGCACCCAGAAATCCAACCCCCTGATTATTAACTATACTACTACAATACAGTCTTCAAAGAACAGTATATGCAAACACCAGTGGCTTTTCTTAAACAGATATTTCTGTGTGTATGTGTAATATGAAAAGTTAAAAGTAAATCACTAAGGTTATATTTTAAATTAAAAAGAAATGAAATTTCTGCATCTGGAAGTAAAAATAGTCATTGGCACCTTTCTTGGTTAAAAATACAAATAAGTCACTTGTGAGGAAGGTGGTGATGTTTCCTCTCCAGGATGTTTGTCTCATATCTATTAATATTTTTAATTTCTCCAGCTTTCATTTGCAGTCTTGCATTTTAGAAAATAACAAAAATGGAAAGATTCAAATGCTCAATTAATGTGGACTAATCTAGGTATCTGCTAGAGATATGTGAAGGCAGAAAGAAAATACATAAATAGCAAATATGTTTCTCTTCCTAATTACTAAGCAGATATAAAGGAAGATACTTAAAATACATCAGCTGAATAATCTGCACCCCCACTCACAAAAATTTTATAAAATAGGTAACAGATTATAGTTGAATGAATCCAAATATCCACTATCTAGAACTACTGTATTGTTGAGAAGGTCATCTTTAAGTTCTAAAGTACACATCCTTTGTGGTTTCTTATCCTTTGCACCTCACATTTTGTTTCACAGAAACAAAATAATAACAGCAGCAATACACCACAAAAAACAAACAAGCAAACAAACTGAATCTATTCTAAAATCATTTTAAGAGGAAAATATTATTATAACACCTTCCTTCATTCTTCTTGTGGTGAAAAGGCTAGAAGCAATACACTTTATTTTATTCAGGCAGATAAGGGCAAAATAATATATAACACAGAAAATGACAAAATACCCAACTTGTTATCTAAACCTGCCTAGGACTTCGAGGCATATTTAGCTCTTAAAATGAATTTCAATTCTTCACAAATGTCACAGAAAAATGTGATCCTGAAAAAATAAATTTCACAATTAGAATAAATAGTACTGGACAGAAGAAGAGGAAAGAAAGCAAGAGGTTCTGGATAGATGTTATTTAGGTAATTAAAGTTTTTTAGCAATTTTTTTAAGGTCATCTTTGACACAAATAAAACTTAGAATTCTTTTCCATTTTCAGTGAGATTCTTAGGAAGTTGGTAGAGCGATTTTAAAAAAAAAAAAAATGCAATTTTTATGTGCTTGCATATTTTTCTCTGTACCTCATAGTTTTATAGAAATGAAATTGGATTGAAGTGAGTTATGGTTTTTGTCAAATAAGTTGAAATAAAACAAAAGCATACATTACATCAACACAGGTGGACTCTGAAATGCATTTGGTGGACATGAGGAAAATCAATGTAATACATTGTTTTAACATCTGAAAAACATCTTAAAAAACTTTAAGACACATTTTTTATGTACTCAATCTTGTTATTTATATGCATTTCAGAATTTTTGTTATTAAAATCAATGCTATTCATTTATTTCTATTAGCTCTTAGAAGGAAATAATAATAATATTGGACTATCATTCTCCATCAGCTGTTTGTTTTGAAAATGCAGTTTAATAAAACATCCTGAAGTAATCTGCAACAACAGAGCTCCTCATGATAACCACTAACTAATTTCCATGCTGCTTCTGCTATCATTTTTCTTCCAGTCAATTCTAACTATAATTATCATAGTAATAGATTTTTTTAATGTTTCCTAAGGACATTTTCCAGAATTGAAAAAAATACTAAGGAATACTCCCTTATCCTGTAATGTCCCAGATATTTGATAGAAATTTCTGATGTTAATTAAGTAATTAAGAATATTTACCAAGTGATGTAAAAGAAAAACTGCTGACTTGAAAGTTCAGATTTTCATTTTACAAATCCATCACGGAAATACCACTCATAATTTTACATTAAATTTTTAAGAAATTTCCTAATGTTGGACTCAAAACTTGTAGGCATGTAGTATTACCAAATTTGTGTATTCAAATTTTTGATAATTTAAAAGACAGTGGAGTGAATCTGACATAATTTTCTTATCTACATTTATGAAAATACCTAAGTGAATCCCACCATCATGTACCTCTACAGGAATGGACTCCTAACTAGAATATGATATAATGTATGCATGTATAATTTTATCCAAATGGATTCTACTGCCCTGTGTAACTAAACAGAATCAATTTTTAAAATCACATGTAGTCTTTCTTAAAGGAATCATTTTGATTTGTACCTTTCAATCTTGAGTATGAATGTGGTTGTCTAAACTTCACTCTTATATGCTCTACAACTTTCCCCTTTATGATCTATTAATTGCTATTTTTAGAATATTTTACTCCATTCCTTATGTTAACAAAGCCTTTTCTGTATTTTTCTTTCAATTATGTTCTCCCCCATTTCCTAAACAATGCTATTTGAGTATTTATTTTGAGATACTCATGAAATAATAACCTGAGATATTATTTCCATATACAAGAGGATAGATTATCCAAAAATTCATTTATTTATTTATTTGACACACATAAATTATATATATTTATGGGGTGGCAGTAATTTTAAAATGGTTATATGCATTCTAGAGTGCTAAAACCAGGATATCCAAATTTCATTTCTGTGTGGGAAAAAAAAAAACATTAAAAACTCTTCTACCTTTTTGGAAACACATAGTACATTATTATTAAATATAGTTCCCTCTGCTTTTATTACAATAAGAGAATTTACTTCTCCTAACTATGACTTACTATAGTAAGTTTTGCCTATCTCTCTCTCTCTTGACTCTCACCCCAGCTTCTGTTAACCACTATGCTGCTTAAAATTTCTATGAGATCCCTTTTTTTAGATTCCACATATACATGACACCATGTGCTATTTGTGTTCTGTAGTAAACTTCCTTTACTTAATATAATGACCTCAATCCATGTTAGAAAATTAATAGGACTTTATCCTTTTTCATGTCTGAATAATAAACTGTATACATATTGTTTATAATATATAGACACACTATACATATAGTGTATCTATAATATATAGTATGTATACTATATTTTTTACATATCATATATACTATATATATTTATATATATCAGATGTGTGTGTAGATACATATATATATCTCCCCAAAGAAATTTTCTATCTATACACACACACACACACACACACACGCACAACCTCTCCCCAATTTTTTGTCTATTTATTAGCTGTTGAGCACTTAGGTTGTTTCTATATATTGGTATTGTGAATAGTGCTCCAATAAACATGGAAGTGGAGATTCTTCTTGGCACACTGATTCCAATTACTTTGGATATATTCCTAGTAATGGGATTGCTAGATAATACTGTAGTTCTTTTTTCTACGTTGTTTTAGGGCAACTTGACACTGTTTTCCATAATAGTTATACTTATTTACATTACCATAAACCACATATAAGGTTCTTTTCTTTTTTCTTCCTTGTTTGGCATCATTTGTTACCTTTTTTTTTTTGCACTTTCTTTTTCTAAGTACATTATGGTTATGCACAATGTTGGGATTCATTTTGATGTAATTATACAAGCATGAGATATAATTTACTCCAATTCAGTCCCCAGTACTTCCCTTTCCCTTCCTTTCTTCCTCCTCTGTTCCCTTTACTCTACTCATCTTTCTTCTATTTATGTACAGTTTTTTATACTTATTTCATTATGGATACACACAAAGGTGAAGTTCACTGGTTTATTGACATATGTACGTAAGATTCATTCCACCAAGTCTTCCTTTTTCTGTCCCTCTTCCTTTCCTCTCAGTTCCCTTCCTCTTCCTCAGTAATCTCTGTTCTATTTTCATTGAATTTCTCCCACACTTCTTTTTTTTCACATTGGTGTAGTTTCTGCATATGGGTGAAAATATTTGATCCTTGACGTTCTAGGTCTGACTTATTTCACTTGAGCATTATGTTCTGGATTTATCAGCAAATGCCATAATTTCATTTTCCTTTATGTCTGATGAAAACTCCATTGTGTATATATAGCACATTTTCTTTAACTATTCCTCTGTTGATGTTTGGTTCTATATCCAGGATATTGTGGATTTTTCTGCTTTAATATTAATGTGACTGTATCCCTAAAATATGCTGATTTTAGATCTTTTGAATATACACCAAGGAGTGGGTCAAATGTTGGTTTTATTCTTAGTTTTTTGAGGGATCTCCATACTGCTTTCCAGAGTGTGTATAGTAATTTGGTATCCCATCAACTATGTATGAGTGTACATTTTCTCCCACATCCTTGCCAACATTTCTTATAATTTAAATTCTTGATAATTGCTATTCTGACTAGAGGGAGATCAAATCTCAGGCATCTGTTGGCCACTAGTATTTCTTCTGTTGAGAATTATCTGTTTAGTTGTTTTGACCATTTATTAATTGTATTTTCGGTGTTAAATTTTTTGAGTTCTTTATATATTCTGGATATTAATCCCTTGAGTTTCAAATGGTAAACATCTTCTCCCATTCTGTAGATTCTCTCTTCATGTTCTTAATTGTTTCCTTTGCTCTGCAGAAGCTTGTTAATTTAATGTTATCTGATTTATTGATTCTTGTTTCCCATACTCCAGTAATGAATCTGCTGAAAAAAATTAGAAAACTGTCCCATTCATAATAACCTCAAAACAAACAAAGCAAAACAAAACAAAAATTGGGAATAAATCTAATCAAGAAGGCAAAAGACCTCTACCTCTACAAAAACTTGAAGAAATTGAAGAAGATCTTAGGAAATGAAAAGGCAACCCATGTTCTTGGATAAGCAGAAATAATATTGTCAAATGATATAATACCAAAAATATTATCCATATTTAATGTAATATCATCAAAATACCAATACATTATTCACAGAACTAGAAAAAAAAACAGTGCTAAAATTTATTTGGAAGAATAAGAGTCCCAGAATAGTCAAAGCAATACTGACCAAGAAAAGTGATTTTGGAGACATCATAATACTGAACCTCAAATTATACTACACAGCTCTAGTAATAAAAACATCATGGTATTGGCACCAAAACAGAAATGTGGACCAATGGAATAGAATAGAACACCTACAGACAAACTGACTGAGATACAGTCATCTGATACTGCATAAAAGTGCCAAAAATGGACTTTGGAGGAAAAGAGCTTTTTTAGCAAATGGTGCTTGGGAAAACTAGAAACACTTATGTAGAACAATGAAACTTGACTCTTATTTCTCACCCTGCACAAATGTCAACTTATAGAGATCATAGATCTAAGAATTAGACCAGCAACTCTGCAATTGCTAGAAGAAAATATAGGATCAACACTCCAACATATATGCACAGGCAACAACTTCCTTAACAAGACTCCTAAAAGGCAAGAAATAATAACTTTTTTTGTTTGTTTGTTTTGTTTTTTATAACCAGTAAGCCATTGTTCTTACTGAAGGGCAGTTTTTGTGGTTTTAGTTATGATTTTCTGATGATTAATGATGTTAAGCATTGTTTTCTCAAGCTTATTGGCTATTGGTATTTCTTCATTTGAGAAATGTTGGTATAGGTTCATTGCCCATTTTTGAATTTTTGCTATTGATTTGTTTGAGACTCTTCACATATTCTGAATATTAATCCATTGTCAGATGTTTAACTTGGAAATGCTTTCTAATTCTATTTTCTCCACTGTATTCATTGTTTTGTTTGCTATGAAGAGGCTTTATAGTTTGAGTAGTTCCATTTTTCTATTTTTGCTTTTGTTTACTTTTTTGTGTGGACTTACAAAAAATAAATAAATACATAAACCTTGTCCATTCCATTGTTATAAATCATTTACTCATGTTTTCTTTTAGATGTTTCCTAGTTTCAGTTTCTTCAAACTGAAAGATACAGTGTCATGAATAAGAATAATACATCAGTGGCTATAAAACTTGGAAATCATAAGACCATTCCAAATTTTCTAATATTGTAAACTTGGTGAATTTATATGACTCACAATGTTTATATGATTAGTATAAAAAATGAAAAGAAAAATGGTTGAAATTGTTACTATATTAATATATCAAGACAAATAATATGAAAAGTTACAAAATCATAAATTTGAATATGGTGAGGATTATGACTCCAGTGTTCATTTTTAGGATTTTTGTTTCTTTTCCTAGCTTATCAAGTTATTAACATTTTGAAATAGCTTTTTGTAATCAAGCATGTATTTCTGAATCTAATCATAACCATGAAGTAAAAATTTAAAATAAGTACATAAAAATGATAAACAATGTCTCAGAAACACTTGATAAAATCACTAAAAAAGGAAGAATGTAAGAAAAGGAGAAAGATAAAAGGAATTATAAATAGAAAACAAAAAAAGTAGAAAACAAATAACAAAAAGGTACTACTAAAAACTTACATGTCAGTAATTACCTTAAGTATAAATTGATTAAATTTTCCAAGGAAAGACATAGAAAAATGGATAAAGAAACAAGACCTGCCTAAATGCTGCTTTGAAGAAACTCACTTCACTTCTAACAATATAAATAAACTGAAATTGAAGGGGTAGAATAAGATATTCCATGAAATATGGAAATCTGAAGTGTTGGTGAGGCTATTAGGTTTCTATTTCCCCAAGGCCGCCCAGCCTGCCCTTAACCTTGGCCCATTTTAAGTTTCTATTTCCTAGGAGGCCCACCCAGCCTGGCACTACCCTTAAACTTTCATTTTCTCATGTCATTTACAGTCCTCACCCTGCTACCCCTGAACAATCCTTAATGTACATGCAAAATTCTAACAAATGAGCGCAAGGACTACAACTTCCCTCAGGCATAGCCACTCCAATTGCACCAAGCACCCTTTGGGTGTACTTAAGCCAACAACCCCAAGCTCCCCCACACTGCTGCTGTCAGACTTTTTTTTCTGGCTAGTGGCAGTTGCGCTCTTTAATAAAATCTCTTGGCTGAATTGTGGTCTTTGGTATGGTCATTTGCCTTTCATGAAGCAAGCCAGAATAGCTATACTTAGGTAAAATAAACTCTAAGTTATAAGGAATTAAAGAGATAAAGGAAGATCATCATATATGAAGAAGGTGTCAACTCACCAAAAGGAAATTTTCATTATAAACATATATATATATAAAAATTTAATATACATTTACTCATCCAATATTGGATCACTGATATATATGACACATGTTAATAGACCTAATGGAGATACTAAAGAGAGATATAGAATCTGATACAATAGTGGTTGGGAAATTTTGTCACCCCATGCTCTTCAAAAGAGAGGTCACCTAGAGAAAATGTTAATAAAGAAACAGCAGACCAGAACAAATGGACTTAACAAACACCTATAAAATTCATTTATATATGAAGAATATGCATTCTTCTCATTAGCACATGAAACATTCTTTGGAATGGATCTTATGATTGGCCACAAAACAAATCTCAAAAATGATATGAAAATTGAAATCAAATCAAGTATCTCTTTCAACTATAATGCAACAATATTGGAAATAAATAACTCAAAATCTTTGGAACCTACACAAGTACATGCGAAATACACAACTTACTGTTGAATAACAAATGAATCAATGAATAAAACTAGGATAAAATTAAAGCATTTCTTGAGGTAACTGAAAATATACCAAAGCTTAAGGGATACAGCAAAAACAATAAAAAAGGGAAGTTTATTGCAATTCTACATTAACCAACCAGAAAATCCTCAAATAAACAACTCATTTGCTTCATCACAAGGAACCAAAATAAAGGGTAAAATAGAGCTCAAAATTGTAGAAGGAAAGATATAATAAGGATCAGGCAGAAACAAATAATACAGAGACTTTAAAAAGGTGCCAAAAGATCAATGAAATGAAGACCTGGCTCTTTGAAATAATAAAAAATAAATAAAATAAAATAAAAGCCCTGATGCTCTTAGCCCTTATCCTGATTAAGAAGATAAGATCCAAGTAAATAAAATGAGAGCTGAAAAAAAAGACATGGAGACGTTACAACTGATACCAAAGAAATGCAAAATTTTGTGAGCAATCATATACCAACAAATTTGATAGTCTGAGAGAAATAGACAAATTCCTGGACAAAAACACCTCACTATGACTGAATTTATGATGAAATACAAACCAGAAATGAATGAGTTTATATCAATAATCAGAAGTCTTCCATCAAAGAAAAGTTCAATATCAGATGAATTCTGCTGAGATCACCCAAATATTTAAAGAAGTAATAACAATTCTCAAAATATTTCAAGAAATTGAAGAAAGAATTCTTTCAAATTCATTCTAAAAGCTATAATTATTCTAATATTAATAAAGACATTCACAAAAGAAATCTACAGGCTAATATCCCTAATGAATATAAATGAAAAAAATTCTCAATAAAATATTAGTAAATTGGTTCCAACACAACAATATAAAATTTGTTCATTAAGATCAAGTGGAATTCATGCCAGGAATTCAAGAATGTTACAACATCTGCAAATCAATAAACATGATATATTATATTAGCAGAATTAAAGGAAAAATCATGAACATCTCATTAGACAAAGAAAAAAGATCTGATAAAATTTGAAATCCCTTCATGATAAAAATTCAAGTCAAATTAAATATGGAAGGAATGTACCTCAACATAATTAAGACCATATATTCCAAGCAAATAGATAACATCAAATAGAATTGGAAAAAAAATAATGACTTCACTCTAAGGTTTGGAATAAGACAAGAATCCCCACTTTATTTTTATTCAACATAACATGGGAAGTTTTAGTCAGAGCAACCAAGTAAAGAAGAAATAAAAGCATTTAAATTCAAAAAAGGAAAGTCAAATTGTCATTTTTTTGTAGGTAATATAATCATACAATCATATATATATATAAAACTCCAAAGATTTTATCAAAAGTTATTAGAATTAATAAACAAATTCAGCCAAGTTGTAAGATATAAAAAATCAACATGCAAATATCAGTAGTGGACCCAAACACCATTGGCAAATCATCTGAACAAAAGAAAGAATTCAATTCCATTTTTAATATCTTCAAAAATAAATAAATATTCTAGAAATAAATTTAACCAAAGTAGTAAAAGTTATCTATAAAAAAACTATAAAAAGATTAAACAATTGAAGAGGACACACAAACACGCGCACACACACACACACACAAATTGAATGACATTTATGTTCATTAAATAAAAGAATTGATGTTTAAATGTCCATACTACCTAACGTTCAGTACAATCTCTATCCGCAAATGGCATTCGTCATAGAACTAGGAAAAAAGTCCTAAAATTTGTATGAAACAACAAGAAACCTAAATAGCCAAGTTCATCTTGATCCAAATGAACAAGGAAGAATCCATTATACTTCCTGTTTTCAAAATATATTATAAAATTATAGTAATGAAAACAGCACAGTACTGGTATAAAAAGACACGGGCCAATAAGGTACAGAAGAAAGACTAAAAGTAAACCTACACATCCACACCCTGTCACCACATTAAAAAAAAATGCATACACTCATAATGGTTTAAAGACTTAAATATAAGATTGTTTATTTTATATCTTATTTTTTCAGTGATCATAAACCTGACTCTTACATGCACTACATTTCATGAATTATACAATGGTCATGTTCTTGTGTTTTTGTAAGTGGTCAAAATAATGTCTCTTTAAAAGATTTCTATATTCTATTCCTAGAATATGTGAATATGCCTCATTTTAAGGAAGGAATTATTGATGGAATTACTAATTGCTAATAGGTGGACTCAATGTGGTCACAATGGAACTTAAAAGTGGAATAAGGAATGAGAAGAGAAACAGAGGGAAATGTGATTATACAATAGTTGTCAAAGAAATGAAATGTTACTGAATTGTATGATAGTAAAAATAAGGGTGATAAACTGAGGAACGTGGATAGTACTGAAAAACTAGAAAAGACAAGGCAAATAGACCTTCCCAGATAGACACCAAGAAAAAAATGCTGTAACTTCTCATTTTAATCCAGTGAGAACTGTGCTAGATGTGAAACCTATGGAACTATGAGAAAAATTCAGCCTTGAAGATGCTAAATATATTATAGCAGAATAGAAAACACATACAGTATTCCATTTTATTTTGTTGTTATATTCCCATCATCATTAGTATTCATTATTATTCTCATTCATTAGGCTTTTATGTTTTGAAGTATAGTGGTGATGGACAAATGAACAAATAATATACACAAGGATATATTATGCAGTGGCCATATCCTTGCTTTTTTGCAATATTAAGAATAAAATCTCTTTGAAAGATTTCTAGGTTCTTTTCCCAGATTCTGTGAATATGAAGAAAATAACTCTAAAGAAGAACAAAAGGAACAACAGGATAATGGGTAAGGTTATATTTATTAAGTTACATATGAATAATATGTGAGCAGGAAAAATGGGACCTTGGAGTAAAAGAGTTAGGACTCAGTTGGAAATATTAGAATGGAAATGTCCATTAGTCAGGAGAGAAGTCTCCGAAAGTCAACATTTTTTGAATCATTGTAGCATTTAACACCAACAATATGGAAAAGCATCCTAGGTAAGGCTGAATCCTAGGGAATAATGGAATACCAGGGCACTCTCACCTGTAGAATTCAAGGAAAGAAAGAAGAATTGTCAAAATGAGGTAAATTTGTGAAAGGAGAGGTAGAAAAGAATGCTGATTTTACTTTAGGAACAATGAATAATACAAATAAAATTGCTTTTTACCAATGCCATGAAATACAGTTCAAGTTTGCTGTGTTCTGTTGGAGGTTGGCACACTTGCATGCTTGAATATAGCAATCAAAAACACAGGAACAATTGGTAATTCCTCTGAATTCTCTATCCAGCTCTCAAAACTTACCTCTCTCTTTTAAACTACTGTTGTTGTCTTCTTCATGATCCCCAGTATTTATATTGAAGAATAATGATATATTTTCTTTTAATTTAATGTTAATATAATAGTGAACTTTATGGAATAAAACATACAATGGCTAAGACGGCTCACCCATTCTGAATTATTTCTGGGATACTCCTTTAATAATCTTCTATATACATTTAAGATACATATTCTATATTATAGTTTAGTTTTGTATTTTAGTTTTAATAGGCTAGTATTGATAATTTTATATGTAAATATAAAGATCAATAATATTTCTAATTATCCATGTTATGTTATGCCTGAAATTTTCATAAGCAATAATTATTTAGCATCCTCAGAATATTATCACAATCTATTTTTGTGGAAGTGTTTATCAATTTTATTTTATTTGCTAACATTGCAAATGGTAAAATCAGGCAAGCACAATTCTTACTGTCTATATGTACAATTAAAATATAAAAATAGTATCAGGAATTGAGACCCATACTATGACATAAGACTTAATTTAATTCACTCTCAACAAATACCTCTATTATATTAAACTTCTGCACTCGGTGTTTAAATATCTGTTCATCATTAAGGTAAATGCAAGACTGACATTACAAAAAAAAAAAAAACACTTGCAATTTTAAAAGGGTTAAAACAGATGGCTTCTCTTTTTACGGAAAATTGTAAAGCAAGAAGGGCACAGAATATACTGGTTCATGATTTCTCATTGAGGATCTTAATGATAGCATCTGTTATCGCTGCTATGAATGTGGTTGAGCAGAGGACAGGAAGTTTCATTTGTCCAGTAATTGAGCATCACAGTCAGCATGTTGATTGGGACAAGGAGAGAGAAAGAAAATGAGAGAAAGAGACAGAGAAGCCTTGAAGCCAGATTTAATAACTTCCAGAAGCATAGAGTAAGAGATTTTTTGGCATTTTGACAGAAGGGATCAACTGCTGTGCAGTAACCCTTTTATTTATTTTTTTCATAGATTTTTTTTTTCTCTTTAATCTTTAAGGTTAACTGCTGATTGGCCATATAGATTTTATCTTATGTACTTAGCAAACATGTGAAAATGATTTAAAACTAGTGTGTGTGTGTGTGTGTGTGTGTGTGTGTGCGCGCGCGCGCGCGCGTGTTTATTAGTTCAGTATTTATTGAATAACTTCATTTACAATTTATTCCACCACTGGACTTTTATTCAACATTCAAAGCAACAGCAGAAGCAACAGTAACCCACCTATGCACTAGGAACTAGGTTTGGAGGGAAACAAACTCTGCTACCTTGTTGGAAAATATTATATCTATGCTGTCATAGGATACTTAGACATTTACAAAACAATTTCACCTACATTGTCAATTTAATTCTCAAAATATTCCTTGTAAATTGGGTATTATTTCTGTTCTTTCCTAGGTTAAGAAAATGAAGCTCAATGAGATACAAAAAGTCATTACTACTTGAGATAGCCTTTTAAATTCAGATGTCACAATTTTAATGCTACTTATACATATTTATTTTGAGAAATACAGTGATTTTAAAATATATTATTTACTCATTTTGTTATTCCTTACGGAGTTTATCAGGAGTCATAATAACCACTGTATTGTTAGGATTGTAAATGAATACTATCTTATATGAACTACGATTCTAACAAATTTTCTTAACTGGTAGTAGGCTAGATTTTTAAGTATATATTCAAATAGGAATCACCATTTTTTAATTACTTGACAGGTATATTTAAAATGGTAACCATGAGAATAAATTGCCAAAAAGCATTTATTTGGATTTCACTAGCTCAGAATAAGTGGTAATTTACATAGCATCTGGCAAAAGTTTTTTTTTTTTTGTTATTTACTTATTGATTCATTGAACACAAATGGAGTACAGCTATTGTTTCACTGGTTGTACACAAAGTAGAGTCACACCATCAGTGCGTTCATACATGTACACAGGGCAATGGTATCTGTCACACATTCTGTTATTATTTTTGCCCCCCACCCCGCCCTCACCCCTCCCTTCCCTCTATGCTATCTATCCTTCCTCCATTCTTGCCACCCTTTCAACCCACATTATGCATCATCATTCATTTATCGGTGAGACCATTCGGCCTTTGGATTTTTGGGATTGGCTGATCTCACTTAGCATAACAGTCTCCAACATCATCCATTTACGTACAAATGCCATAATTTTATTCTTCTTTATGGCTGACTAATATTCCATTGTGTATATATACCACAGTTTCTTTATACATTCGTCTGTTGAAGGGCATCTAGGTTGATTCCATAATCTAGCTATTGTGAATTGAGCAGCTATGAACATTGATGTGGCTGCATCACTGAGGCAATCTGATTTTAAGTCCTTTGGGTATAGGCCAAGGAGTGGGATAGCAGGGTCAAATGGTGGATACATTCCAAGTTTTCTAAGGAATCTCCACACTGCTTTCCAGAGTGGCTGCACCAACTTGCACTCCCACCAGCAATGTATGAGTGCACCCTTTTCCCCACATCCTCGCCAACACCTGTTGTTGTCTGTGTTCTTAATAAAAGACATTCTAATTGGGGTAAGATGAAATCTTAAGGTGGTTTTGATTTGCATTTCTCTTATAACGAGTGATGTTGAACATTTTTTCATAAATCTGTTGATTGCTTGTAGATCTTCCTCTGTAAAGTGTCTGTTCATTTCCTTGGCCCATTTATTGATTGGGTTATT
>JAJEJO010000743.1:239807-252956 GCA_020662805.1 Glaucomys volans
GTATCAGGGTGATATTAGCTTCATAGAATGAGTTTGGAAGGGTTCCCTCCTCCTCTATTTCATGAAATAGTTTGAGGAGTATTGGAATGAGCTCTTCTTTGAAGGTCTTGTAGAACTCGGCTGTGAATCCATCCGGTCCTCGACTTTTCTTTGTTGATAGGGTTTTGAAGACTTCCTCTATTTCATTGCTTGAAATTGATCTATTTAAGTTGTGTATGTCCTCCAGATTCAGTTTGAGTGACTCATATGCCTCTAGGAACCTGTTGATGTCCGCCAGGTTTTCTATTTTGTTGGAGTATAAATTTTCAAAGTAGCTTCATATTATGTTTTGTATTTCAATTGTGTCTGTTGTAATATTTCCATTTCCATCACGAATTTTAGTAATTTGGAGTTTCTCTCTCCTTCTCTTTGTTAGCGTGGCTAAGGGTTTATCAATTTTGTTTATTTTTTCAAAGAACCAACTTTTTGTTTCGTCAATTCTTTGAATTCTTTCTTTTGTTTCAATTTCGTTGATTTCAGCTCTGATTTTGATTATTTCCTGTCTTCTACTACTTTTGGTGATGATCTGTTCCTCTTTTTCTAGGGCCTTGTGCTGCAATGTGAGGTCACTGATTTGTTGACTTTTCATTATTTTATTAAATGCACTCTCTGCAATGAACTTTCCTCTTAGCACTGCTTTCATAGTATCCCAGACATTTTGATATGTTGTATCTTTGTTCTCGTTGACCTCTAAGAATCTTTTAATTTCTCCCCTAATATCTTCTGTTATCCATGTATCATTCAGTAGCATATTATTTAATCTCCAGGTCTTGGAGTAGTTTCTGTTACTAACTTTATCATTGATATCTAATTTCATTCCATTATGATCTGGTAGTATACAAGGTAGTATCTCTATGTTTTTTATTTGCTAAGTGTAGCTTTGTGGCATAACATATGGTCTATTTTAGAGAAGGACCCATGAGCTGCTGAGAAGAAAGTGTATTCGTTTTTTGATGGATGGAATATTCTATATATGTCTGTTAAGGCCAAATTAGCGATTGTTTCATTGAATCCTATGGTTTCTTTGTTCAATTTTTGCTTGGAGGATCTGTCCAATGGTGAGAGAGGAGTGTTAAAGTCTCTGAGTATTATTGTGTTTTGGTCTATTTGATTCCTGAATTGAGAAGGATCTGATTGACATACACGGATGCACCATTGTTTGGTGCATAAATATTTATGATTGTTATGTCTTGCTGATTTATGCTTCCTTTAAGCAGTATGAAATGTCCTTCTTTATCCTTTCTGACTAACTTTGGCTTGAAGTCTACTTTATCTGAAATGAGAATGGAAACCCCAGCTTTTTTACTCAGGCCATGTGCATGGTATGTATTTTCCCAACCTTTCACCTTTAGTCTGTGGGCATGTTTTTCTATGAGATGAGTCTCTTGAAGGCAGCATATTGTTGGGTCTTTCTTTTTAATCCAGTCTGCCAGTCTATGTCTTTTGATTGATGAGTTTAGGCCATTTACATTCAGGGTTATTATTGAGATATGACTTGTATTTCCTGTCATTTTAGCTTTTTGGGGGCTTTTAGCTTAACTTTGTTTCTCCTTTGATTGACTCTCTCTTTAGGGTAGTTCCACCCCATGGTGACTGAGATTGTTATTTTTCATTTCTTCCTCTTCGAATATTTTGTTGAGAATGTTCTGTAGGGCAGGCTTCCTCTTTGTGAATTCTTCAAGCTTTTGTTTATCATGGAAGGATTTTATTTCGTCATCAAATCTAAAGGTAAGTTTTGCTGGGTATAAGATTCTTGGTTGACATCCTTTTTCTTTCAGAGCTTGAAATATGTTGTTCCAGGCCCTTCTTGCTTTTAGGGTCTGGGCTGAGAAATCTGGTGATATCCATATTGGTTTCCCCCTGTAGGTAATCTGCTGCTTTTCTCTCACAGCCTTTAAAATTCTATCTTTGTTTTGTATGTTAGGTATTTTCATTATAATGTGCCTTGGTGTGGATCTGTTGAAATTCTGTGCGTTTGGTGTCCTGTAGGCCTCTTGTAATTGATTTTCCATCTCATTCATCATATTTGGGAAATTTTCTGATATTATTTCATTGAACAGATTGTTCATACCCTTGCTTTTTATCTCTGTGCCTTCCTCAATCCCAATAACTCTTAAATTTGGTCTTTTCATGATGTCCCATATTTCTTGGAGGTTTCGTTCATGATTCCTAACCATCTTCTCTGTTTATTCGACTTTGTTTTCAAGATTATATATTTTGTCTTCATTGTCTGAGGTTCTGTCTTCCCAGTGATCTATTCTGTTAATTATGCTTTCTATTGAGTTTTTAACTTGGTTGATTGTTTCCTTCATTTCCTTGTTTCCTTCAAGGATTTCTGTTTGCTTTTTTCTCAGAACTTCTATCTCTTTATTGAAATGATTTTTTGCTTCCTGCAATTGCTCTATTAGCTGGTTATTCATAGCCTGAATCTGCACTCTAGTCACCTCTTTCTCTTCTCGGATCATTTTAATTATGAACATTCTGAACTCCATTTCTGTCATTCCTTCTACCATGCTCTCTTTGGGTTCTCTTGATGTATCATCTAGGTTTGTTTGGGACACTTTCTTCCCGTGTTTTCTCATGCTGCTCATGTATCTTCCCCCCTAGTAGTGTGAATCAGAGGGATTGCAATTTCCCTGTAAAGACTTAGGGCGTCCCTGCAGATTTCCAGTAACTCACCAGATGTTTGAGAGGTGCTTGATCAAGTGGTGACCCAAGATAGCTGCTGTCTCACAATCTCCAGATTGGGAATGATCAATGCTTCTGGGCAGTGGCAACCAGGAGACGCAGCACCGTGGCCCTGGAGCCGCAGTGCGGTGTCCCCGCGGGAAGGGCTGAGCTTAGGTCCAAGGGCTCAGACAGATGAAGATGGTATCTCTCCACCAGGGAAGCTGTAGAATGGTGCCACTGGGCACAAATTCCCCGCTGGAGCTGCAAAGCAGCTCCGCTCCCAGCCAGATCTCACCTGGACCTGCAGCACTGTGTCCCAGCGGGAAGGGCTGATCTTAGGTCCAAGGGCTCAGACAGCTGAAGATGGTATCTCTCCTCCAGGGAAGCTGTAGAATGGCGCCACTGGGCACAAATTCCCCGCTGGAGCCGGCAAGCAGCTCTGCTCCCAGCCAAATCTCACCCGGAGCCACAGCGCCGTGTCCCCTCGGGAAGGGGTGGGCTTAGGTCCGAGGGCTCAGACAGCTGAAGATGGTGTCTCTCCGCCAGGGAAGCTGTAGAATGGCGCTGACGGGCCCAAATTCCCCGCTGGAGCCAGCAAGCAGCTCCGCTCCCGGTTAAATCTCACCTGGAGCCGCAGCACCCCAAAAGTTTCTTTTGTTAGCTAAACAGTTCTTTTGTGGCTTAACTAAATGAAGTAAATAAGTTTTCCAGAAAAGATTTGAATATTTAAGAGAACTTTATTTTCAAGTACCTAAAACATTTTGATTGCATTTATGCTTATAAAAATTCTATATACTAATTTTATGAGTCAGATTTCCATTGCTATAACAAAATACATGAGATGAACTTAAAGGAGGCAAAGCTTATTTTGACTCATGGTTTCAGAAGTTTCAGTCCATGGTAAGTTGACCTGGTTACTTTTAGGCTTGCTGAATGGCAGTTCAGTATGGCAGAAGTGTATGGAAGAGGCAAGCCATTCACCCAGGCAGCCAGGAAGCAGAGAAGAAACAGAAAGGAAAGAAAGGACAGGGTCCTAATATCCCCCAAGGGATCTTCCCTCCTTCTCTTCTAAATATTGCACTGCCTCCCAGTAGTGCAGTCAACTGGGGAACATCTTTCATAACATGAGCCTTTGGGAGATGACTAAGATCTACATTATTCTAAGATCCTTCCCATTCTCCCTTGTTGTTAGTCAGCATCCACATATCAGAACATAGGACCTTTGACTTTTTAGAACTGGCTTATTTCACTTAGCATGACAAAAGTGAATGAAGGAAACGTAAAGGAGAGCAGAATAGGAAGGACAGCAGAATTAATTGGACATATCTTTCCTATCCTTGTCTTTGAATACAGGATCAAGGTAACTCCACATCAAGTACAATCACATGAATAGCATCCAAATTAGAATAAGTTATATTCTGTGTATGTATAATATCTCAAAATGCATTCTACTGTCATGTATACCTAAAAATAACAAATAAAATAAAATTATTAAAAAAGATCCAAACTATAACAAACTACAAATTTGTTCTTAATAGACATTAAACATTTTATCACCAAGATGCTCTTTCAGTTACCATCCTTTAAGAAAGTAACATAGGAACACTACTATGATCTGTATTTTTCCATTCTATTGCCTTTCATTCTCCTAAATGTTTTCTTTAATATTTTTTACAAATTAATATTCAAGAAAATAAGTATGTTTTCTTTAATAAATTAATAACATGATAATTTTAGATTTGCCAATCAATCAAAATACTAAATTCTTGCTTAATTGTTAGATAATTGGCGGGTAAGGAAAGATAAATATCTGCATTTCCTTTAGAGACAGAAACATGTTTTCTTTTTCTATTATTCAGGCAGTAGAAATACAACCATGATAAAATGAATTTAACTCACATTTCCCCTTTTTCTATCCACTGTGCTAACATTTAAACTGAGTTTAACAGTTCAAATCTCAGCCATTACTATGTAAATGTTAGATAGGATTTTTATTTTTATGTGTATGACAATCTGTATTCATGATATCTATCTTCCACTTCATTTTTTAAGAAGACAAGCTATGGTACTTGTGCTGATGAGATAAAATGGGTTAAAAATTCAAATACAGTATAAAATAAAACTATTAAAGGTACTCCAGGAAAGTAAAGATAAGACCTCTCACTGATTTTTAATAACCATTGCCTTTCACATCTATTACTGATCATAGCTGAATGTCCACATGGCTGATCCTATTTTATACTCCCACCCACCTGCCCCACTCTCACCCTCTGCATGTCTGATCTTTTGTGTAATTTCTTTCCAAGGTATTTATTTTCTCTGAGAAGGTAAATAATTTATTTTTATACTATGTTCATTGTTTATGTCTATCTATCTTTTTGTCAGGATATAAATTCTTCAGTCCTGATGGTCAAAGCAATACCTAGTATTTCTAAGACCCTCTGCTCATATATTTTTAATGAAAGAGTGAATGAATATAGTAATATTTCAAGAAAAAAATGTTTTACTTATTCATATACTGTATGACATATGAAATCATAGGAACTGAGCATACAGATTTCTAAAAGCACATTTCTTGCTTGGAGAAACAAAAAAGCATAATATGCTATTAGTTAAGAACATGGCATTTAAAATCAAATTTGATTCAGAATCAAATTTGATTCAAATTTGACCCTGCTTCTATTACTTATGAACTTGGGCAACTTAATAAAACTAAGAAAGTTTTTGTCTTGTCATTTGTTACATTAGGATAACAACACATATCTCATTGAGTTTCTCTTTAAAATTGGATGAAATAAATTGAATCACATGCCGGCCTTGGGATAGGTGCCAAATAAATTTCATGCAACAGCAATATTACTGTTATTATAGTAGAATTTGTTTATTTGAGATTCAGTGTTTACAATAGATCACCTTTTTTGTTTCAATTTTGTTTATATTTTCATACCTACTTTTGGTCCATCTCTCTGTAGCTTCCATAAGGAATGGGCTTGTGCCCTTCTCCTATAAAGTGCCAAATAGTTTCATTTCCATTTAAAGTATTTATTTTTTTCCCTGAGCACCATTGTTTAGAGTGATCATGAAATGCAGTTTGCACCTGCCTAGCATTTCTTTGGGGTAATTACTCTTCTCCTATTTGTAAACCTGGTAGAGACACTGCTCTGTTCCCAAACACTTTCAAGAAGAGGACATTTAACTTAGACTTCCTCATTGTGGTTTTCTGTTCTTTGGACCACAGTGATTTCTTCAGATATATATATAAACTCTGCCAGGATAATGAAAGTTTTTTTTTCAATTCTGTTTTGCTACCACCAGTTAAGACAGATAATGCTTTTAAGAACCCATTATGAGAAATGTGAAGTGATTTTACTCAGAATGGCTTCAAGAGCCTACCTCTGTTAACCAAGTGGAAGAAGAAACTCACAGTACAAAAGCATGAATCATAGTGCAAAGAAAAGAAGAACCAAGAAATGATAAGAAACTGATAGAAGAATATCTGAACATATTGTTTGTTCCTTTCTAAGGAACAATGCCTGAGGCCATCCTGAGGCTTCCTCCTTGTGCGAGTCAATCTTGTGGATTTCTGCTACAGAGATTTCTGTAACACTGGAATTGCCTTGAAATTTCCTAAGGAATGTCCTCTAAGGTCTTGCTTTGCACTTGATGACTCTATTAACGTTCACTCTACCCCTCTTCTGCTTTAATTGCATAACAGAATGCAGGTCAGTTGAAATTATTCTCAGCTTGGGAGTTTACCCTTAAGGAGGCTACATTATGGAAGTATCCACCCTTTAGTCAGTCCCTCCTAATGTGCTTAAATATTGTCATTAAGAACATTTTGCCTCAATCATTGAGACACTTTTAAATGCTAAGTTTTTATGAATTATTCTAGTATTTTCCTGGAAGAATTACAAAAATATAATAACTATTTATAGACTATCATGCATCAAAGGGAAATTTTCCAAATTAATTTTTGGCAAGTAAATATTAAAAGAATCTTGAACTGTTTTCCTCTCGATTTCGGAAGATTGTCCATTTCAAATTTGTTATTCAGCTAGACACTTTAATATATATTCAGAAAATGTTCCGAAGAAAACCTATTTGTATTATGCAAATATAGAGAAAGAGCCATATATTTATCTCGACCTTTTCAGGAAAAGTGCTGAAATCATTTTTAAATGTTGTAATATTGAGAAATAGGATGCAATTGTGGTAAAATTAGTGCATTTACAGCCTGGAGATCAATCATGTGGTTCAGGACCATTTAATCTTGTGTAAAATCATATCAGATTGTTGGTGTATTGTGTATTAGTGTTCTCATGTTTTGCTGTGGTCAATGATCACTTTCTAATTGTACGGTTTGTTTTCTAGAGTATTTTCCCTCTCAATTTTTCCTTGAATCATATTTACGAATAGGGAATTGAAGACATCTACAAATTAAAAGTAAAATCTTTAAGTGAAGGATTGAAAGAAAATATGATAAAACTATGTTCTAGTTAAGGAATATTAAAGCAATTATTTGGCCTGTGTAGAATTATTTTTTAAGCTGAGTTCATGAGGGTGATATGTTGCTGCATTTCTTTTCATGTGTAACTATGCATATTCAAATATATCTGTAATATTAACCTCTACTATCCCAGGAACTATTTCTCTCAATTCTATTATAAATTATTGTTTAGTTTAGTATGCCTTTAAAATGTAAAGACTTTAAGGGATATTTAAATTTCATCAATCTTTTATTCTGAAATTAGCAAGAATCCATCATGACTTCTCTCACTTTATTGGTTTATTTTTCGATGCAGTACAAAATCTGTGATAATGGTAAAACTGGTCTTCAGTCATCAAACACAGACAGGTGAAAGTCACAGGTTCAGAGCTACACAGCACCTTTATTTACTGCAAATCATTTTTTTAAATGTGTTCACTGTCCCCTCAAACTGCTGAGAATTATTAAGGGATGATGTTTTCATCATAATTCTTAAAGATAAATTATATGCTTAAAAGAAGGGCAAGTGAAATGAAGAAAGGTTGCAACAGAGTCACAGATCCCATGGCATCTCTATATTTCCCTTTCTGTGACAGTCTGGATTCTGTCACTCATGTGTAATATTAAAAATAGAAAACAAGCACCAGCAAAAATCAAAAGTTAATGCTGCTACCGGCATATAGCCAGCTTGAGCCAGATACTGCTGAGCCACTGGTCTCTGAGGTTTTGAGTGACTGTAGTATATGGCATTGCTTGAAGGAAAGTACATCTAGGATACATCTTTACTCTCCACTGAATTACTTAGAACTGGAGATATTGAAATTCAGCACAGGATTATTGTCATTCACTGATACACAGGGAATTATCTAGCTGTGAAGGCTCTGAGAGATGTAACATGACACTAGAGCACTGCCAAGTCTTAGGAAAGACTCCTCAGAAATGCAGAAAATGAGGTTCTACAAATAGGGATTATTTTTTAATGTATAATAATTAGCGATTATGTTTCCTGAACTTATTTTTAAAATGTACTTATATCTATAATGTCTGCATTATTTAAAAATAAATATTTTAAATGAATCTGCAATTTAGAATGAAAATGGCTAATTAGGAAGCTTATGTTTAACACAGGAAGTAATGCTTGAAAAATCATTGTAAATTTAGTTCCATTGAACTAAATTCAAACATTGAATTATGTTTGAGTAATTCACTTTTTTAAAAAGATTTTTGAATAGTCAGTATTTTCTTCAGACTCAGAAGATATACATTTTAAAATGTTCAAATGCCAAATGATAGATATTTCACAACAGAACAATGATTTTGCTTAATGACCAGGATGATTCATTTATTTGTGGTTAAAAAATATACTATGTATATGATCTTTTAAATTTTATTAAATATCACAATATGCATTGAAAATAATTATATAAGAAAGAGTGTCTTGGAATATAACTGAAGTCCAATAAACATCTTGCTCACAGACCACTCCACCCCACTTTGCCAGGTGTTCTACCCAAGGCCTCATACATGCTAGCTAAGAGCTCTGCTCAGACAGAGTTTTACCAAGTTGTGCAGATTGGCCTGAACTTGCAATTCTCCTGCTTCAACCTCCTAAGTAGATTTGATTATAGGAAATGTTGGACTTTACAGACAGTTTTTAAGCTGCATTTGCCACTTGATGGGTGTCATACATGGACAAGTTCTTCTCTGTCATTATTTTTCTTAACCTCTTGAGAAGGCAAGCAAATGTCATCTCCCAATGAGGATATATTCTCCTTTTAGGGCACTGAATTTATTTTTAAAAAATAACAACTTGCAAGCTGCTGTCACTATTTTATTTCTCTTTTGATGTCATTTGAATAACATGGCATTAACTTTTTCCTGAAGGTAGCCTTATCAGTCTGACTCCTAAGGCTTGTCACTGGTGTTTTCCAAAGTTTATAGCAACATATATTAAAAAATATTGTTTACATCAAACTTCATTGAAGAAGAAATTCAAGAGCAGTGAACTCACTACTACATTTAGTCTGCTACTTGTTCATTGCCCAGGTAAGTTCCTTATATTCTGAAACCTTTATAGTCACACTGGAAAGCACTGCTATACAGCATTCTCTAAAATTTCCTAATGAACCGGCTTTTCTTGTTCTCTCATAGAGCGCAGAGTAGGCATAATGATAACATACCATCCCACTACCAAAATAGAATCCATTCTTTAATGTTTCTATCACATATTCTTTATGTTTGTAGTCAATATTGTTAATGGGCTTTCCTTGGGAGAATATGGTTTAGCAAAAGAAATCAAGTTGTGCTCTCTTTTAAAAAACCAGCATGTATCATGCAATAACATAGCTCTGCAAACACTATATGAGTTATATAATTGTTCTTATTTAACTAGCAAATTGGTATAAGATTCACATCTACTTCATAGTAATAAGAAGTGACAAGAAGCCATGAACATGGGAACAAGAAAACTGAGTGTTCAATCCTAATCTACAAAGATAGCACTATATCTTTAAAAAAATCATGCTATCATAATTGTGAAAATTCAATAAGCGATAGTTGCAAAGATCAGACTTAGATCTTATTATTCCCCCTTGACTATCTACAAATCATATTTCTGCCAGAGGTATAACTGCCCTTGGACAGAGCTGAAGGCAAGAGAAGCCCAAGAGTGACTGTGTTGACTTCAACCAGCTGTGAGCCACAGGCCAGTGAGTTTGGGACTTGTGTTTTATCCTAGCTCTACTCTGCTTTGAGGATTAAATCCTTGCCATCTTCTCAGTGGTTGCAAAAGATTAAAAGAGCTCCTATGAGGTCTGGCTATAGTACAATGGTTGAGCTACATGAGCTGAAAAATTTGTAAAATAGCATCAATTGTACATTTGGAACAGTCTTCATTGGTTTTAAGGTCTTCTTTTTTATAATTCAGAAAAGAAAAATGAATGGTTTCTGTATTTTACTTTTTCTTGGTTCTTAAAAAATTTAATCAAGCATTTATGACAAATATTTTGTAGAATATTTGATATCTGATGCAATATTTTACAGTTCAGTGCTTTGAGTATTTATTAACAATTATTTCTGAATTACAGAAACACATTTTTTTAAAAATAAATGATAGGAGGGATAAAGCAGGCCACTGTTTATTCTCTGACTTGAAACAAAAACTTTCATTTTGTCAATTTTTTCATGAAATTGAAAAAATTAAGTGTTATCACTATGAATAGTTATTATTGCTAAATGTAAAGAAGTATTCTCTAGGATTTGAATGTGACAAATTTTCCAAAGTGGCATAAATTTGAAGAATATATTAATAAAATAGATGAAATCAAATCTAGTCATGATATTGTACTCACTTCCCCTCTATAACAATTCTATTTGGGAGTGAACCTATTCTAAGCAATAGAGGACTTTCTTGATAGGATTAAGCAACAAACTCAATTAGTTTTAATCAGTAATGTAAGTGAAACAGATTTTAACTTAATTAAAGCTAGCAGAAGTAACATGCTTTGTGAGATAATGGGAGATAATGGAATTTGAATTCTCTATCTTAGCAATAATATCACTAAGACTGTCTGTTTGGAAGAAGACCAGTAGGAATGCTTTAAATTACTGGACTGATTCTAATAATTAAAAATGAATAGATATCTTGAACATGTTAAAGAAAGAGATAACTCCTACTTTAAAAATCATCAAGTTAATCTTATTGTTCTTGTTACATTTTTACTAATGGAATAAACAGCTTTTCGTAACTAAAATGTAAAATTTACCATAACATGCCATTATTGTACGTTTACTTGTAGATGTGATTAAGTGAAACTTTAAGAGATTTGAATGTGCTGTCACTTTCTTTAAAAAATCTTATAATTCTCCATTAATATTTATGCAAGTAAAATTAATGATATAAAATGAGATATAGGCAGTGGTAATGTTTGATTTTTAACAATATTCATAGAAGAAATTGTACCTTATCTTCATTTTACCTATAAAAGAGAAGAGTGTGGCTTTTATTTCTTTTAGATTTTCTTACACAATAGAAAAAAATACATGTGGAAAATAAAATCCAAACTTATTTTGACTTGACTTTTATTAATTACTTTGTCATTTCTACTTTTGCTCTGACTCAAAAATAACTATAAAGTTATTATGTCTATGTTGAAGCAAATACAATAATATTAGTCACTGTTTCATTATTTTGGTATAAGGATGTGATGAAATATATAAAAATTACTTTGCTTATTTTGGAGATAAATTGAAATAGATATTTAAGATAATCTTGAGAAAAAAACAGTGATTTTAAAAATTAAATTTTAAAACATAGAAAACTATCTTTTATGGGTAAGTAAAAGCCAATACTAGGAACATGTGTCGCTGGCCTTTTTTTTTAGAAAAGGAAACTTATAGTACTCAGAGAAAAATGGAATAAACAATTTCTGTAATTCAATATAATATACTGCACAGAAATAGAAACCTAAGTAAATGCATCTCAGTAGAAATTAAACTTTGACCATAACCTCATGTAAGTCTTTACACCATTATACCAGATAACCTATAAATAAATATTGTGTAGGCTAAATTGGTCACAGACATTTTCTGGGATGATTTTATTCTTTATGCGTGTTGAAGTAAAATGAATTTGCTCAAAGAGAGAAATAGGAAAACAAACCTATGTCATGTTGCCCCAGGCAGATGGAAGCTGTAATTACAAGTGAAAGATTATGTTGAAACAAGTACTGTCAAAACATCAAACACTAAATCAGTACAAACCAGTTATTTATTTATTTTTTTCCTTTCTGCAACTCTTCCTTTTACTTTATCTTGATTCTTGACTTTCCACTTATGGTAAAAGAATCTTGTGTACACTTACTGAACCATTGGTTCGGATTCTGTATAATATCCACATCTATTTCCAATAGGACCCTGTCTAACTCACTCTCAGGTGAGTTCTTCTACCTGTGTTGATCAGATTTAAGTAAGTTTCAACTTCTTGCTTCTGACTGATTGTATTATCTATGTAATACACAGACCAGAAAATGCAAATAAAGTCTGCAATTGCTATATTTTAATCTCTATCATGAAAATATTTCGCAGTACCACATACTATGCAAATACATTTGTACAACTCACTGCAAGTCTATTTATATTTATGTATTTATATACATATATGTGTGTATATGTTTATGGAAATTTTTTTGTGATCCTGGGGATTGAACCCAGGGCCTTGTGCTTGCAAGGCAAGCTCTCTACCACTAAGTTATATCCTAGGCCCAAGTGTATTTGTTTATTATGCACATATGTTTAGTTATATATATTTTATACATCAGTATTATTTATTCAGATTTATGTATGCTTACTAAAGTATTTCCTTAAAAACATCCCACACAATTAGAGCATGTATTTCTATTATTTGTTTCCTCCTCTTTCCCTCCAGTCCTACTTCCTTTCCTTTCTTCTTTATTTAAATATTTATTCATTTTTTACTAGATACTAATCACTGCTAAAGATATTGGGGAAACAATAGATATCGCAGTCAAATTATCTTCACTCCTTGACATCCATTTTTAATGGCAGAAGGACTAATAATAGAATAAAGAAAAGAATATATGTCTAAAATATCCAGTGGAGAAAAGTATTATGGAAAAATTAATAAATGGAAAAGAAAACAAAGTGATTTTGAGCAAACGTGAATGAAGTACGAGAACAGCTATGTGGTAATAATGGAAAATAATTTTAGGCAGAGAAACCTATAATTGAATTATCATATTTTTACATGGTTAACTGACAAACATAAAAATAACAATAATATTGATAGTTCTAGTAAAAAGATTGATGTTATTTAGTTGAATATTTGGTGCTTACCTAGGATGTTAAATATATCAAAATGTAAGCCAAACAGGTATAGATAGATAGATAGATAGATAGATAGATAGATAGATATCACCATTAACATGCTCTGAGAT
>JAJEJO010000743.1:257956-405879 GCA_020662805.1 Glaucomys volans
CATAATAAACAGAGATGAGTTCAAATTATTATCTACAGCATAACCAGTAAGTTTGAAATAAGGACTGCAAATCCTAATGTTGGATAGGGAGAATGAGGAGGGGTATTGGACAAAACACTAATGAGATAAGAAGTGAGTCTCTAGATATACTATGTCTTATGAATAGTGGAAGTGGAATTAAAAGAAATAGGTTGTTAGCATGAGGAGTAATAGATTCTCCAAGGAAATGGATATATAAGAGGGAGACAGTGTGATGAGCATAATAATAAAAGAAGAAGGTAGGAATATAGCAGATATATTATGAATAATCGTAGTATTACAATTAATTTAGAAAACATTCTGTGATAAAAATATACTGTACAGTTCAAACCTCTTGTTTTTCAATGACCTGATGTTTGAGATGTGCTTGATCAAGCAGTGACCCAAGAAAGGTGCTTCTGAATCCAGGTTGGGAATGATCAATGCCTCTGGGCAGAGGCAGCCTGATGTTGATAGATGATCAGATGGAACGTAGGTGCTAGACACAAGGCCAGGATGTGCGCCTGGGCACTAGACCTAGCTGGGGTGGGGGCACAGAACTGCGTTCTGTGATGGAGACACTGGGCTTGATAGTCCAGGCAGGCCTGAACTCTGTGCTGCCGGCTCAGGCAGTGGCAGGTGGTTTCTCTCTCCCTGGGACACTGTAGGATGACACTGAAGGGCCTAATATCCCTGCAGGAGCTGGGGATTCCAGCCACCCCGGGCCAGAACTCTCCAGGAGCTGCCGCAAAATGGCGCTGGAAGACCAGTGCTCCACCCTGAGGAATCAGGCAGCCACAGATGGTCGCTCTCTGCTGGGGAAGCTGTAGGATGGCCTATCCAGTCTAAGATCCCCCCTGGAGCTGGGGATTCCTGCCTCCCTGGGCTGGAACTCTCCAGGAGCCTCAGCAAAATCCCAACATCATCCTTAATGGAGAAAAACTGAAAGCATTCCCTTTAAAAATTGGAACAAGACAAGGATGCCCTCTTTCCCCACTTCTATACTTCTGTACTTGAAACACTAGCAAGAGAAATTAGACAGACTAAAGAAATTAAAGAAATATGAACAGGAAAAAAAGAACTCAAGCTGTTAGTATTTGTTGATGACACGACTCTATATTTAGAGGACCCAAAAACTCCATCGGCAAACTTCTAGACCTAATAAATGAATTCAGCAAAATAGAAAGATATAATATAAACACACATAAATCTAATGCATTTCTATACATAAGCTATGAATCATCTAAAGAAAAATGAGGAAAATTACTTTTTTCACAATAGCTTAAAAAAAAATACTTGAGAATCAATCTAACAAAAGAAGTGAGAGACCTCTACAATGAAAACTACAGAACATTAAAGAAAGAAATAGAGGAAGACCCTAGATAATGGAAATACCTCCCAAGTTCTTGGATAGGCAGAATTAGTATTATCAAAATGGACATACTTCCAAAGCACTATACAGATTTAACACAATTCCAATTAAAATCCCAATGACATTCCTCATAGAAATAGAGAAAACAATCATGAAATTCATCTGGAAAAACAAAAGATGCAGAATAGCCAAAGCAATCCTGGGCAGGAAGAGTGATGCAGGAGTCGGTATTACAATACCAGACCTTAAACTCTTCTACACAGCAATAGTAACAAAAATGGCATGGTATTGGCACCAAAATAGACAGGTAGACCAATGGTAAGAATAGAAGACACAGAGACCAACTCACATAAATACAGTTATCTTATACTAGACAAAGTTTGCCAAAAACATACAATGGAGAAAAGAAAGCCTCTTCAACAAATGGTGCTGGCAAAACTGGAAATCCATATGCAGTAAAATGTAATTAAACCCCCATCTGTCATCCTTCACAAAACTCAACTCAAAATGGATCAAGGATCTAGGAATTAGACATGAGACCCTTCACCAAATAGAAGAAAAAGTAGTCTGGAATCTTCATCATGTTGACTTAAGACCAGACTTCCTTAACAAGACCCCCAGAGCATAAGAAATAAAAGCAAGAATCAATAAATGGGACAGATTCAAACTAAAAAGTTTTTTCTCAGCAAAGTAAACACTCAATAATGTGAAAAGAGAGCCTACAGAGTGGGAGAAAATATTTTCCACACACACTTGAGACAGAACACTGATCTCCAAAATTTATAAAGAACTTAAAAAACTTTAGACTAAAAATACAAAGAACCCAATTAATAAATGGGCTAAGGAAGTAGGCAGACACTTCACAGAAGTAGTACACAGGTAATCAACAAATATATGAAAAAGTGCTCATCATCTCTAGTAATTAGATAAAGGCAAAATAAAAACACCCTAAGATTTCATCTAACTCCAAGTAGAATGGCTATTATTAAGAACCCAAGGAATAATAAGTGTTGGCATGGATATGGGGAAAAAGGCACACTCATACATTGCTGGTGGAGTTGCAAATTGGTGCAGCCCTCTGGAAAGCAATATGGAGATTCCTCAAAAAACTTTAATGGACCCGCCATTTGACCCAGCTATGCCACTCCTTGGTTTATACCCAAAGGACTTAAAATCATCATACTTACAGGATACAGCCACATCAACGTTCATAGCTGCTCAATTCACAATAGCTAGATTGTAGAACCAACCTAGATGCCCTCCAATTGATGAATGGATAAAGGAAATGTGGAATATATACCCAATGGAATATTATTCAGCCATAAGGAAGAATACAATTATGGCATTTGCTGGTAAATGGATGGAGTTGGAGAATATCATGCTAAGTGAAATAAGCCAAGCCCCCAAAAAAGAAAGACTGAATGTTTTTTCTGATAAGTGGATGATGATACATAATTGGGGGGAAGGGTGGGGCGTGGAGAGAAGAATGGAGGAATTTTGGATGGTATAGTCGAAAATAGGGTGGGAGGGGGTGGGGGAAGGGAAGATAATAGACTGAGACAGACAGTATTGCCCCATGTATATGTATGATTACATGAATAGTGTGAATCTACATTGTTTATAACCATAGAAATGAAAAGTTGCACCCCGTTTGTGTATAATGAATCAAAATGCAGTCTGTAAAAATAAAAAAGAATTGTATTGTATGAAAAAAAGGATTATGATGTAAATTTATAGGCCCTGGAATAAGGTACATACTACTTCCTTTTTTCAAGATTTTCTGTGTAAAATAATATTTTAATGTTGCACATTCTCATTTTGCTCCCTGGCCACCTGAAGTGCTGCAACCATGCTGATGTGAGAGAATTTCATAGGAATTTCAGAACAGGATATTATATATATTTCACATTTTTCTCTCCAATCAAATCAATCCAAACTTTGTTTCAGGTTGTTTTTAATCTCCATACACATACCCCTCCCCCAAAAAAGAAAAAGGAAGGTAAAATAATTTACTAATGGGCTGAACATGAAAAGTTTGTCAACTGAAGAGATCAGGAATTCAGAACTAATAGTGCTCCTATCATAACAATTCTCTCTCTCAAAGAATACCATAATAGTGCAAACAATCCTAGGTTTATGCGATCATATTAGAAAGAACAATTTTTAACAATAGCAATGTTATAAGGACCACAACTTATGTTCTTAAGTGCTATGCTTATTTATTACATGAAAGAAATTAGGAATTGAAAATCCTAAATAAGGAAAGAACACCTCAAGTGCATAGTGGTGGGGATGCACAGAATACCATTGGTTTCCTAGAGAGAAATAGGAACAGAGATTATAGTATCAGAATCTATTTTGCCACAGTTTCAATTATTTGGGAATTGAAACTAAATGTTGATTCCTGAATTCATTGAGCTGAATTGAGCCTGAATTGAGCTTCTTACTTAAATTTAGACTTACGTATATGGGCACTGTATAAGAGAAATTTAGAACTTATTGTATGATCTGAATTCACATGAATTAAATTTTTCTCTTCAAATTGTCTTTCTTCCAACATTTTAATAGAAAGGATGACTTTTCTATTTATTAGGACTTGTGTAGATCTATTTCCTCTATACCCTCAGTGGTATATGTTTATCTTTTCCTTTTGAGATAGAAAAGATTTGTGACTGAGTCAAACGGGAAACAGCTCTGTTGAACAGAAAGTGGATGACATGTCCTTCTGCTGTCAGTAGACAACACCACTGGCTGTAGCAAGCTGAGATCTTCTGCTTTAGCTGCTCCATGGTACCAAGCAAGATATCTTGTAAAAGTTTGTTGAGCAAAAGGAAAACACTCAACTGTGAATGACTGATCAAAACAATCATACTTCTTGAAGAAAGTTGTTTGTAAACAAAATGGGATGACAAAAATCAAACATGTCTTCAGAACATTATTTAAAAATATTATTACCTATGTCAATGGAAATATTTTAATAAAATTGATTAAAATATAAAAACTCTAGGAGTATGTCCCATGATCAACATTAGAAACATTTGCGATATGAACAAACTTGTTAATTATAGGCTTTTATTTTAAAAGTGGAATCCCTTTTCAAATTTTTTTCTCTATACTGTCATTCTTTACAGCTCTACAAAATGCTTGTGTTCATATGAATTTCAACGAACATTGAGTATCTTAATACTTCATTGTTGCAAACGTTATTTTATTTTAATGTGTTCTTTAGAAGTCCATGTACTAACATGATGTAGAATGCTGCTTGTTCTTGAACAATACGTATAGCAGACTTGTTTTTCACAATGTCCTTTACAATATTTGTAGTCCCTGATGCTCTTCTGGAACTTTGTTCTGGTCATTCAAAAGGTCAGAAAAAATTGCCCTTCTTGTATTCTGAGTGGGACAGCTTATTTTCTATTGCAGAAGAACTAATAGTATGACTTCCACGGTTGGGTTATAAAAAGCACTGTGAATTTTAACTAGTTTTTTTTTCCTTCCTTGAGATGCATGACCTTGAAACCCAGCTGCTGTGTTGTAAGGAAGCCGAGTTCAAATGGAGAGACTCCATGTATGTGTATCAGCCAAAAGTCCCAGCTGACAGACAACATCCGATATTAAACACATGAGTAAACAAGTCTTCAAATGATTCCAATTCCCAACCTTAAACTATTCCACCTGAAGCCCCAGAAACCATAGCTCAAAGATAATCTGTCCCCACAGCAACCTGTCAGAATTCAAGACCCAAAGAATACATGACATAATGAATATTTTCACATGAGTAGGTTTTAGGGCAATTTGCTATCCAGGGCTAATAAAGGGAACCATAAATTTTTGTTAATTTGTGAAAACTCAGAAGTGATCACCTGCTTATATTTTTATTTCTTTCATTTGCTATTAGAAAGGTAACAAATATGGATACATGGCACCATCTAGATTTTCCACTTATTAATCTTTCTTCTCAATTTATCTTCCTACTTTACACACATTTTATTGAAGTCCCTCAAATGGGTATTATAGTGGGAAGAATTGAAAAGATGCAGACTGCAACCCTCAGAATCTGTGAATATGATGACACATTAAAATCAGAACTGTTAAATCACCTGATATGGTTAACCTTGAAATAGCAGGTTAGCCTGATAAGCATAATCCAGTCATGTGGATCCTAAAAAGCAGAATTGTTTTTCAGAGCTGGGGAACAGATGAAGATAGAAGAAGGCAGAGAGACTCGAAACATGAGAGGGCTTTAGCTTGATTCTTCTGGCTTAAAGATGGAGAAGAATACATGTGACTGAATGCAGGTGATGTTGAGCAAGAAAATGGGGAAATCATACTCAGATCAGTGAGAAAATGGATCTTCTTACCTCAACTGAGTCTGAAAATGGATTCATACCCAGAGCAGCAGCACAAGAGTTTATGAGGCCCAAACCTTGGTTTTGGTCTTACAAGTGGTAAGTAGACAGTCCAGTTGAGCTGGACTTCCCTACAAAAATGTGGCATAAAGAATGGGTAAGAATTTTAACTGCTAATGATTTGATAATTATGATACTGCTATAGAAAAATAATCATGTGTTTTATTTTTTTCAGTTGCCAAATCTTCTATAAATCTACTTGAGAAGTACATATAAAAACAGAAGAATTAGCAACTTTGTATTAATACTTTTGCTCACTTCTCTTACTCCTTGAAATATAATATGTAAAGTATATCAATAAGCAAAATATAGACCATTCTATTTTGCATGGACCATGAGTTAAAGGTGGTTTTTACATTTTTATATGGTTGCAAAAAATGTTAAAAGTAGGGTATAATATTGTAATGTGTGAATATTCAATGAATTTAAAACATCAGCATCTATAAATAAAATGCTATTGGAAATGCTGCCATGCTTTTTGGTTTACATGTTGTCTGCTGATTGTTTCATGCCCATGGCAGTACTTATGAAGTCCTGCCTCTGCAAGTTATTACACCATGTAAATTCAGGACTTCATTTAATTTGTTGCCATGCTTTAACCCAATATAAGCTCTATGACCTCCATCTGTATTTTTTGAGTGTTTTTGCATTTGCTATTGCAAGCTCAATGTCATTCTAAAACCATCATTTGACTTTCATTATTATAATTATTACTTTCATGTAGCCTCCTTAACCAAGATGTAAGTTTTGAAATGAAGGACTATACCTTAAAGTTATTTTGAAAAATAACAGTTCCTTGGGATGTTTTATGTATTTCATATTGATGATGATAAAATATTTCATGTAATTTTTTAAAATGTTTCAGTCTATACCAAATCCTTTTAATATGCATATCTTGTTGAAAGAAGTAATTTTATAATATTTTGGTTTTTATTTTTTCATAGTTTATTAAATTATAAGATAAAACATATTGCTCCCAAATGAAGGGAATTTTTATTTTATATATTTGGCCCTGGACTTCTACAACAGTTCTACAAAAATAGATTCTTCTCAAACAGAAACTTAAGCAAACAAATTTTTTCATCATGTAATATATTAGATATTATACTTCCTATATGTTAGTTGTATTTGCTTATACTGTACAAGAATGAAAATGCTTTAAGGGATTGGGGTCAATGTGAATTACAGCTATAAGTAATGAATCATTTACTAGTTTAAAATAAAACACAATTTTCTGCTCAGTTGAAGTCAGACATGTTAACAGAAAGGAGCAGTGTTTGAAACTAAAACAGTTTGATGGAAATACTTTGATCACCTAAAAGGATACCACAACCTGATAATTTGGAAATGTAAAATTTCCTTCCATTATCTTTCTTAACTTTCCCCTTAGTTCAAGCATATGACTCATTGTGGAAAACCAAACTGACAAGATGGTAAATGGTATTTTCCCTCCTCTTTGGAGGGTCTGAGAAAGGGCCCAAAAAGATGAGAATCCTATACTTTCTTAACAGAGAGGTTAATCCCATCCTAAGGGACTTGTTCATAGATGGACTTCCTGGACTTTTACCCATTCACCCAGTTACCTCCCCTCTTGCCTCTACATTTTTCTCCTCCTGTTATGGTTTGAATATTAAATGTCCCACCTGTCAAAATCTCATGTGTTGAAGGCTTGGCACTCAATACATCAGTGTTTAAAGGTGGAAACTTTTGAGAGGTGATCAGATCATGAGGACTTTATCCAGATCAGTGAACTAATTCACTAATGAATCCTTAGCTTAATTTTCTATTGGGAGGTAGTAGAACCTTCAGGAGGTGTGGCCTAGTATAAAGAGGGTTACACTGTTGGGTCATTCCTTTGAAGAGGGTATTGGGTCTCCAGCCTCTCATCTCTCTCTTTATGCTTTTCATGAACCTTAAAGTGAGCAAGTTTACTTTATCACATCCTCCTCACCATCCTGGTTTTCCTCACAACGGACACAAACACTGCAGAACCATGACATCAAACTGAAAGCTCTGAAACTATGAGCCAAAATGGAATTCCCTTCATTAAATTGATTTTTCTCAGATATTTTGTCACAGTGAAAGAAAGATGATTATCATATTACTCAACCTACATAAAAGAAAGGGCAAGTGGTTCATTGAGAAACAAATTTTTCAAAGGGAACTTATACAAAGAGACAACTCCATACAGGGAGTGTGTCTTTTCTTTTCCATTTAAACCAAATGATGCTGCTAGGAAAATAATACAGCCCATGACAGGGAAAATCCTTAGGGGAGACTGGCCCTTTAATCCAGAAGTCTGTCCCTTCAGGGTGGGAAGAAAGATTCTTATAGCCAGTTGGAGACCAATTGGGAAAATGTAAGGTGGTTCTTTTTTTTAACTCCATGCAATTCAATCCACTTAACAGAAGAGTAATTATTGAAGGCAGAAGCAGTAACAGGAAGCAGAAATATTTACACAATAACTTGCAAACTCCAGGTGCTTTATTTCATCTATTGAGTAATACCTTCTGTGTCTTAAGAATGATTGAACATGTAGGCTTTATATATGATATTAAGCCCCCAAGTAAGCTATGGTAATATCTTTACTGTATATAGATTTCTGGTTAGGGATTTGATAAATGAATGTGAATTATCCTTATTCTTGCTCTGTACCCTGGATAAAGAATTTTATTAGAAGTATATATATGTATAAATATGTTTATAAATAAATATATATTTTTATATATGGAATTTTCACTCTGATTTATTATCTTAGTAAATGGAGAATGAATTTCTTATTTACAGCTGGGTATATGATAGGCAGTTTCTCTCTATATGTGTGTGTACATATATGTGTGTGTGCATATATATATGTATATATAATGTGTGTATATACATATATATATATATACACTAATTTATATGTATATATATATTGGCCAATGAAATAACTCTGCAGGAATTGCTTATTATTTTTTTAAAGTACATTCTCAATTGTTTTATTTGCTTCATATATAGTCAGTGATATATTCATTATCCATGAAAAATCAAAACCAAGTCCATATATCCTGGTATTATGTAGAAAAAAATCATTACTACTAGTAACACAGTAGTACATTTAAAGAAAATTACACCAGCATTAACACATTTATGGAATAATTAAATCAAATAAAATCTAGTCTCAAGGAGAGATAAGAGATTCCTGATAAATTTTCTTTAAAGGAACTGCAGCATTGCAGAGAAGACTACTTTAGTGCATAATTAAAATATGCAAATGTCTCAGTAGACTGGCATTTTTCAAATTGTCTTTTATTTTCAATTTGACAATGCATGGTGTAGGAAAGTTGTATAAATTTTAAGTGTTGTTATGCTATTTTGTTTGGTAGAACACAAAATATCGAAACTATAAGGGCCCTATTGATCTGTACATTGCTTCCAGAAGTCTACACACTATTTCTTCCTCTATCCAAAGAAAACTGTTACATTAACAGATGAATTTGATGGATGTCTTGTGCAAATGATAATAATAATAAATCCCACCTCAGATTTTTTCCTTAGGATATGATGAGCATTTTTATCTAGAGAGGAGTAAGTCAGTGGATTATGTCTTTGTTTTACTTTTGGAAATCTAAGGAAAAGACATTGTACTAGTTACTTCAAAGTACAAAAGATTTTATAGTTCTACTTGCACTTTTGAAAACAACATTGGTAAAGGCAGAATTTCTAAGGGAAAAATAAGTAAGGTACCAATTCAATAAAGTAATACATTTTAAAGGAAAAACAAATACAAACTTAAGTGAATACTATATCACTATCATTTCAGATAATGTGCATAGTAAATGTTATATAGATGATTAATCCATTTTATTATGAGACTAGTCTTCTTCAACTGCTCTACATTTTGACAGAAATGGTAGAACTTCGTAACAATAGGATAGACAGGTTTTCAAATTTGCACACATTAAGACTGTCAAATATATTGTTTGATAAGTGCTTTGGTTTTCCTTGTAGTGGTAGATAGCTCTGAGCAACATGGTCAGTGATTATGAGTATACAAATATATCTAAGTCCTCTCTTTACTTTGCTTTGTTATAAAATATATTAATTAAATTTTAAGAATATGGAAAGTTAAATATCCAGATTTTTAGTAGCAAATTATATTTAAAAATTTCTGAAGAGCACACTATATTTCCAACATGATGTGAATCATAGATAAGCTCTAAAATAAAGTTGAACTAACCTTTCAAAATAATTCCAATTATAATAATAATAAGAGAGAGATTTCTATATATTCTGATGCAATGTTTATTAGATTGCAAACAATTTCTTTGAACAAAGGGAAGTTTCTTTTCATAACAGGAATTAAAATGGATGTAAATAAAATCTGCTTTGCATTTGTGATTCTTTGGCTAAAGCATTTGTCATTTCACTAACATTACTTTCATTAACAGTGTTTTTTATTCAAAATCATGTGTTCTGGTAATAGCAGCATAAGGGAATTTCGTTCAGTGTAAAATAAAATTACTTTGAAGTGGAATGCTTACCAAGATATAAAATATTTGAACATTTAAATATTGCCTGTAAAGGAAGGCTGCAATAGTATAAAAATTCCAAGTGATCACCTCAGATACCTATTGTGGCATAATGAATCACCCCAGAACTAAATGGTATAAGACAATGATCATTGTGTTGTTGCTGTCTTTTCAGGCCCTCACAATTGATTGTGCTAAGTTCGTCAGTTTTTCTTTGATGACATTCTTTGGTGAAATTCAGATGGTGATGACTGTATTATGTACCATGAAAAGAATATTTATCATATTTAGGAATTTAAAATTTAGAGTAGGTGGGAATATTATATATACACACACATACATATATATGAGAGAGAGAGAGAAAGAGAGAATATGCAACTTCTGCTCTCACCTACTGTAAGTTTAAATTTAGGTACAGTCAGCTCTCTGTTTCTGTGAGTTCTGCATCCATGAATTCAACCAACTGTCAATTGAAATTATTCAGAAAAACTTGCATTTCTAAAGAACATTTATAGACCTATTTTTTCTTTTTGTTTAATTAACAATGCACCATAACAACTATTAAGACAGCATTTACATTTTATTAGGTTTTATAAGAAATCTATGATGATTTTAAGCATAAGGGAGGATGTTCTTAGATAGTATGAAAATACTGCATCATCTTATAAAAGGGTCTAAAACATCCACAGATTTTTACATCCAAGAGGAATGGGTCCTAAAACTTATCTACCGCAGACATTGAGGGTTGAACATATGTAATAAAGATTCTGCTCTCAACATCTCTAAATTTTAATATGGTGGGAAGACCAAGTGTATATTAAATTACATATTAAAACAGAAAGAAAACAACAGGCCGTATGGGCCATTACAAAGCAGATGAGAGTTCATGTAAAATAAAATTTGATATTATGTTTAATCCCCCCAAAATTTTATAATTTAGTAGTTATCAAAAAAGTAAAGAAAAATAAATGCTAAAAATCTTACACATGAATTTAGTGCATTCAGAGGAAGTTTGGCTAGAGAATACTTTGTATGGAGTGACGAAGTATAGATTTAACTCTTTTAGGAACTGTCTTTTGAAAAGTCTTCAAATCAGGATGAGAGTGTTGGAAAAAAGTTGAGACCAGCACACTTCGAGAACAAGTATAGAGAGCTAGATAGAACAACAGAAGGACACAGGAGCATCCTACCAGGTAGAGGTGGAACCCCAAAGCTGCAACTTGGCACCATGCTCACTGGCACTCATAGCTTCAGAGCCATGCAAAATAAAGTTTCCCTGTATATATTTTACAGACATTGACAGTTGTTTTCATTGATGTTATTTTCTAAAGTGATCATTCTTTCTTTGGTTGGATTTAATACTTCTATTTCATTCTGCAGATTTTTATGAAATACTTTGTTACCATGCTCTATTCATCCATATCATTCACAATAATTCTTCAATGGACTATAAATATTTCTATTTACACCTACCATTAATTTGGAAATAAAAAATAAATGTCTAGAAACATTACTCTAGGCATTCAAATGACCCGCCTAGTAAGGGATTGGTAAATTTAGTCTGCTGTTTAGAAGAATACCGTATCTTATTCATGTCTTAGAGACAGTTCTTGTAGTGTTGATTTTATCCCAAAATAAAATAAAAAAAAGAAAATCATTTTAACTTGGTGGGCATTCTAGAATTAAAATCAGTTTCAAAGGAACCTAATTAAAAATTGATTCATTTATCTTTTTTTCTTTTTAATACTGGGTGTTGAACACAGGGGCACTCAACCAGTCAGACAAATTCCCAGTCATCTTTAGTACTTATTTTGAAACAGGGTTATGCTAAGTTGATGAGGGCTTCACTAAATTCCTGAGCCTGGCTTTGAACTTGGTGATCCTCTTGTCTCAGCCTCACCAGCCACTGGAATTATGGGCACACAGCCGCTGTGCCTGGAGATTAATTTATCTTCTTAACATTACCAGTGGTTACTTTTTCTGATGGAATCCTTGAAAATCATAGCATCAATAATTGTTTATTTTTCATGATGAAGTTCAAAAGTTCATTCAAATTTATTAATCAAAATTGACTTTTTCATATTAACCATTTAGTCAAACAGGTAATTAAAGGATTTTTTCCTATAGTTTAAATGTAATACTTTATTTGTTTTTAGATATGCATGACAGTAGAGTGTATTTTGACATATTATGCATATATGGGATGCAACCCATTAAAATTTTAATCCCATTCTTGTGGTTGAACATGGCATAGAGTTACACTGGTCATGTATTCATGTACAACTATAGGAAAGTTATATCTGATTCATTCTACTATCTTTCTTATTTCCATCCGCCCTCCCTTCCCTTCACTTCCCTTTGTTTAATCCAATAAACTTCCATACTTTCTCTCATATCCTACCTTGTTGTGTCTCTCAACATATAAAAGAGAACATTTGACCTTTGTATTTTTGGGACTGGTTTATTTCACTTAGCATAATATTCTCCAGTTCAATTCATTTACAAGCAAATGCCATAATTTCCTTATTTAAGGCTGAGTAACATTCCATTGTGTATGTATACCACATTTTCTTTGGTATATTTTTTTTCATTTCCATTCATCTGTTGAAGGGTATCTAGGTTGGTTCCATGACTTAGCTATTGCAAATTGAGTTGCTATAAACACTGATGTGACTGTGTCACTATAGTATGCTGATTTTAAGATCAGGGATATAAATCAAGTAGTGGAATAACTGGATCAAATGGACGTTCCACTCCATGTTTTCTGAGGAATCTCCATACTGCTTTCCAGAGTGGTTGCACAATTTTCAGTCCTACCAGCAATGTATGAGTGAACCTTTTTCCCCACATCCTTGTCAATATTTATTGTTACTTGTATTCTTGGTAATTGCCATTCTGACTGGAGTGAGATGGAATCTCAGTGTAGTTTTACTTTGCATTTCTCTGATTGCTAGAGATGTTGAATATATTTTTCATAGATTTGTTGACAATAATATTTCTTTTTCTGTGAAGGTCTGTTCAGTTCCTTTGCTCATTTATTGATTGCGTTATTTGGTTTTTTGGTGTTAAATTTCTTGAGTTCTTTGTGTATCCAGGAGAGTGATGCTGTATCTGAGGTGCAGGTGGTAAAGATTTTCTTCCATTCTATAGAGTCTCAGTTCAAGTTCTTGATATTTTCCTTTGCTGTGAAGGTTTTTAGTCTGAATCCATCCCATTTATTGATTCTTGGTTTTACTTTTTGTGCTTTAGAGTTTTTATTGAGGAGGTCTGTTCCTGAGCCGATGTGATGGAGAGTTGTGCATACTTTTTCTTCCAATAGGCGCAGAGTCTCTGGTCTAATACCAAGGCCCTTATTCCACTTTGAGTTGAGATTGGTACAAGGATGAGATATAGGGGTTCAATTACAATCTATTTCATATGGATTTCCAGTTTTCCCAACACCATTTTTTGAAGAGGCTATCTTTTCTCCAATGTATGTTATTTGCTTTTTAATCATTCCACAGAAAAAATACTATAATCTTTTAGCTCTCATGAAAATAACCTTTCTTTTCTAGTAAAATAAATGAATTACTGATTTAAAATTGCCTTATATCTAATGTTTATTTACATTCTGATTAATTCCTTCTTTTTTCATGGTGAGCAGATCATTCTTACTATCATTCTTCAGGAAGTTCAACTGATTTAAAATATATTAAAACCTGTCATTAAATAAGCAATGAAAGATAACATTGCATAAATCCTGCAGTGTCTTTGTATTCTGCTTTATCATCACGTTACTTATCAGTACTTCTTGCTCCTTTTCAATCTACTTGAAATGTATGTAGAGTTTTCAAAATACTGCTAGCTACAATTTGTTTAGCCATATTAGTGATACAATTTAACTTACAAGGTCAAAATAAAATTAATGGTATATCTAGTATAAACATGTAGTGAATTCAATCACTATTTGCTCAGTGTCTCAATGCATATAATTTACTCCTTCCAGGGGCTTGCTTTTTCTGTCCCTTTAACAATTTGTCTTGCCAACAGACTTGAATAACTAGATTATTTATATTAAAATTGCTTATAAAAATAAAATGGAACATAATGAATCTATTGACACAAAAATCATTATTAAAAATTTCAAAGTTGGGTTATTATTAGTTTTCATAATCATGTATCTACTTTATTAATGAATTAATGCAAAATCAATGACTTTTTGTAGACCATTTATATTGTTGAAATTTTTAAAAAATGCTCATAATCATTTGTTTTCATTAAAATTAAATAATTCAATTAAAAAAGAAGATAATAGGATTTTGAAATCAATGCTATTAAGAACCCAAGTAAGATTTTGTATTGTTATTTTCTATTATTTTTAGTTATTCATAAATTTATACCTTATTCTGAAATAGATGAAATCTTTTTCACAAATTGATTATCAGAATAAGAAGCTTATCACTTGACTTGGAAGATTACCAAAGTCAATATTCTCATATTGCATAGTAGCAAAGAAACCTCAAAGTGAATGACAACTGAGTCATAATAGTAAGTATCAAAACTGAGTCATGTCCTTTGACATTCTTGCCTCTCTCATTCTCCTTAGTATGAAGTCTAATACTACCTGGAAGGAATCCTCAGTGATTATATGTACCAGCAGAGTATGCTTAGGATGATTTTGCCAACATTTGACGCAGTAACAATATCTGTGTAACACCAACTTAAGACAAATATTTAGCTAGAGTTAGTGATTTAATTAATAATATTTCACCTAAAGAAGGAACAGATAAATATGAGAACAAAAAGTACAAACATTTGGCAAATGAGGAAATTTAGAAATATGAACATGGTTTACTAAGAGAAGATTAAATTTCATATGACAATTACTTTGAAATGATTGAAGATTCATGACAATGCAAAAATAGCATTAACTTTTAGAGTTTGAATATCTACATTTTTTACAATAGCATTAAGATAATTGTATTCTAAAAAGGAGCGAAATTTTTAGAAAGTATTCTACAATTATACATCTGATAAGATCACTTCATAAACCTGACTTTGTTTAATTTTTAGTCCTGTTATTTATGGAACTTTGCCTTCAGTTTTATCACAGAAGGTTTTAATTACTGCACTACATAAACCATCTGAGTAAATGAAATTCCCTTAGTAAAGAGATGTTTTCTAGTGTGACTGCTAATTACAGATGCACCACTTTGGCTCCAGTCCACATTTATTAGTAAACTCTGAGACAAAAGGTTATTTCATATGGCTAATAAAACCAGTGATGGTTAATTAAGAGATTTAAGATTCATTTTTGTTTATTAAGAAAATCTGATTAACTTTTTTTATGCTACCACATTTCACCTATGCAAGAAAAATATATGGATAATACTGTTCACTACATGACTTTTGTTTCATCTTTTTTCTTGATAGTTGCATCTGTATACCTCACAAAAATGTAAAGTTAAAGAAAAATTTTTAAAAAATAGGAAGGAAGGCAGGAAAGAAGGAAGAAAGGGAGGCAAAAACTTCAATTAAAATAGAAGGGAAAAAATGATAAGCAATCCAGATTCCTATGTATGAAGAAAGGTAAAACTTTCCATATTCCACTATTTTTATTCATATACTAAAAAGGAACATATTATGAATTATTATACATAAATGAATGCAATTACATTTGTATGTTAGACCTATTTTACTTTATTTACCCCAACATTCCATTTGAGCTGATTTTCATGTTCAGAAATTTAATGAAATTATTTTTACCTGCTTCAATTTAGTGAAAGATTTCTATCAAAAATTAATAGGATCAGGAGTACATGAGAAAATATTCACAACGTTGATTGTAAGTTTGCATTCATTGCTGTTCTGAAGCCAATAGTGGCATTATTATTTACAGTCAGTGTTATGTGCTCATGTAGGTGTTTTGAGGCATAATCTTTTATGTACTGAAACATTAACAGTCACTAAAGTTTTCACCAGTGGTTAATTGGTTTGAGGTACAGAAGGAAGGTAGAGAATAGGATACATAAAGGTTATATCATTTATTTGGTAATGATGGGCTGGTTGCATTGGAAATCCTTATAATATCATCATAGGCTGTTCAGGGCATCTGTCAATTAAGGTATGCTCTGCAAAGCAGAGGCACGTTTGTCATCTTTAATGGAGACTCATTTCTTGCAGCAACATAGTAAATTACGGTGAAAGGACAAAGAAAGAACGAGGTCATTGATGTTGTGTGATGTAAGAACGGCGAAAGAGAGGACATCTTCAGCCTTGACATGCCCTCTTTGCTAAAACCACATCCGGAGAGACAGAGTAGAAGACAGAAATACGGAATGAGGAATTGCAGTTGAAAACCTTTAAGAAACTGGAGCTACCAACTTTCCTTGATCATTCCACACACATGTCTCTCAGATCTCTTGTCCTTGAAAGTTCATCTTTCTAGACAACTCACTGGTTATTAGTCAGTATCTGTAAATTCATGTCCTCAGCCACCACACAAAGTAGCAGTCAAGAGTGTTGCTAAAAGTTATACCGACTGAGAAAGTTTCCCCTTATTACTCTCCCTGATGGCAATCCCTAAGTGATGCTGTTATTTCTTTAGCAATTACTTTAAGATAAGGCCAATATTTTGCATAGGGCTGTTGGAAAACTCCATGTTTTATTATTTTATCATTGAATAGTCATAATCAATCATACATACTATCATAAATGTAGACTGAATAAACTAGTAGAATACTATCTGATGCTTTGGATTCTAGTCTCCTAGAGAAAGAAAGATCCGATATTATAGTGTTACAGAAAATATTTGTAAAACTATTTTAATAGCTTCACAAAGTACTGTTGTACATATATATTCTATTAAATATTCGTGCAGTAATTGCTTAAGGTAGAGTTTATAATTATATTCTATTATAAAAATGGTAATATCTTTTTGCCAATGACAAAAAATCTACAGGATTGTTTCTTAGAAATGAAGGCATTCCATTTAATTATTTAGACATCTTTAAAGCACTCAATATCTTATTTTCCAGAGGAATTGGACACTACCATAAGCAATGTTTTTAGAGTATGAATATGGTTGATCTCTAAGTTTCCATGCATAGGTCTGTGTTTTGATATTGAAGATTTTTCAAAATCCACATGATGATGCCAAGTCATTTTAAATTTCAATAAATATTAAAAAATTGGATTACTAACAGGATATTCAGAAAAAAACAATGAATTGAAAAAATGAAAAAATGTATTCACATAGACTGTATAACTTTAAATTGATCCTCATTAATATGATCAAAAAAGGAATTGTAAAATATTAAAACGAATTTGTGTTTTGGGGCACAATATTTATTCTAGTAATTGAGGCAAACTCTTTTTGTTGTTGTTGTTCTTATATAATACCTTCACCTCATAATCAAACAAAAGTCTTGGAGTCTAATTATGATTGAAGGTTTAAAAAGAGCAATTATTTCTCACATATTTTACCAATTGCAGAGACCTTTCAAAGCCTTTATTGATTTGTCATAGTGGTAATTAAAACTGGATTTATAGACACTTCCTGTAATTGATAAAGAAAAACTCTAAGATGATAAGTAGAACTTGTACAAAAACATTGCTTTCTCATGAGTACAGAAATTCTTGATATAATTAAACTATTTGATTAATTACACTCATGAGAATTCTAGTACCATCACATATGCAAGAACTAATACTTCACATACAATATTTTATTTAAATAGGACAACTGATTCTACCTACCTACACAAATAGACATGGGCAACAATTTGCACTTATAGCCATTAGTGCTTATGTTTATTGCTTGTTTTATGAGGATCTTCTGTTCCCTATCAAAATATATTATGTTCCAACTTTTTGTTTGCTATTTAGAACCCATAATATGAGCAGTCATTGCAATTTTAAGGTGTCAACTTTATTCTTAGAGTTCAAATAACTAGTCCATTATAATTCCACATTACATTTTTATTATTGTATTCAAGAAATTATTTAGCAAATATTGTATGATTTAATATGAAATAGTCATAAAGAGCAAAAGACACCATACTTTGATACAAATTAGAAAAGTCACAAGAAATAAAAAAAAGAAGTAGTGATATTTTATCTAAATGGACAATTGTTACTCAAGTGGATTGTCTTTCTAGGCATATGAAGATTTTTGCCAAATTTTCTGAAGCAGAAATGTGTTTTCATATTAAATGGCTTTATTTTTAGGTGTTGCCAGTTAATTTGCATTTTAAAAATACTGAGTGCTAATTAGATTACTAGTAGAATGCCAGTCTGGTTTCCTTCATTGGCAACCAACGAGCAAACTGTTACAAAACAAATGAGGAGGCTTGTTCCATTCTATGCCATTACTAAAAGTATGGTAAAGTCATTTACAACCATCTACAAAATTATTAGAGCACAGTGAATAGTTTTAAATGAGTGATGTAGGAATCACAGTGTTATCTTAATAGGAGAGGATGCTTCTGTTGAGGATCTCACAAGGTAATGGTAAATATGTAATTATGGCACAGTGCACTAAAGACAATATCAGAGGACTTGACCCTGCTTTCCTTCTGTATTCTTTCAGAAACTCAAGTTATCTTTTATTCTTCTTGAATGGTAACCTCTATTTGGGAAGGAGGTTCAAATAAATGAATGTTTAATATTTCCAAAAGAGATATTAAAACTGAGTAGAATTTTGTAACTAATATTTAAAGAGCATTATTTTTCATTTATATGCATGATGGTGTGAGTTTTTTAAAGGTATTTAGAGAACCCCAGAAAACTATTGTTTTTACTGCTGAATTATCGATATTTCCTCTATATATGTGTGTGTGTTTGTGTGTGTGTATGCAATTACATGTTTATATATTTAATTAAGTAAATTTTATGATGGTTACACAAAGAATATCACTGATATCAATATTCATAGAAATAAAAATTTTGATGGTCAAATGATGATTTCAAAATTGTAGTTTTAAAATGGAAAAAATATTCCTTAAATATTTCAGACTTCCTTTGATCTTCAATCAGTTGCTTTGATGCAGCTGTAGTTTAAGCTTCATCAAAAACTAATTATGTTTAGGCCAAGATTATGATGGAGTGATCATATAATTCCAGCAGTTTCTTTAGATCTCACTTATAAAATAATTTGAATTGTTTTCTATTGACTCAATAGTTTGATTCTCAACCAATTGTTCACTGCAAGCCTTGTCTTTACACCTAAGATTATAATGAAGAATAAATATATTGACTGGCATATTTTGATTCTACATTTTATTATCATTTTTATCAAAGGCTTTAAAGTATAGTTACATAAATTTCAGGTACAACCAGTGTTGTATAAAAATCAATACGAGGATTTCTCAATACAAGAATTTCTAGACATATCAGGCTGTGCAAGACAAAGTGATAATACCTTTGAAGACCCTTAAGATTTTTAAATACCCAAGGGACTGGCAAATATTGAATTGACAGAAATTTACACAGTTAATTATTTAATATGAGGATATATTTGTCATTAACATGAACATATGTAAGACAATAATAAAATATGATCATTAACCAATATAGTAAGTAATCCTGTTATGATTGCAGTTTGATTAACTAGACAATTAAAAATGTGTGGCATATAATGAAATTTATTTTGTTTTTCATGTAAATGAATTCTCTTAAAAATCAGAAATCATTTCTACAGAATGATATCATGAAATTCTTGACTTCGAACTCACAAATTCAAGATAAAATGGTTTGGGGAGAAAGGGGGAATTCATTGACCTAGAGTCATGAATTACTGTAGATTAACATGAAGTTGTGATTTAATTGAACCTAACACAGGTATGACATCAGGAACACACCCTCATTTCTTATTCACAACTTCTTTTCTGAATGTTAATTTTATTCTCAAATTTTGACCCTTGACTGTATTTGGGTATAAATCTAATGGTCCAACAGATATAAATGAAATATTTTTTTCCTCTCATCTTAAGTTTAATGAAAAAAAATCCACAAAAGAGATTCTGACTAGTAATTCAAAGAGGCAGTTTCTGGTAGAAGTTTATGAGTTAACAAGTCATTGTTACTACCCATCTTATACATGGAAATACTTAAGGTTTAGTATTTCCAGGAATACTTTTGTTATCAAGAAAAATCTTCTGCATTTCAATGAGTGACATAACAGTATATCCCTGTGAGGAATAAGTTATACAGTTGCCCATCTCCAAGTGAACCTATGGTTTCACAAGCCATTATAAAAAGCATTTGAAAAGGAAAGGAAGAAAGAATCCCCAGGCATCCAATGAAAAATTAGATGAGCTTTGTTGAAATGAATACATATTATTTTGTACCATATGATATTTCTATCCACTGCAATTGGGTGAAAGAAATTCACATATTTTGAATTTGTGAGAACTATAAAAATCATGACTTGGCTATTAATTTAAACTTAACCATGGAGCAAGTTTCATGTAGTCACTCTTCCTATCAGCATCAATTCCCCAAGTTCCCTGAATTTTGCTTTCTCGATCTCTTCCTAATGTAGTTAAAATGGTACTCAACTTTCATTACAACAACCATTCTTATTATTTAGATGAACATAATAAACATCTAACTTGTCTTTCTATATTTTTCTCTAAATTATTCTTCATGTTTCACTAATCTCTGAAATAGTAAAATTTGATTAAAAGATCTCATTAATATATTTTCCTTGAAGTGCATCTTATTCTAATCATAAACAAATTATTTTTCTCAACAGAGTTGTGTTCTGAGTCCAAGACCCATACATTTCACTTTTAACACTTTTTCTGCCTTTTAGATATACTTTGATATTAGCATGTTAACATGAACTTTTCAAGCAAAATTTTGTAAAAGGAGATTTTTCACTTTTTTTATTTTATTTTAGTTCATTGTACACAAATGGAATACAACTATCATTTTTCTGGTTGTGCACAAAGTCGAATTTGCCTATTCATACATATACATAGGGTAAAGATGTTTGTCTCATTCTATTATCTTTCCTTCCCCACCTCCTCCCCACCCCTCAGTATAGGAGATTTTTTTCATAATAATTTGGGAATGTATAATTTTCATAATACCTCAAATCACATGATTGAGATTATTTGTCAGGAGCAGCAAATGAGCAGTGATCCTTGAACCCCTTCCAGGAACTCTCCATGCAAAGGCCTTGATTTGAGACTGCGCAGCTCTTGTGGTGATGCCCTGTTCAAAAGGAGGTTTCATGCCAGCCACAGAATTATCAGTTCATAACCTAGGTTCAAATGCCAGAAGCCTGGGTATAGAAAATTATTAATGCAAGCTGATAGTTCAAAATGAACTGTTTATACCTTCAACTTCAGTTCTGTTTATCTTGAGGAAACTTTGTCACAATAAAACCTTTTGATGTTAAAACCTGTATAATAACTGTGCCATGCTTGTTTGTGGTCACTGCTTCCCTATGAGGGATGTTGGTGAACCACTGGGACCCAACTTTTCCTCTACTTATGTGTTTGTGTGTCTTTTCTTCATCTCACACCACCCAGTTCAGTTACCTGAATTAACGGCTGTGCAAGTAGTGACAATTATTTTCCAGTTATGTATGCTCCTGCCAATAACTACTTTTAGATAATAAACTGACAAGTAGCTACCAGTTGTGTGTATATATGAGGTATAAATAAACATCAGTATAAATGCAGAATGAAAAATATTTGGTTATAATATAAATGATTTTAGAAGGTTTGATCATCTAAAGAATATTGCACATATTTATATCTTGAAAAAAACATACATATATATTTATGATTTATGTGTATATATATATATATATATACACATATACATACATATGTATGTTTGCTCACTTTTATCTACAAGAATCTGGGAAAGGATAAAGAAAATATTATGTCAAACATTGCCAGTTCTTTTAGATATGACATGATGAGACTATTTCCATTCAGCATATTCCAATCAGTGTCTTTATATATGCAAAACCAAACGCAGAACTGAAGAGTAAGGGGAGATTTTATTCATGTATTTGATGAAATAAAGAGAGGAGCCAAAGTCACAGAGTGGTGGAGAATAGAGTATCAGATTAATCTCTTGTTCAGTGGCAGAAAACAACAGGAGGGGGAACACTGGGGAAATGGATAATGAAAACTTCCTAATAAGCTGGCTGAAGGACAAGATAATAGGTTCAATTTTAAGGACTTTTATATTGGAAACCAGGATGATCTGCTTATTGCCCCCGGACAACTCAATTAAAACACTCTGTGTTCTTTGTCTGATTTTGAGAAGTTAGCTCAATTAGTTCAATTAAGTATTTCCACAAAGTTTTTGATTAAAAAACAACCACAAAATCTCAGCGGTATGCAGAAATTAACGTTTGCTTCTTATGCATAAGTTCAGTGAGTTAATCCACATCTACTTGGATCAGCTAATACTTAGCTGCATTCCAGGTGTATGTGATTTTTCTCCTGGGTCACTGAGCTACCTCCAGCACTTCCTTTTGATAGTGATAACAAAATGCAAAAGAACAAGAAAAATGTATAATTATTCTTGAGGTAGAGCTGAAATTGTCATGTGATTACTTCTGTGTCTTCATTATTTTATTGGTTAAAGCATGTGAAAACCCCACGCACAGATTCAATGGGTAGAAAAAAATAATCTCCTTCAATTTAAAAATAACCAAAAGTCCTAAGGAAAAAAATCATGGATGAGGTTTAATAGGTAGAAAAATTACATAAATTATTGCACATTCATCTTTCTTGTCCCTACATTGGATGATAATATAATTTTTTTCCTAAGCGTCATCTGTCACCCCTGAAATTCAGAGAGATTCTGGAAGAACCACCAAGATTCACAATAAAGTATAATAAGAAAGTCTAGACACTTTGAAAAATAAACCTCAAAGGTGAGAGCTACCAGAAGGGTCATTTTGAATTAAATTTGGTGGGAGATAAGCCTGAGTTGGCCATGAATTCACATGCAACACAGACTGTGTCTTGAACCAATTACTACCTAAATGACTAAGGCAGCCATGCCGTTTATTTCTAAAATAATAATACAGGGTCTTCATACATGAATCTCATTTTAACATTGCTTCCTATTCATAAGTAACTATCAGAAATCATTTTGAATCTGAGATTGCACTTTCAACCCTTACATTTTAGACAGGAAATTTACATAAAAAACAGTATGAACTTTTAAAATATGAAAGAATTTTTGTCTTCTTGTAGCAGGCAAAGAAATGGTCTACATGTTCTTATGTGAACTAACATGAAAAACATACAATTTAAGTGTCCATCAACTGAAGAATGGATAAAGAAAATGAGGTATATATTCACAATGGAATAATATTCAGCCATAACATGAATGGATGTGGCATAGTGAGTCCCAGAACTGGGTATATCCACAGGACCCTAAAACAAAAAAAGAAGAAAAAAAAAATAAACTACATGAATTGAAGAGGGATGGATGAAGTGGAGGGAGAAGAAGGAAGGGAGTATGGGCTAGGGGGAATTGGAGCGGATTGTGTTCCATGCTTTTGTAATAAGGTCAGGGTGTATCCTGGTGTTGCATCTAACTAAAAGGAATTTGAAATAAATCTTGTCATTTGTGACAACATACATGGAATTAGAATATTATGTTAAGTGAAATAACTATCACAGAAAGACAAGGACCACAGGATCTTACTCATGTGGAATACAAAAAACAATCTGATCTCATATCGGGTGAGAGTAGAATAATGGTTGGCAGTAACTGGGAAGAGAGGGCAGAACGAGGAGAGGTTGATCACTGGGTGGAGAGGTGATTCTAGGTACTAAGTTATAGTTAGGTGTAAGAAGTCCTTGTGCAGTATTCTATATTGAGGTGACAACAAATAGCAATAGCACATTTTACTTTTCACTAAACTAGATGAAAAGCTTTAAAATGTTCCTACCACAAAGTAGATAGATATGTGTAACCCGATTTAACATCACACAATACAAATGTAACAAAACACCACATGGTATATAAATCTTTTTGTTTTCATGTCCAAGTTTAAAATTAAAAGGATACATTTATAGATGTTATAAGATTTATATATCTTACAGCAGTATACCAGAGATTACTATACTGAAAGAATTTAAAAGAATTCCTGGAGATAGTTTCAAGAGGCTCTAGAGAAGGAAAAGGAATTGAAGATTGACACAATAGTCAACCTTCCACAAAATCGATATAGAAAAAGAAAAAAGATGAAAGTTGTCAGAACCATAGAAGTAACGTACATTTTTTGAAGTCTCTGAGGCTCTTCTCTAGAAGTTATCAATAGTTTATAATTTCAAGTACATTGGAGTAGGTTATCGCTTGTATAACAGTACTCAAAAATATATGAAGTCATAGGTTGGGTAAAAGGGAATCTGATTTCAGATTCTAAATGTATAAGCACAAAAAAGAAAGCCATAGTACTGCTTCATGGATGTGAATATAAGTTCTACAAAAAGAATTGTGCTGGATATCATTAAATAGAGGAAAAGCAGGATGGATTTAACTAAGGTATCTCTAAAACTATTTTGAGAGTCATTTTGGGAGAAATATAACATAATACATGAAGAGTTTTCTTTCTGTAAGTCAAGTTCATTAAGAAAGAAGGAACACAGTAAGAAATGATTGTCTTCTTAAAGAAGAGCCGAGGATGCTGAAAATTGCAGCTCAGGTTAGTTGAACTCAAAAATGATGAGGCAGCCTTTCGAAGCAGAGTTCCCAGATCTCAAGGGGCAGGAGGTTTGCTGATTTCCAAGAAGAGATGTCTCTAAACTGATGAATATGTTCCCTTATTTGCTGCTACTTTATAGTAACAGTCACAAATAAGAGAGTTATAAGAAACTCCTTTCCATAATTAGCTAAACATAGTATGTAGTTTATTACTGTAAAAAAAGAAAGGTAGGAGGATAATACTTGGGTCATAAACTGCCAAGAAGTCCAACCTCTGTTTCAGAGATAGCAAAGAATTTCCTATTCCATGAAAACAATAATGTCCAAATGCACATAAGCAGTTAAGATCTCAGGAACTAGAGCCTTCAGACCAGCTTGCCAGGGAGAGAGGAAATTTAAAAAAAAAAAATGTCTAATATTCAATTTTAAATACTCCACTTCTTTCGAGACTTATTTTGTAGAAAGTTTAAAACAAAGGAGTGTGTTTCTTAGAGTCTGTTCTAAAGAAATAGAACAGGCATGGAATACAGATTTCAGTAGATTGATTGAGAACAGGAAATTCAGTGAAGAGGTGATTCTGATTTTGTAACTTTGAGAGAATTAAGAGGCATCTCACAGAAGGCATTTATTTCTCTCATTGTGATATAATGGGGTTTTAGCCAAGCATATTTAACCTTGAAAGTCAGGGCAAACTCTGCTAATGTTTGCTTTATATAGCCTAATATATGTTAACTCTTTAAATATTGATTCAAGGAAGAAATATATGGTAAATTACATTTCAATTACATAGTGTTTCAAGTATTCTTTTAAAACTAGAAGGTGCAGAGTTTGCTTTTACATCTAGCTTTTTAAATACTATTTTTGGATACTCAAATAGCACTCAAAACCAGAGTTTACAGCAGAAGGAAAACTCCACCTTCTAAAAACTCAGGACTTTATTTCTTAAATAAGAAAATAGAGAGATCTAGGACCTTGTCAAAATTTGTAATGAAGATTTTTGTAATATCTCTGACTTAGCACTGCTAACATGTATTGATGAAATATGTGGAATTGTATTTATTTAAAAAGTTATGAAGTAACTGATGATATATTTGCATGTGGAATAAAGGTCTGTTTGATGTGTTTACTTAAAAAATTAGTTTATCTTTCATTCATAGTCTCATAGCATCTTGGTATACCAGTCAGGTACTATTCAGTATAGGAAGTCCTAGGGTCTGGTAAAGGTGATTTTTAAAAATAATATATTTCAAATTTCTCTGCACCTTTTTATTTTTAGAAGTAACAATATGGTTGTAATCTATAATTCTCAGTTGTTCCTTTGATTCTGCTAGCATAGAAATATTCCAATTGACAAGTATCACAATTAAATTAAGTCCTCATTTTTAAAAAATTACTGATGTTAAACTACATATATTTAAAATGGATTTGACTACTTTTGACAAATGTTCCCGGAAACCAGATGGTTATATAATTTATCTAATAAAAGTGTCCACCAACCTACCGAAGTTTCTTCCTGCACCTTTTATATTTTTTTTCCCATGCACTATCCCTCTGGCCCAAACTGCAAGTCAACTATGTTTCTACTTACTGTCACTGTAATGAGTTCGAATTAACTAAAACTTCTGCCTAAATATAATCATGTAATGGATATTCTTCTTTGTCTGGTTTCTTTCACTCAATATGAGCATAGTAATTTTGAGAATTCATCCATGCTTCTGCACATGTGAAACGTTTATCCCTTCCATTCCTGAGTAGTATTCCATTATGTGAATGTATCCTAGCCTCTGGATTAAAGGATCTAAGTACAAATATGGTCACAATATCAACTGAATTTTATATGAGTAGAGGGAACAAATATTTATATTTAACATTTTGAATAGATATAATTTTAGTCCACTTCTATTTTTGTGCTTTTTGAAAATTCTAATTGTGATGAAAAATCATATGAACATGAAATTCACCACACAAACAATTTTTAAAGGTATCATCAGTTATGTGTCTCCAGATATCCTGTTGTCTTGCAAAACTTTGATATTTTATATCCATAGAAAAATAACTTTCTATTCTCTCCCCCTGGTCCCTGGTAGCCACTACTCTGCTATTTGTTTTTAAAAATTAAGCTATTTTAGATACTTTACATTAGTGAAACCATGCAGTCTTTTTCTTTTTGCGATTGTCTTATTTCACCTAGCATAATGTTCATTATTATGAACCTCAAACAGCCTTGCTTAAAAAATGAAAAGATGGAAGCAACCCAAATACCCATCTACAAATGAATAGATAAAAATTGTGGCACACCATGCAATACGCTCATCCAATGTATAGTCAACATATTCATATATGTACATTCCATATATTTATTGTTATTCATCCATCAAAAGGAATGAAATATTGATAGGTGCAACTACATGGATAAACCTTAAACACATGTTAAATAAAATAAACCAATCACATATACTTCATGATTCTATCCATAGGCCGTGTCCCCAACAGGAACATCTGTAGAGATAGAAAGTGGATGAGTGATTGCATTAGACTGTGGGGAGACTGTGGAAAAGAGGAGCAATAGCTAAGCCATGCAGGGGTTTCTTTCTGAAGAAAGAAAGTGTTCTAAAACTGACTGATAATAGTTGCACCTGTCTGTGAATATACTAAAACCATTAAATTGTACACTTGACTTTTTAAACCATTTTATTGAGATATGATTGACATAGAAAAAGCTTCACATATTAAATTTTACAATTCAATGGATTTGGATATGTTACCCTTTTAAAACTGTCACCAAAATCAAGGTGATAAGCTTATCAATCATGTCCAAAAATTTTGGTGCATCCCCTTTGATGTCTGGATTCATGTATATGTATCTGTATTTTAACTTAAAGATATTTTTTCTTTTGAAATATCATCATTTAACATAATATCTACCCTCAGCAAATTCTTAAGTGTAAAATACAATATTGTTAATGATAGGCACTATGTTATTACAGCAGATCTCCAGAACTTACCCATCTTACCTAATAGAGTCTTGTATCCTTTTACCAATTTTCTCCTTCCCCAGATCCTGAAAAATACTCTTACACTCTCTGGTTTCACATGTTGGACTATATTAGATTCCTTATAAAAGTGGTATCTTATAGAATGTGTCCTGTGTCCAAATTATTCTGCCCAGTACAATGTCTTCTAGTTCCAACCATGTTGTTGCAAATAGTTGGATTTCCTTATTTTTTAAGTGGAATTATATTGTATTACATGTATTCACCATACTTTCTCTATCCATTCATCTATCAATAGACAGCAAGATCATCCAAATCTAGGCTCTTCTGAATAATGTTTCAATGAATATGAAAGTATTGGTATTTGTTGAGATTCTGACTTCAAATTCTTGGGATAGTATTTTAGTCAGCTTTGCATTGCTGTAACCAAAAGATCTGATAAGAATAGCTTAGAGGAGAAAAGGTTTATTTTGGTTCATGGGTTTGAAGGCTCTGTCCATAGTTCTGGGTCTGAGGTGAGGCAGACATCATGGCAAAAGGGCATGGCAGAGTAATGCAGCTCAATACATGAAAACCAGGAATCAGAGAAAGCTCTCTGCTCACTGGGGACAAAATATAAACCCCAAAGATATGCTCTGAGTGACCTACTTACCCTACACCATACACCCTACACCATCCCTGCCCACTCAGCTAATCTATATCTGTGAATTAATCCACTGATTTAAGTTGCAGCTCTCATAAGCTAAACATTTCACCTAAAAACATTCTTGCATTGTTTCACACATGAGCTTTTGGGGGACACATATCTACACTATAACAGACATACATCCTGTGTTACTCATCATTGTGTTGCTATCATGCTCTGACCAAAATGCCTGATAAGATCATCTTACAGGAGGAAAGATTTATTTTGGCTTACGATTTCAAAGGATCCAGTCCACAGTTAGTTAACTCCATTGCCCTGGACCTGACATGAGAGAACATCATGGTGGAAGGACATCATGGACGAAAGCTTTGAGTTCATGGCAGTCAGAAAAGGCAAGGAAGGGGAGAGAAAGACAGGTACAAAAACAGAGTCTGAGGAAAGACAAGAGAGAAGAGAAAGAGAAGAGAGAGAGGAGAGCACAGGAGAGAAGACAAGCCCTCCCAAGGAATTCCCCCAGTGACATATATCCTTCAACTGGGTCCCACCTCCTAGGAGTCCATGCAGCCATCAATGGATTAATTCATTGATGAGGTAAAAGCCCTAATGATCCAATCATAAGAATTTGGAGAATATTCCAAATCCAAACTTTAACAGGATTGATGGATGGATCATATGGTAATTTTATTTTTAATGTTTTGAGAGAACTCCATACTTTTTTCCATAGTAGTTGTACCAGTTTAAATTCCCACCAGGTGTAGAAGTGTTCCCTTTTTGCTAGCCTTTGCTTTTTTTTTTAAAAGATGGATCTGACATCTCATTGTTGTTTTGTTATCAGTTCCCTGATAATTAGTGAGCTGAGCATCTTGTGATATATCCATTTGTCACTTCTATGTCTCCTTTGATGAAATGCATATTCAGGTCTTTTGCCCAGTGTTTAAGTTTTCTTTAAAAATTCTTTTCTTAAAAGCATGATCTCCCTACTTATGTTCTTGGCCTTGAAGTGCAATCTATATACACTGATCAGAGTGACATTTTAACAGCATGAATTACATCATGTTAGTCCTCTTTGTGTAAACTACTAGAGATACCAAAATTTTTTCATATATTTGTTGATCATTTGTATTTTTTCTTTGGAGAAATATCTGTTGAATCTTTTGGTCTATTTATTGATTGGGCTATTTATTTCCTTGTTAACTTTTTTGAGTTCTTTATATATTCTGGATATTAATCCTCCATTGGAAGAGGCAAATTTCCATTCTGTAGACTTTCGCTTAACCCTCTTGTTTGCTTTGCTATGCAAAGGCTTTTAACTGTGATGGCATTCCACTAACTGATTCTTGGTTTTATTTCTTGAGCTCAAGGTGTCTGATTATGGAAGTCAGTGCCTGTGCCAATATATTAGAGTTTTTACCCTATGTTTTATTCTAGCAGCTACAAAGTTTCTGATCTAATTCCTAGGTCTTTGATCCACTTTGAGTTGACTTTTATGTAGGGTGATAGGTATGGATCTAGTTTCATTCTTCTACATTTCAATAACCAGTTTCTGCGGTACCTTATTTTTTTTAAAAAAGCTATATTTTTTCTGCTATATGTTTTTAGCACCTTTGTCAAATATCAGATGACTATACCTATGCGCATTTATCTCTGCATCTTCTTCTATTCCCTTAATTTCCACATTTGTTTCGATGCTAATACCATTCGGTTTTTTTGACTATTGCTTTTTAGTATAATTTGAGATCAGATACTGTGATACCTCTAGAGTTACCCTTCTTGTTCAGTATCACTTTGACCATCTGGGTCTTTTATTCTTCCATGTGGATTTTAGAACAGTTTTTCTAGTTCTGAAAAGAATGTCATTGCTATTTTGAAGGAGATTGCACACAATCCGTGTAATGCTTTTGGTAATATGATCATTTTGGCATTATTAATTTTCTCTGTCCAAGGACTTGAGAAATCTTTCCATCTTCTAACTGCTTTCTTCAGATTTCTATATTTTTTATTATAGAGGTCCTTCACCAGAGGTCCTTGGTTAAATTTATTCCCCAGTTTTAATTGTTATTGCTTTTGAGGTAATTGTGAACAGAATTATTTTCCTGAGGTTATTAATTAAGATTTGTTGGTTATGTCTACAAACAGGCATCCATTTCATCTATGTTTTCAGGTTATAAAAATTATGTTAATTTCATATTATCCTTTTCATGCCACTTGTGTCATTCCTAAATCTTTTAAACTGTGCATATTCTGTTTTTAAATTATTTGGTTAGGAATTTATCAATTTTTAATCTTCTCAGAGAACCAGCATTTAGTTTTATTGATTTTTCCCTGTAGTTCCTCTATCTTTTGCCACCAAGACTCCTTTTTTACCCCCTCCTACATTTACTTTGGCTTTCATGTATCCTTCTCTTAAATTAATACTTCTCTCATTTACTAAGTTGAAGTCTGATTTTGAAATCATTGTTTTAAAATACATATTTGTATCTATAAAAATCCTGTAAGTATTGCTTTAGCAACTTTCTAGAAACTTTTGCAGTGTTTTAAATTTTATTAATTTCATTATTAATTTTATAGTATTTTCTCAACATTTATTTTAAAGTTTGTTAATTTATTTTGAAATAACTTAGAAATTTGCAGATATATTTCTACTATTGATTTCTAATTTCATATCATTTACCTAAAATAGACTTTGTATGACTAGAATATTTTTAAATTTATTAAACTTATTTTATTGTCTGAATATCTACATCCACAGATTATAAATTTTGATGTGACAAAGAAATTACCATTTTGAATTGTGTTTTTACATTTCTCTACATAACAGAAATTTGTATGTGATGCTAAAAAGTTTTATCTTATCCTTTACTATTAAGTTAATGATTTTAATTAATCCTTTATCTTAATTTTCTGTGAAAATAGATTACAAGTTTTCTTCATTCCTCTAATGCAGATTCATGATCCCATCCATAAAGAAACCATATGAATACTATTTAAAATAATGAATCTTAGAAAAAATTAAGTCATCTTATGGATAGAAATGCTCTCTGACAATATCATTGAAATAATTTGCTTCCACCAGATTTTTCTTTCCAACACTTAAGGAAATCCATGAATGTCAATCATCAGGCAGGAAAAAATTTCTGTCAACCAAGACACTATACATGTAGATTAGTATAATTTATCTGTTTTCATTGGTATGAATAAAACCTTGTCTAATGTAAAAGCTTCCTACTTGGTCTTCCTACTCTGTGGCCTTACATTGTACTTACACAGCAATCAGAATGACCTTTTAACAGTATAAATAATATCATGCTATTCCTCTGTTTCAAAACCTAATGATTTCCTTCTCACTCAAAGTAAAATATGAACTCTACCCTAATCACAGAATCTAAAAAATGTATTTATGCTGTTCAAGATCCAAATATTCCATTTGACATTCTGCATATAATTTTTCATGGTCTGAACACCTTTATTTATGTATCTATATGTGTTACTTAATTAATATTTTCTTTGTTCTACATAGGAAGTTTACTCTTTTTCTAGCTTATATCCAGCTGTATCATGTATTCTTGATACTACCCCATAGTATGACTCAATTTTCAGATGCCAAGTGGATTAATTAATACTGGATGAACATATGAAAAGAGTGAATATAGTAGCAAAATAGAAGGAAATTTATATGAGTTTCTTGTAAAATATTACAGAATTATCTTTCTACTGCCTTGAGAGTATTCCTCAGATTAAATTTTCATTTGTTTTTCCTTAAACATAAATTAATGTTGAGTACAGATTACATAGTTTATATTAGATTGGAAAACAGATTATACAATTATATTAGATAATCTATATTTATCTATTGTCTCAATAGATTACATAAAATATTTGATTATATTAGATAATTAGATTTTGATACATATGAATTATTCCATAAACTGCCATTTGATGATCATTACTAATATATAAAAATCCTTTTCATTTGAGTTTTGAAAAATTGCATAATAATATTCCGTCAGAAATCTAAAGGAAGAACTACCTTATGTTTCAGCTAAAACACTCCTCAGTATTTAGCCAAAATGATTAAAGTCAGCACACTGTAGAGACACCTGGATCCATCCCATGTTTATTGTGGTGCAATGCACAGTGGCCAAGTTATAGAATCAGTCTTAGTGTGCATCGGTACATTGATGGATTTAAAAAAAATACTCGTCTACACATTGGAGTATTCTTCAGCCATAAAAAAGAACAAAATCATGTCAGATGTTTCTATGATATTCAATTTTTAAACTTTCCTGTTATTTCCCTGCAGGTTTCCATAACACATGGTAAAACACAGCATGTGAGTAATCAAGAAAAAAACAAAGAAAAATATTTACATGTTATTCCTGACAATTTTAAGCATTCCAACACATGTCAGTAAATACAATGGTGACTATTTGTTATTTGATCAGTTATCATGTATTGTAAAAGTGCTCATCTTAAAGCTTTGGGAGTCAACAATGCATGGAGACTCATCTCATCAATGGCCTTAAATGTAGTCATATATGCTAATTGCAGTTACTAGTGTCCTAAAAAAAGCCAAAAGCTTGTATAAACTATGGAATGTAATTGCTTTCTGTATATTAACTTTATTTCTAATACAATTGCTTTCTATGTTTAAACTTTGTTCTATATATTTAAGAGTAAAAAATACTTAGGGAAAGACAAACTAACACTGCTCTGTGTATGCAGTTTTATCTGCTTGAATTTTCTCTGTTCTTATGAATGTTTTATTTATAAATATACACACATACAGAACACACCTATAATTATTTATACCTTTCTCTAATAGTCCCACTGATGAGCACTTACATGCCTCCTACTCTTCAGCATTTCACACAGCTGCTAGCCCAGCAATTTTAAAGCCACCATATGACTCAGTCTGAGCATTCAGCAGCACTTCATGAAATGCCCCTCAGAACTCAGCCTGTTGCTCTGGGGGCTGACAGCTCTTCATTGATTGTATCTTTGAATTCCAATAGGAAGCCTTTGACTCAGTAGGTGGTTGGAATAGATCATGTAGAACTGAGTGCCATTTTTCACTTACAGAGTTATACATTAGCAATATTTATAAATCCAAGCATTTTAACTGTGAAGAATAATTTTAATATTTTTAGTCCTAAAATACTTTATTTAGTTCACTCACAATTAGTGTACTCAAATGGCAATCTACCTCTCTTTTGTTGCCCTACAAACTAGTATTTGTTCTTTTTTGTTGTTGTTGTTATTGTTTTTTTTGCAGTGCTGGGGATTGACCCAGGGCCTTATGCTTGGAAGGCAAGCACTCTACCAACTGAGCTATATCCCCAGCCCCAAACTAGTATTTCTCAAAGGTTAAGAATCCCATTCTTGTGGATCTCATATTCTTCTAAAAGGATGGCATTTTTGATCTTTAAGATATTATGCTATTAAGTGGAACTTTAAGAATTGCTTACTGAACTTCCAATTGTGTCTTCTAGAGCTTTCATTTTACTTTGCATGGTATGAGATAAATAGAATTTTGCCAGAGAATTAGAGCTAGGGAGAAGTCAAGCTTGGATTATAATGCATTACAAATGACAACCTGATTTGAATTCAGTACTTGTATAAAGTATAAGAATAAGTGGATATAAATTCTATTTAATAAACATTTATATTTATATATCTTTTATGTGTGCAAACATTAATGATCAAGTCCTAGGCCTAAAACAATTAGCATATATTTAGAAATGTAAATTGTTAATAACTTGGTGTAAGTTAATAACAAAATAAAATCAAATTCATATAGGATCAACAAAATAAAATATTTAAAGTATTAGTTTTTGGGGAAAAGCATTACAGAGAAAGAATTATTGTCATTAAAAGATGAAAGATGAACAAAATTTTGCTAGATCAATGAGTGGAAAAAAGAGCAACTTTGATGAAAAAAAATCTCATGAGAGAGAAGGTCCATTTTGAAATTATAATTAAATCCAAAGATGCTGGTTGGTTATATATTTTAAGGGTTTTCAATATGACACTAAAATACTATCATATGTTTATTTGCTTCTTTGTTTCTTATAATTCTTTGATCAGAGGAAAACCATTTGAGGATGATGGAGTTGGGATTAGGTATTTTGGAGCTCTGCCTGATTGCAGTGGAAGAGGTCAGTTCCAATGCCATTAGTACTATGAATGATAGAGATCATGAGAGTGTCTTTGAACTTACTAAAAACAACTGATTGATTAATGCTATTACATTTGTATTTTTATAATTCAGAATAGAGAAGCAAAATAATGTGTCTAAAAATCTTATAGAGTATGCAATTTTCAATAAAAATGCAATTAATTTTCATTCAGTTTTAGGGACCTTATCCTCACTTGTTATATTAATATATGTTTTGGTTGCAAGTGACAAAACTGTTAAGTATAACAAATAGGCAAATGAGAAGTACCTTGGCTCATGTACACCAGCTGCAGAAAGGACTGTAAAATGGGTTATATGTAGAAATAGTTGGTACTGTGAATTTGAATACTGTCAATTTTTCTTTCAGTTTTTCATTTCTGTTCCTTTCAGTGTTTGCTATTGTTGTTGTTTGCTTTGATATTACAGTTGCAGAAATTGAATCCAGAAACTTCTGCATGCTAGGGAAGGCCATACCTGTTCCTTTCATTTTGTTTTTCAATCAGGCTAAAATTACAGCTATTAGCCACTTTAGTCTGATGATGTAATAGATTCAAGTCAATGGGGAAAAACATACTTCACCTGTTGTTTGTTTATTTTGGTTCTGGGGATTGAAGGTAGGAGATTTTGACCACTGAGAAACACCCCAGCTCTTTTTCTTGGATTTTGAAATAGAGCCTAGGTTGACCAGAATTTGTGATCCTGCTTTAGCCTCCAGAGTAGCTGGTATTACAGGCATTTACCACCACACCTAGCCACAGATTGCATTTTAAACTGTATAGATTCATTTTTAAACTGACTTGGCCTGGGTCATGGTGAAAAACATGAAGTAATTTATAAAAATAGCAGCTCTCATCTGGATTACAAGAAAGAGATGATTTCCTTAAAAGAGAGTACCATTTTCCCTATGGCTATAACAGACTTTCAATGCTTTATTTGTAAACTTTCTTTCATACCTTCCCAATTTTCTTATAAAATGAGAAGTCTCATTTTTTTTATTGTGTATTAGAATTATTATTATTTTTTTTTATTTTTTACAAACTTCATTTTGATTCATTGTACGCATATGGGGTACAAATTTTCATTTCCATGGTTGTGCATGATGTACATTCTTATCATTCTAGGTAATTACACATGTACATAGGGTAATGATGTCTGTCTCATTCCACCATTTTTCATACCCCTGCCCCCTTCCCCTCTCATTTCCCTCTACATAATCTAAAGCTTCTCAATTCTTCTCTCACCCCCCCGTCCCTCCAACCAGGTTTTATATTATCATCCACTTATCAGGGAAAACATTCGGCCTTTGTTTTTGTGGGATTGGCTTGTTTCACTTAGCATGATAACCTCCAATTCCATCCATTTGTCTGCAAATGCCATAATATTATTCTTCCTATGGTTGAGTAGTATTCCATTGTATATATATACCACAGTTTCTTTATCCATTTGTCAATTGAAGGGCATCTGGGTTGGTTCCACAGTCTATTGTGAATTGAGTGAATTGTGAATTTCACAGCTATTGTGAATTGAGCTGCTATAAACATTGATGTGGCTGAGTTACTGTAGTTTGATAATTTTAAGTCCTTTGGGTATAAACCTGTTTGTTTTTGAGGAGGGGTACAAAATAGAGAATGAGGGTTAAAAAAAAAAAACCTTTTCCATTTAAAATATGGAGAGAACACTAATTAACAGAGAGCAATACAAGCCCAAACAACCAATAATACCCTTAATTCCTAGCTGGGCTTCCATGGTAAAGAGGAAATTACCCTGTGCCAGAGAAACAGCTCTGATTTGCCCTCTGAGACACACATCTAGAAACTGATAGGCAGGGGCTTATGTTAAGTCAATCTTTTATCACAGTAACCAAAATACCTGACAAGAATGATTTAGAGGAGGATTAGACAGCTGACTCCATTGCTCTGGGCCCAAGATGAGGCAGATCATCATGATAGAAAGACATGACTGAGGAAAACTATCAGATAATGGCAGCCAGGAAGCAAAGAGATGGGGGTTAGAAGCCTTGTGACAAGGTATATAATTCCCAATACATCCCCAATATATCTCTCTGTATAAAATCCTACTTCTTCCAGCCATGCCCCAACTGCCTACAGTTAAACAATCCATTAAATTATTAATCCATCAAATGGAGGTATCCACTGGTTAGGAGAAAGCTTTTGTAATTGGATCATTTCACCACAAACATTTCTGCATTTTCTTACATAAACTTTTCTGGGGGACACTTCACATCCAAACCTTACAGTGCTCTGCTGCCAATGACATAACTTTCTTCCACCAGACCCCAGTTCCTAAAAGTTCCAACACCTCCCCAAATGTCTTTAGAGAAACTGAGGGTAAGACTTTGAAATCTTGAAAACAGAATTGAGACACCTACTTAAGATAAGTTATACTCAAAGAAATATAATCTTAGTGAAAAGAGTAGAAGAATCAAAACTTCACATAAAACCATTTTCAATGGAAAGTTTTTGTCTGCTTTGGTACTTGTTGGGAAAATAAAAAATGTCCTCCTCAAACAATTAAGCTTGGTACCTAGATCTTCCCCAGCACAAAAGGAAAACAGAAAATTCCTACAAAAGAAAAAGAAAAAAGAAACCAAGAAACACCAAGAAAACAGAAAATAAAAGGAATTTTCTTACAAGGATAAATAAACTTCCAATAGACATCTAATATATGCCTGAAGATATAATGTGTATCTTTAAAATGCTGAGCAAAAATGCTTGCTGAAATATTAATCAAGAATAAGAGAAAAATCCATACTGTGTACTTTCAAATAACTGTGAAAATCCTCTCCCTGCATTATTTTTTAGAAAGTCTCATATCTTCTTGATAAATATTGAGAACAGTGAAAAGTTTATTTTTTCACTTCCTTCAATTGTATTTTAAGTTTAATACCTTGTTAAAATGTAAACTACCATTTATAGGATGTCAATAAAGTAACATTGAATGGAAAAATCTACTCATATCTTAGAAATAAAAATGTGGGGAAAAAGATAATCATCTGTATTATTATGTAAATTTATCAAATATATACAAATCTACTTTCTCCCTCCCATCCTTCCCCCAAACTCCAATCTGGGAATGACACATAAAACCTAAAGATAAATGCATTAAGTCATAAATTATTGTATAGTTTCTTATTATTTATTGCAGATGTATTAATTTATATTTGAGATTAAAGTTATTATTACTTTAAAGTTATTGTTACTTTGATTAGTATTTCCATAAACATTCAGTAATATTTCCATTGTAAGAATTTTTAAAATTACATTTAGGAAATATTTAGAGAATGTCATTTTTGTGTCAATTTCTAAATTAAAATTGTAATAGGAAAAAAATGGTTTACACATCTTTTTCTCAAACTCAACAATTTAGGACAGATTTTCCCAAAGATACAGAGATACAATTATTTTATTATATGAAATTACATTACAGAAATTTAGTATGAAGCGAATATACTTTTAATCTTAAACAACATAATGTTTTGCTAGATTTTAAATTAAATACAATCTAAATCCTCATCAGAGGATTTGCAAAGACCTTTGCAAAAGGACAAAATATTTTCTATATAGAACTTTAGTCTTGTCAGGAAAAGATTTTAACATTGTAACAAGTCAGATAAGGGTTAGATTTACTTGTCTCAAGAGACCCACAGCCTTTTTTAGGTGACTTTTAAAGGTCTCTTTTGAGTGGAAGATGTAGAAGACTAAGACATAAAGTAACAAATTGACTGCTCATGATTCATACTAATAAAACGCAAAGTGAGAATGCTTGTGCACATTACACACGCACAAAAAGAAGAACAGCTAATTCCTCCAAGGTGAAATTTATACATTTCTTTGCTGGAGAGGTACAGCTAGGGTTGTGATAAATTGCAATGCTCCTGGGGATGAGAATAGAGTCCTGGTTCCATATTCTACTGCCAGAACTTTTAAGATGTGTAGGGATTTGTACAGGCCCCTGAGCATCTTTCTGTGAGTGTATTTCCCCTTTATGATGCTGTCATATAAATCTCAGAAACAGATAGAGAGTGTTACAGTTAGATGTCCTGTGCAGATCTTTGTAAGTGGCAACCTAAACCTGAGCAGAATGTTGAGATATTTGGGATAGGTTAAGTGGGTATTTAATGCTCCCAACACTGCCTCGGATTTCATGCACACATTCTAATAGAGAAGAAATAATTTGAGTATTCCAAATTACACAGAAATTACACAAATATCTACATGTCACATAATTTTCAGTCTTTTGGTTGCATTACCAACAGAATGTGAAAATATCATGAATATTGGGGCTAAAATAATTTTCATGTAAGAATAGATAGCTCAACATGTCAATAAGTTTATTTCATAAACAACAAAAATAGAAAATATAAAATCATTGCCATCTGTATGATTCACATAATAGCAAGGTTTAAAAAAAACAGAATTGGTCAGTAATTCTCAAAATGTTGATTGTGGGAGCATTGAGCTTCTTTAAATAGTTGAAAAATCTAAGTAGATGTTGTTTATTTGAGTTATAACCATTGATATTTAGCATATTTTAAATGAAAACATAATACTTAAAAGTGTTTATTTGTGAACTCATTGAAAATGATGAATTCATATATTAGCAAAAGTGATATACATCCCCCTGCCGCCAAATTGTGGTATGAGTGAAATTCTTTCACACTTCTCCACATTTTTAAAAATATCTAGCTTGACAGAGGATATCAGTCTGCCTCTTGATTCAGTTTGTTAGCATATGTTGTTTTGGCAGAAGTATGGAGGAAATGCATAGTTCGAAAGGACTGCAATATTTTAATAGGTTTTCAGCAGATTATGGCTCTTCTTTGTTCATACACCAATCTGGGATGATATTCTTCCTTGTTGACATATCAAAAGTAGGCATGCAGGCTGGGGATACAGCTCAGTTGGTAGAGTGCTGCCTCACAAGCACAAGGCCCTGGGTTCAATCCCCAGCACCACAAAAAAATAAATAAACAAATAAAAAGTGGGCATGCGTGTTTTATTTTTATTTCTTTGAGGACTGGGTGCAAATTTCAAAACCAAATCAGGACAAATATTTTTGTATTCTATTTCACTAAAATAAAGCATTGAATATAAAACAAATCTTAGAACATTTGAAAACAGGCCACACAAGGTAAGTGATCTCTGAGTGACTGCAAACAGGACAATGAAGGCTATGGTTGTACAAGCTTATCATCTAGGGAGACTGTTCAGATTCCAGCAAAAAGAAAGTGAAAAAAGCAAAGCTTACCAATCATCTTCAGTCAGGTAGACAAATTTAGGAATTAGTGGAGATCAAGGTGCCTCGAGATCTTCAAGGTCTATCTCAGTCTTCAGTTGAATACTGATCAGGTAGTTTGGGTGAGAATAATACCTGAGCCTGGGGAACTGCCTTGAAGTAATTAATAGGCGAAATTATCACAGGAGCTTACACATGGCTGAGAATAATGTAAGATCCACAGTCCTAAGTAGGAAAACTGCATAATATGTTGAGATTGCCTAAGTACTTAGTCTCGTATTGTCTCAGTAATAAAGGAAAAATAGACTTGGATTAAAGGTGGTACTGGTCCAACTCAAAAAAGAGCAACAGTAATTGTGAAAAGAGCAAATGATTTCTAAGTAATCAAACTAAATCCCAGAATAAATCTCAAGATTATAAGAATTATAAAAATAACTAGTTATAAATTATAATTTCTGATATCCATTCAAATCTTGAAAGACATGTAAAAAAAGCAGGAAAATAACCTCTTAATGAACAACAACAAAAAACATCAAATGACAGCAATTCCAGAATCAAAAGGGTCCATTGATAAAAATATGTGCTTTCCTTGAAGAAAGTGCTTTCTTTAATAACATATGTCAAAAAGAAATCAACAGCAAATTAGAAAATATTCCAAAAAATGCAACTGAAAACACAAAATACTAAAATGTGGAGAACATAGCTAATGCAGTGCAGGGAGGGAATTTTATAGCAAAAATTAACAATAACAGAAAGGAATAAAGACATCAAATCCCTAACTTAGATTCTCTATCTTAACAAATTATAAAATTAAAAGCAATGATAGAAAACAATAAATATTATAGACAAAAAATACTGAACTAGAAAGCCAAAAAAAGAGAGAAATTAATAAAATCAAAGGTGTTTCTAAGAAGATAAATGAAATTTATAAAACTCTAACAAGTTTGCTCCTTAGAAAAGGAAACAACCAACATAGGAATGAAAAAAGAAACAATCATATTCTAGAGATAAAAAACAGATAATAAAGAAATAGATACATAAGTTTAAGTTAGTAATAGATGATTTTTTAAAGAAACAAAGTATCGATACCAGAATAATTTAAAATGTTGGAATACCTTAAATTTTTTTAATTAATTAATTAATTATTTATTTTTTTTTAGTTGTCAATGGACCTTTATTTAATTTATTTATATACAGCACTGAGAATCCAACCCAGTGCATGACACCTTAGGGAAGTGCTTTACCACTGATCACAACCCCAACCCTACCTTCAAATTTATGTTAAAAAAATTTCCACAAAAACACATTTTATTCCCAGCTGGTTTACTGATAAAATTCTTCTAAATATTTCTAGTAAAATACTATCTATTCTACATAAAGTCTATGAGACATTGAAGAAAAGGGTATATTTCCCAATAAATTTTATGAGAATGGCTATGCCTTCAGATGACCAATAGCCAAAAACATAATAAAAAATAAAATGAAAGATCAATACATCTCATAAGTTAGGTACTAAAATTGTTAGCATCATATTTTACTGGAATGGCTATTTAACCTATGATGATTTTTTGCAAAATGTATTGTTCACTTGGAAAATCGATTTGGAAAATTGATCCACTAAGATATACAAATATTTCAAATATTGACATTTTATTATATAATATGAAAAATATTACTTATTTTTATTATCATCAATCCCAGCTGACTTTAATGTAGGAGCATGCATATACTTGCCTAAGTTTTATGATGTTTTAATATTTTAAGAATGTTTTGTAGCCAGGCACGGTGGCGCACGCCTGTAATCCCAGCACTTGGGAGGCTGAGGCAGGAGGATCACAAGTTCAAAGCCAGCCTCAGCAACTTAGCGAGGCCCTAAGCAACTCAGTGAGACCCTGTCTCTAAATAAAATGCAAAAAAAGGGCTGGGGATGTGGCTCAGTGGTGGAGTGCCCCTGGGTTCAATCCCTGGTACCAAAAAAAAAAAAAAAAAATGTTTTGTTTTTTTTTAAGTCAAATGAATAAGACTTCTAAAATGTTTATGTGGATTTTCATTTGATGTGAATTTTGAAATCAATTTAGCAAATATCTAGTAGACAATTACTGGATGATAGAGTAAAACAATATTTAACTTTATAAGAAACTGCCAAATTATTTTCCAAAGTAACTGTACCATTTTGCATTCCCATTGTTAGTAATAAAGGAGAGTTCTTCATACTCTTCTTATTTACTGCCAACATTAGGTATTGTCAGAATTTTGAATTTTAGCCTTTTAAACAGTTATGCAGTGATATCATGTTGTTATTGTGGTTTTAATGTACAATTCCATAATGGCAAACATTAATGGGAATTTTTTCATATAGATACTTGTCATCCATATGTCTCATTTTGCGTGGTTCTGATCAGATAATTTGCCTATTTTTAAGTTAAGCCATTTATTTGTTGAGTTATAATTTTTATAAAAATCATTTATTTGAGCTTGTAATTATTTTCTCCCACTTTGTTCCTTTCATTCTCCTAATAATGCTTGCCTTCATAACAATGTCTATAGTCCATTGATTATAGTGAAAAATATGGTCCATTGATTAAGTGAAAAATGCAGTCACTTAATTTTAAATGTTATACAGAGAACCATAGTAATTTTGAAAATACACGCTGGGCAAGACCTAATTAAATTGTGGTAAAAACATCTTTTCAAAATATCATTATGTTCATCTGAGAAAATATTCAATGGGATAATAATAATAAGTGGTAATTTACCACAGTGCCAGATACTACAGGATTGAGAAAGTATTTTGCAAGAGACAATCAATGAAATAAAAATATAAAGAAATAAAGATGTAAAGAAATAAAGACACTTTTCTGGATAGGTCAATTGGTTCATAGTTAGCTATTTGAACCATTTATGAAGAGTGTGTAAGTACAACCAGATTCAGCGATAAACACACTTAGTTGTTACTAAACAAGAAAATTATAAAATGCTTAATGTGCATGTTAACCAATGAAACACAAATCCAACTTATATGAAAAGAATAAGGAAAACATTTTTTTAAAAAATAAATTGGTGCACAAATGTAGTTATGAAAATATAGTAGTTATTGTTATGTCCACAATCGTGTCATACAATTGCAATTAAATTGATCTCTATGACTTTTGTGATCCTAAATGAACATAGAAACATTTTAAAATTTCCTACTATGTCTATTGTGTATTTCACGAGATAGAAATGTTTGGGAAATCTCCTCTATTTAGAAAGAGACATTGACCAGCTTCATTTCAAAAAAAGTAAACATATTTTTCTCAAATTGAGTTACTATCTTGCATGTCCACAGAGTGACTCTTCAGTGAAGAGCATGAACTGATTCCTGCATAACCCCCCCAAAAAGACACATTTAAGGTCACAAACAGATCTACACAAGAAGTCTCCTTTTCCTCATTCACAAGAAAATACAGATAGTTCTGTGTAAGAGATTAAGGTTTTAATAAAAGAATGGAAAATCCTACAAAGTAAGATCAAATTAAGCCCTTATCTTTCTTGTAAATGAATCTGGAAAACTTCCCACATTACTAATGCTTTTATAAGGCAATATATGTTTGTATGATGTGTTTGAAATTGTACGGAGAATAAGATATCTTAGTCTCCTTCCCAGTGCAGAAACTGTGGACATTGACTTATTTCTGGTGTCACACATATTCTTTCAAAAAATTTTTGCACCTTTATTAGTCTACTTGCAAAATTTTTTGCTTAATAGCTTACTCAAGTGGACAACTATAGGAATCATCATTCAAAAGGCAATCAAGAAAAAAAAAAGATCTTTATACATTCTATATAATCTATAAACAATGACATGCAATATAAAATATAAGTAGACATGAATAATTCTTCAAAGTTTTACAATTATATAAATCAAAGGGAAGATTACTGCTAGACTTGGATATTAAATGTATTTTATTTTACCCTTTACTTTTTGAAGATCAGCAAGAAAATGATCAAATCACCTGATAATTTGTTTTCATTTTAAAAATGTAGAAACAAGCACATTTGTTTGGTATATTTATATTTGGAGTACATACAGTGAAACAAAACAATATAGTTGTCTTCCTGTTTTCCTTTGTGTGTGTGTGCATGTGTGTGAGCATGTATGTTTGGCTAGGTTGTATTATAAATAATGAATAATTTTTACTGTAAATATTAGTCAACATTTGTATGTTTTTAAAATAATATTGTGAAATTCAGTCCCATATCATTCCTGAATAAGAAAAATCATTAGCATGTTAAGGTAGCAGGCTGCTTTTTCTTTCTTTCTTTGTAAACTCGACTATATCTATCTGAACTTCCTTAAGTCATAATCATTAAAGGAAGTCTTCTCCCTCCTGAAGCGGTTCAGAGACCTAGAAATGAAATGTAGGTTATTTTGCAAGTGAGACACTGGAATTATGCGGGCTCCAGGCAAGTCAGAGAATAGGAGGTTTGCCTTGAGGATACATACTAATTTAGGCTTACCTCCTGTGGCCAGTGGTTCACTCCCCCTTGACAGAAAATCTATGCAAAGCTCCCAGGAAGACAAACTCTTTAGACTAAGGTCAGAATCTACACTTTTCATTGAAGACCGGAAATATGATTAAATAAGAACTGAAAGATACATCAGACTTATATGTATGAAAGATACATGGAGAGGAAAAAAACACAAGAATCATGGCACGTAGTGATTGATTTACTCTTTAAAAAAGTTTAGCAAACAACTCTAATAAGCTCATTTTATGAGACATGAGACATATCACCTTAATTCCTAATGCACTAATTTATGTATTATTTTCTCTACATTTAAAATGTTCTTGTCTATGATATCCAGAAGTAGATGTCATTAAAATTAACTGATTTTTCTAATTCTGGAAGAAAACATTAATTAATCTCTATGAAAAATATGTTAAACACAAAATGTCTTATGTTATACTCACACAATGAAATGTCACCATAACTTGGAATTAAGCACCCACAGAAAAATTCAATGTGGTACTTAATAGTGTGTATACTTGATTAAAAGAAAAGTATTTCAAATTTGGAAGCAAATGCAAAATATCTTTTTCTAATTAGTATCTTTAATCACTACAAGTGTTTAATATTGCCTATTGTTTATCATATTTTGATAGATGTAATAAATGTATGAATGGTGAACTGTACTAATTTATTCTCTTTGAAAATTGTCCTTTTTGGAAGATTGATAATCTAAGTAATGATATCATTGTATCAGCTAATAGCAATTAATCATCATTTTGACATTATTCCCAGAAATTCTATTTTTAGTGTTGATTCTTACAGGAACTATGAAGATAATAGTCAGATATTAATTGGAATAAAATATTTTGTAAATATTCAAGGTCATAAAAGCAAGAAATGAAAAACTATCTTACTATGAAATTGAAGCCACTATCCTTCATTATTTTGAAGTAAATGAAATGATCGTATAAGAAGGAAAATAGTTCATGATGTAATTTAAAGGAATTCTATTATTGGAATAACAGAATTCTTACAAAATGGAATAACAATGTATTATAAAATTTCATTTTCAAATGAATACAAAGTCATGTTTACATTAAATATGTCCCTTTGAAAGGACAGAGTAAATGACAGTAAAGAAAAATATTAAAATTTTTAACAGCCTGTTATAGAAATCACAAAGGAGGCTAATATGCTACCTGCTGAATGATTCCCTAATCCTTATGGGTAAGTGAGTAAGAATGTTGCACTTTTATGCCTATGTAAGCTGTGAGAAGTAAGATTGCATCTATGGGCAAAATATTTGCTTGCTATTCAATTATTTTCATTTTTAATAGGACTCTGTGACTTAGTGCTAATGACCTGAGCATCAGTTTTATTTGCATTTTTTCTCCTCCTATAATTCAAAAGTTACCATTTCATTATTTTATTTTTCATACATTTTAATGAGCAGTTTTGTTTTAAATTTTCTGAAATTAAACCCAAATTTCTGCTCTTCAATTTGTTATCTATTAAATATACTAAACTAAGTTTCACAACAGTTTAGTTGTTTTTATTTGTTTGTTTTGTACTCTGCAAAATCCCTCATTTCTGATGACACACGTTATATGTGGTATTATCATGCACCTGAACACACTAATCCCTGTGTGTATTAACTTTTAATATCAAAAAACAGTTACTAACATAATATTGAAGACAGTAGGCATTATTTCCTTGACTCCATTAGTGATTATGTATTATAACATTAGTAGCATATCATTTGTATTAATGGCAATAAAACATATAAACATTAAGATATTATTAGGTGGTAAAAATGCAAAGGAAATAGTAACCTGGGGAATTTATTAACATTAGGTATAAAGTTAATTCACTTTTTAATCAAATATGGTAATGTCTTCTGATGAGTATGAAGACATTTACCTCACTGAAATAATTTTTTGAAGTTTTCATTTGCTCATATATAATACTCAGTACACACTTAAATTCTGTCATATGCCATTATATGTCTAAATGGAATTTTGCAAGATGGTTATGGTGAACATATTTGGATTTTCATTGACTCAAATTTGAACTGATTCAATCACTATTCAATAAATCATAATATGCAGTTCAGGTTTTAAAAATAAGGCAAACTCAGGAAAATTAGAGAAAAATTTTATGAGAAACATTTAGAATTGTCAGTAAAAGAGAATGCTTTTCAATGAATATATTGAAAAATAAAAATGATAATAAAACACTAATCTGCCAAAATGTCAGATGAGTTTGCAACCTGATTTGTTTTTAACTGGCCCAGAATGCATGGTAAAAAGTAAAAGCACTGTTTAAAAGAATTAAAACATAGTGTGTTTTCAAGGCATTTGAATAAACTAGTAAAATGGTGAAAGGAAATTAGTGAGAGACATCTAAGGGAAAGTGCACAGAATTCCATAAAAGAAGAAAAAATGATGGTAATGCAAAAGAAAAGATAAATCACCCACCAAATGCTGTATCAATATGACTTTACATCAGGAGGAAATGCTCAAAATACTCTTATTTCAATTTATGCACACATGTATATAATAATTATATCAATCATGTATATCAAAGAAAACAGAATATTAATTTTTTCCAATTTTATTTACATGAAAGACAAAAATTCTACAGACTTAATGTGTGAAGTAATATTTACATGTATATAATTATTGGGAAATGAAAACTGCAGTCAAGCTAATTAACGTATTTATCTCTTCCCATAGTTGATACTTTTATGTGTAGTAAAAACATTTAGCATCTACTATTTAAGCAAATTTGAAGTGTACAATAGATAGATCATTACTAAGTACACTCACCACACTTACATAGATTTTCAAAACCTCTTCATCTCAAAATTGGAAGTTAGGAACTTTGACCACTTGTTCTCCTTTCCCCCAAACCATTCTCTCCTAACTGCCATTTTAATCTATTTCTATGAATTCAGCCTTTGGAGATGGAACATATAAGTGAGATTCATGCAGTGTATGTCTTTCAATTTCTGGAATTTCTCACTCAGAATAATGGCCCCAACAGCCAAAAAGAATATTTCCCTCTTTTTTTTTTTTTTTTAAGTTTAATTATATTTCATTTTGTGCATTCATTGTATATATATATATATATATATATATATATATATATATGCACATACATGCACACAGACACACACACAATTTTCTATATCCTATCAGTTGTCTATTTGTTCCTTGTTTTCAAACCTTGGATATTACAAACAGTGCTACAATAAATATAAAAGTACCGGTAATGTTTCTAGAATGATTATTTTGCCCTTAGCAGTATACTCAGAAGTGGGATTAGTGGAAAACATGGTTGTTCTACTTTTCATTTTTTGAGGAACTTCCATGCTTTTTCTTGCAGTGGCATAGATATTTATATAACATCAATTACTAAGACTTCTCTTTTCTCCACATCCTAATTAACACTTGCATATCTTTTGAAATTTTGATAATAGTTATTCTAACCATTGTGAGATGAAATTTGACGACAGATTTGATGTGCAATTCTTTGATAATGTTGAACACCTTTTCAAATATTTGGTGGCAGGGATGGTAATAGGAAAGACAGTAGATGAATCGAACATTATTTGCTATGCTCACATGTGAATATTTAACCAGTGTAATCCCACATTATGTACAACCACAAGAATGGGAAGTTATACTCCATGTATATATGCCAAAATATATTTTACTGTCAGGTATAAGTAAAAAGAACAAATAAAAAGAAAATACCTGGTGGCCAATTGTAAGTCTTTGATTAACTTCTTCATGCTTGCCCACTTTTAACTAGATTTTTTGTCTTTCTATGATTAAGTTGTCCAAATTCTTTATATATTTTGAAGATTAATACCCTAAAACATTTGATAGAATTAAGAATCCATTTGTGATTAAAAAAAAAACTTTAAGCAAAATGAATATAAAAGGAATGCAACTCAATACCATAAAGCTCATAAATCCCACAGGAAGAACGTCAAGATGCCCACAGACACCAAGTCTGTTGAATAGCACTGAACATCTTTGCCAGAACCTATTTGCAAGAGAAAGAAATAAAAGACATCTAAATGAGAAAGGAAAAACTAAATCTGTGTTTGCCTGCAGATGACATTAATTTGAATATAGAAAACTCAAACAAAAAACTATTAGAACTAATAAACAAATTCAGCAAATTTGCTGAATACAAAGCAGCATACAAAAATCATTTGCATTGCAACAATCTGAGAAAAAGGACATTATTATTTATTGTAGCTTAAAAACAATATTTAAGAATAAATTTAACAAAGTAGCTTTAAAATAACATAATGAAAACTCTAAAAAATGAGGAAATAAAGTTCAAGGCAGGTGTGGTGGCATGCACCTATAATACCAGCAACACTACAGGCTCAGGCAGGGGGATTTCAAGTTTGAGGCCAGTCTCAGCAACTTAGAAAGACTCTGTCTAAAAAATTAAAAAGTATAAAACACTGGGGATTTAGTGGTAAAGTCCCCTGGATTCAATTCCAAACTAAATAAAGTTTCAAAAAAAATGAATGTAAAGACCTTTGTGTTCATGGAATGGAAGAATGAACATGACCATATTAATCAAAGCAGTCTGAAAATTGAATGTAATGTTCATCAAAATTCCTTTTTTGTATGGAAACCCAAAGACCCCTAAATAAATTTAAATTTTTGTTTAGGGTAAAGAATAAAGATGGAGGCTTCAAATTTCTTGATTACAAAGTATAACACAAACCTATAAAAATCAAAACAATATAGTACAAACATTGAAACATTCACATAAACTCTTGGAATGGAAGAGAGTTCCAAAATAAACATATACACATAAGGTCAAATAATTCTTCACAAAGATGCAAGACAGCACAAAGATAAATTATATGGAATGTATATGATAAATATACATATTTATACTGTAATAAAATTTGTAATTTATATGCTATATATATGAAGACACGTGTGAATATATACCTCTAAACACATACATATACATGTATATGTATTTAGATTATTTGCAAGATAATTTAAAAATTCCTAAAAATATTGAAATGTTAATGTAAAAATGGAACTCAATTAAATAGAAATAGAGAATATGTACTTATTTAATTAAAAATAAATATTTCCTGGGCCAGGGATGTTAACTCATTTTAATAGTGCTTGCCTAGCATGCTCCAGACCCTGGGATCAATACCATGTGCTACAAAAACCAAAACAAAACAAAAAGAAGTAATCCCAAACTGTGTACCTATGTCACAAATTAGGTAAAAATATAGACTTTAATTCAGTCTATATAGAAATATTATAAACAGAGTTCAAGACAAACCGACTGAGTCAATGTGTTTATAAAAATCTAATAATAAAAATATGAATTATGGTACAAATTATAGAATTTCAAATAACCATGGAATACCACCCATGTTATAATTGACATATGGACACTAAAATTATGTGATTTACAAAAGAATTCTAATTTTCTAATATTTGAATAAAATTGCACATAAAATATCAAATATTAGACAAATGCAAATTTTAACAAATGAAATTTAATTTGATATCTATAAGACTGGCAAGAGTTAATGAACTATAACATTCATTATTGATGTTTGATGTTTACTGATAAGAATATCAAATATTACGTCTACTTAAAGTGCAATTTTGCAATTCTTAGAGAATATAAAGATAGAAATCTTTTCTCTTAATCTTATTTATAATTATCCATGCTGGAGAAACTCTTACATAAATATGAGGATATTATAGCAAGGTCTACTCTATTATAAAGAAAAAAAAGGGAATTTTGTGCTTAGTATTCTATAGTGCACAGATATTATTTATTCATGCATTGTTACATGCTTTTAATTAGTTGACTATGTCCTTGTGTGGCTCTATGAATGATATTTCAGAAAAATATTGAGCAATGAATGAAATTTGTAAAAGGAATAAAAAGCTACAATTTATAATACATGATGGTAGAAATTTTCATAAATTTTTCACCACAACAGACAATACTAAATTGTGGATAGATGTTTCACATTTTTAAAATGTTCAGAAATATTAATCCGAATGAGAAAATACGCACTTCTGCATAATAGTAACTTGTATGAAATAGGGAAAGAGGATTTTGTGGGTCTATTCATAATTCCAGGGATTATAATGTATTTATTTAAAAAGAATTGCGAGGCAGCAGCAAAAGTAGTGAAATATTGAAATCATATATATGTACATACACATATACACATTGATATATAATTTATATGAAATTTCACAATAATTGAGAAATGGAATGTTGGAAAATAGTTATGGAATGTAATTTATTTTGTTTAAATTTGGCTGAAGCCACACTTGATTATAAAATATATATATATGAGAGATATGTTGAAGCATGCAACCATCTGCTATTGAAAACCTATCTTTGCCTGGTAATTTCCTAGTGTCAATGTCTCTGGTGATATACTAAATTATAGAAGATCTGAAGTATGGAGATTTAACAACTTGCTAATTAAAACTGCAGCATTTGTGCAACAGATGAAGACCATTTCAGAATAAATTAATATCAATAAAAACCAAGAAACTAGCCTGGGTGTTTTGTGGGAAGCTGCCAGAGCAGTCATGAGGGTTAGAATAAATTGCTTTGTGGCAACAGCAGCACAAAAAGTATACATTGAGTACCACTGTCAATTAGAAGAAGTTAATGAGATGTAAACAGCAACATTAAAAAAAAAGGTGTTCTAAGACCCTCCAACTTTTGATTAAACAGAAACTAAGTTCTTTGTGGTGAATAACACAATGTGTAATATCTTAACTAACAAAGGCACTTTATTTTTTTGTTAGTAAATTAACATTTTTATTGTTTGTTCTATTTAGTTATACATGACAGCAGAATGCATTTTGATTCACTGTACACAAATGGAGTACGACTTGACTTTATTCATTTCTCTGGTTGTACATGAGGTAGAGTCACACCATTCCTGTAATCATTCATGTACATAGGGTAGCGATGTTTGTCTCATTCTACCATCTTTCCTTCACTCTGAATCCCCTCCCCTCATTTCCCTCTAAACAAAGGCACTTTAAAAAGGAAATTATTGTAGCAAATTTTTGATATGATCAGAATACAAAGAGTAGGCAGAGATAATTCTTTTGCTGCTTACACGCTAAATATAAAAAATGGAATTTTTGACTTATAGTAAGCTCATGAATACTAAAAATTACAAAGAAAGTTCACATATTAGAAGATAATCTTTTGCCTGTGACTTTGTAAACTATAACAAAATATTAAGTTTGTTTTAGATACATATTATCATGATACGAACTTGTAGATTTAAAATGTGTTTGTTCTGTGATCCGTATAGATAGGAGAACAGTAAAACACCCTGCCCCTAAAATGCTCTTTTGTTCCCAGGAACATAGCCAAGTTAGAGGAAAAATAAGAGTAGGATCAGATGAGAATGTCCAGCTAAATTCTGGATCTTCCCTATAAGCATTATCAATAAACTTTGTTGTTCACATCCTATCTCCAGATATCTCTGATCTCTCATCAATCTGTCCCAGGGCATTAGTACAACTGGTCTGTGGACAGATGCTAAATTTATAGTAAAAAGATCGCTTTTGAGCTCAATATAAATCTTGCATTATATTTTAAACTTTTAAATTTATGACGGATTTATAAATTTACATTGGTGCCATATTGTTTCCTTATTCATGAAACATATTTCATTAATAAATGTATTTAAATAGATACAGGTAAATAAAACAACTATTAACATTACTCAACAGAAGACTCTTAAAGATTGCCTATGAAAGCTATTATAACAAATCATTCCAGCAAAAATTTCACCAACACTTATTTGCATGATTTAAATTAAAACATTTTATAGTTTATAAGAAAGGTTAGGTGTAGTATGGGAGATCTATTGTTGTCTCAAATGCTTTATCCTAAGGTTAAATTCTTTTCAAATAGGACAAAAGTGACTTTCTCTTTTGGAAAGAGTAGATTGAAACACTAGTTTATTAAAGTGATGAGGAATTATGAAGCAATCTTCTGCATTCAAATGAAAAATTATTTGAGATATTCTACTATGTCAGAGAAAAACCTTTATATCTAAACCTTGTAAATAATTTATCAAGTTTTGCACAAGTATGGGTCCTTCATATTGATATGAATGATCTAAAAAACTTTATAATTATTGACAGAAAATACAACACATTTTCAATTGTACAGTTCATAGCAGAGATAAATAAGGACAGATAAAATATTAGCAAAGAGTTAATAATGAGTGAAAATGGGAGGATATTAAAATTTTTATAAAGAAAGAATTTTTTTCCTTCTTCTACTTTTGCTGGTATTTATTTTAAGAGGGAGGCAGTATCTCATGCATTTATTTCTGGATTTTGACCCGGTATAAAAGTGAAAAGCATTTTGGTGTAGTGAAAAAGAAAACAAACATTTTAAATAGGTTACCAAAAACACTGCACAAAACAAATGGAATGATTACTTAATTTCTTTAAAACTATGAATTATGCTTATTTGTCTATTTAGTATTCACAGACAACAGATAAGTTAACATGGGCAAATGCTTTTAGTTCTTTCTAGTGGTCAAGGGAATTATTCATATCAGGAATTTGAGGTTATTGATTAAAATAAAATAGGATGTTTAGTCCTTTTTTTTCTTTCATTATATTCATTAACACTTCAACCTTTCTCTTCTCATTTTATCTATTATCCATTCTTGCTTCCAGCATGTCACAATTTTATCTTTGAGGTAAGGTTTCCAGAATGCTGGTTCATTGTTTAATGAAAAAAATTCATTGTTTCAAATGAGGGCTAATTTCTTTTTAATCATCTCTAACAACACAGATTTAGCAATTAAAATTTAGTTTGAAGAGACTTACAAAGTCTCTTTAACATTTAAAGAAAACATTCCTCTGAATTTTCCATTTGTTTATATTTTATAAAAATTAATGCAGTGTTGAATATAAAATGATTATTTTGGATACTACATAAATATATTGGTACTTTGTTGAAAACCAGGTTAATTTTTAAGTAAAACTTGAAATAATTTTTGGTTTTTAGAAACAGAAATTATCAATATAGTGCAGAGTTCAACACACCTATTTTTCTCTTATAAATTCCTCACATTATTTTGGTAATTTATCACAGTTAAGAAAACAATATTGATCCATCCTTAATAACCAAAGTCTATACTCTATCAGATTTCCCTACTTTTTACATAGCATTTTTTTCCCATTTTAGGATCCCATCTGGGATATCATATTATATTTTAAAGTCATGTTTTCTCAGGCTCCTTTTAGCTGTGACAGTTTCTCAAACTCACTGATTTTCATTGGTTTTGTTACCCTTCACAGTTTTGAGGACTACTGTTTTTTTACAGAATGTTTTTCAATTGATTCTTCTGGTGTCTTTCATATGATTAGAATGGACTTACAGATTTTTGAAATGAATACCACAGGTACAAAGTTCCCTTCCCATCGTGATGTCTTGTATCAAGGGTACATAGAATCAACATAAGTATCATATTAGGCAGGTGTTTCCTCTACACAGTTGTATTTCCTCCCTTTCTATATTGTGCTGTTTTAAAACAAGATACTACATGAAAGCCTCATTTGAAAGTGATCATCATGTTCCACCTTCTTGAGGAACATACATAATTTGAAATTCTTGTGCAAAGGAAATTTGTCTCTTCTCCCATATTTACTCACTTACATCATTTTGGACTCAGGTATATTTATTTTCAACTTTGAGACATATTAATTAGGTTTCTGAAAATACCACAGGTTTGTAAATTCTGAACTACTCCCCATTGCTGAGTGCTTGTGTTTGTTGGTTGGTTTGCTTGTACTGTATTAATATTTCCTTTCTTTCTGGCAGTGTGTAAGGTCAATGTCTCCTTTTGTGTGTGGGGCACGTGAGTGTGTGTTTATGTATATGTATGTATATATATATATATGTACACACATGTATATATCCTGTTCCAGATTGATGGTATACATTATTCCAAGGAAACTTGACTCCTTTTATTAATGAACAATGTTAGATGCATGGGTTTCACATACATAGTTTTCATTATGTTGCAGATGTTGCAGTATGATCCTTCTATACCCAATTCCTTCAGGATTTTTTTTTAATCATAAAGGGATGTTGAATTTCATATCCTCTCTCATGTGGAGGCTAAAATTGTCAAACTGAGTGTGGAATAGTGATTACTCAGGGAGTGGAAGGGGTAGGTGGATAAAGGGAGGCTAGCTTTGAATAGTGCATGCTATATGCATATGTTGAAATTTCACACTGAAACCACCTAATAAGTACAATTAGTCTGTTCATAGAAATAATTTGAATATATGAAAATAAATTTAAAAAAAGAAAGTGACATCTGGGTACAAAGTATATAATTTTGCTTTTAATAGAATATTATTTTAAAGAAGCACATTTTTTTTCCTTAGGAACATATTCTTTCACTTTTTATACAGTTTTAGGTATTTAATACTCCACTTTTATTTGTTGACATTGTAAATATTCAAATTAGTAAAATTATATTTTTTTATATTTATTATGGACCATTGCATACAATTGACACAAAAGTGTCTTAATTCAATTATCTTAGAAAACAATATGTAATTTAATATGTAAGTGTTGAGAACGAAGCCCATATTTTCATATATCTATATACCTTATATTGAAACTTTTAGACCAGTATTTGTGTCTACAATTTTTCTCATGTAAGTACACATAGAACTCTTCTAATGAATCTACATACTTAAAGTATTTTGATTGAATAAGCTTCATAAATGTTTAACATGACTTTCAGTCACTTTAAGTAGTGTCATAACACCTGTGACTCCAAGCTTTCAATTTCCAATTAAACTAAAAAGAGCCTGCTAAAATACAAGCATAATAAAACTTGTAAGTAAATATTAAAAGTAGCAGTTTATAATTTTAAAATAAAAGATGAATTTTCATTAAGTCATTGGAGAGGAGTTTGAGATGAAACTATTTTTATTCTTATTGCAATGATTGTCTTAAAAAAGAAATCCATATTTTAGCACCTCCATTCTCTTCTACTTCACAAAATTTAAGGGGCAATGAGAACTCCCTTTTTCTAGCATCAGTTGCACTGTTATCTTTCTTACTAAACCTATTCTTGTATTTCACATACATTCATTAAAAAATTAATTGCTTTTTCACAATGACAGAAATTTAATTTCTCAAGGAGACTCTGCCAGGTTATTTTCATAAAACCAGTGACATTTTGTATTATTTTATTATTATTATTTCCTAAAAATATATACTACAATCCAAAATTATTGTGTTTATCAGTATCCTTATTCTACTGGACTACAAATTCACTGAAGAAAGAGAATAGACTCTATGTATTAATAATTTTTTCACAATACCTCAAAGTATTCTTGGTATATATGATAACTGAGTAAATAAATTAGTGAATTGAAAATGAGAATCAGCATGTTAACCAGCTTTAAAAATTATAATCATTTATGCATTAATTGATAAAACCTTATAAGGAACTCACCTGGCCATATTAATTTGTGCAAGTGTCCCCTTATTTGCATCTCTTTTATTAAAAATTTCTAAAACTTTCTCTACTTCCTTCAGTGCTGAATATTTTTTCCCAAAGAATAGTGATTCCAGATAGTGCATCTTTGAAAGAGGTAGTTCTCATATTTAAATGATTTTTGAACTTTTTCATATTATTCCTCAATAGTGATTAACAATTGATACTATACAAAGTAGTATCTGAGACTTCATTTAGCAAGTGAACTTTTAAAATTTTGTACAACCTGGGATTTCAAAACTGTATGCAATCATGAACTGTTTTTATTCCTTTAAATATTTGTTTCCCTTCTTTTTAGAATTGTATATTACAAAAAATAGCTAAAAAGTCTCCTTAAAATGAAGACCTTGGGCATGATTGTAATCCCAGTGGCTCAGAAAGCAGAGGCAGGAGGATAGTGAGTTTTAAGTCAGTCTCAGCAACTCAGTGAAACTCTGAGCAACTCAGTGAGACTGTGTCTCTAAATAAAATATAAAGGGGCTGGGGATGTGGCTCTGAGTTTAAATGCACCTGGGTTCAATCCCTGGTATTAAAAAAAAAAAAAGAAAGAAAGAAAGAGAAATGCAGACTTCTCCCTATGTCCTGCTTGGGGAGCGAATAAGTAAACCATATAAAGGTATGGGCTGTCTGGATTTAAAAGGCTGAAAAAAATTGTACTAAGAAATAAAGACAAAATATATTAGAAATATCGTTAAAGTGGGACTTGATGGGTAGAAAAGACGTGATAGGTCTGATCCTAACAAAGCAAACAAACCTGTGGATGCTTTATTTATAGTGAAACACATCAAAGGGGGATTTATTGTGAGAAAGGTTCTTCAAGGTAAATAAGAAGTGAGAGGCTGTGGGAAATTTGGTCTGACTGGAGACTTATCACTTGTGCAGTAATTCTTCCTCCTCCAGGCAGCTGGCACCTCAAAGCTATTTGGGCACACTGGTGTCTCTTTCCTCCTCTGGGGAGTTGTGTTTGAACCTAGGGCTGTCAGAACCAATAAATTACACGGTATCACAGAATTCTCTTTGAAAATGATGTTTCCAAGGCAATGGAGCAATCTCAGATTGGTGAGATGACACCTACAGTTCTCCGAGAGGCACACCTGCACTTAAAGTTGACTGAGACAAACCCACAGTTCATTTGCAGCTCCCAACATCTCCCCACTTTTTTTTTTTAAGCGCAAGGGAAGTGTTGTTACTTGAAGCTTCTGGATCTCATTTCTGAGTATACAGCAATCTATTACCATAACACAAAAGAGAATCAGGAGCACACATATAATTCCAAAAATATACCATGTGGAATGTTTCAATACATTTCTAGGATGAAATCCTTTTAGAACATGAAGTATTTGTTTAGACAGAGGTGCAGGATCCGTTACCTCAATCCTGCTTTTTTGGACATCCTGGATGTGATGATGTAACTCCATAAGTTCCAGGCTGTTATTATTATCATGCCAAATGCCCATTAAATGATTTTTGCCTTTTCCCAGTAACACTGGGAAGCATAATACTTGGATGCAGTAACACAGACATATTTGCAACAGGCATTGCATCTAAGCCTTTGCTTAAATTTCCAATATTAGTAACTTCCAAAGCATTTAATTTAGACTTAATTCTTTCATCAATATTTACCCGATTATGCAGGACTTTGAAAGTATTTTGAGCCAAATTATTAAGAAAATGAGTAGTATGAATGTTTTAGATAAAGCTACACAAGCTCTGACTGTAGAATCTACAAAAGAAATTAAAGCAATCACTCTTAGCACTATGAGTCCAATCGCTCACCATGGACTGTTTGGCTGGTTATAAAACCTGAACACCAGCATCAGTATACCATGGTCCTGAGATGTTAGCTGGGAGTAAAACAAACAAGGGTTGGTAAAGAACCAATACCCCTCTCCCTCTGCTATATCTAGTGATGGAGTTAATTAGATAACATATCTTATAAGTTACATGATATTTATCTCCTTTTCTCTTTACTCTGACATTTCCAGTAATTGAAGCATGAGGAGATTGAACACAGGCTTACAGGCCATAGCAGGAACCCTCCTTGCAGCTTCTGCCTATAAAGTCCAGCATGGGCCTTTTGTAAAATGGATAAAATATAGGCAGTTATTAAACACCATAGGTCTTTTTGTATGCCACCTTCACTGAAAGTTAGGATATTACTGACAAATCCTCCAGGAGTCATAGGATCCTGATGTAACTGTCTTTTTATCAAATATTGAATACCAATCCAAAACATATCTACCACTTCTCAAGATTTTGTGTCGTAGGGACAAGACATTTGCACAACCCATCCATTTGTGAAAGTCATCAAATTCTGCTGCAGATCAATCAGAGCATTAAGGTACTGGTGGATGTTCTGTGGGAATATCTGGCCTGTTATGGGAAAGTCCCATTTTAATAACATTGGAACTTAAGTCCCAAGGGCCAGTATGATTGGCTAGTCTAGGTCCCCCAGATGCTGTCTTTTCCTCAAAAGTTACTTTTAAATAACCAGCATAATTATCATGGGACCAACATATAGGTGAATTCACACTGAAGCCAGTATAATTAAATCCAGTTACTATGTTGCTATGAAAAGGTGTAATGTGTCTGCCTATAAAACCTTCCATCATATGAGTATTATTAGTAAATACTGGGATGGTTTCTCCAGTCCATACAGCTAGATGTATTAAAGGTGGATCTGGAAAGTAGATCCAATAAGTTTCTCCATGGGCTCCATTTACCTGACACCTCAACAGAGCCAGCATAGCCACAAACATTGCGGTTAGAGTCTTATTACCTCCCTATTGTTGAAGTATCTCCTCAGCCTGAAGTGTCAGGTCTTTCACTTGTCTCCATGATGACAGGTTGGGTTTTCTGAAAATATACAAGCATAGCCTCTATCCTATATTATTACTAAATCTGGTTTATTCTACTGTTTCATGTGTCACTCAGCAGCAGTGAGACTTTTAATATCACAATTTGAAATTTTTTAAAAAACAATTTTTGGGACTTTATTTTTTAAAATTGTAGAAAAATGTTGATATAAGCTGAAGCATCATTAGCCTTAAATCACTGAGAAAAGACCAGCGCTGTAAAAGTATTTAAACAGTAAGAAATGACTTAATAAGTATTTTTATTTGGCCAGGAAAATTAACAAGTTACCTGTTGGCATGTGAGGATTGTAAAATCAATGTTGTTGAGCTGAAGAGAGCACCACAGTGAAAGAAGACCTAATTTTTACCAATTGTATGACTTAACCTTGTCTCTAGTAATGGGAAAAGTGAAAATTTTTGAAATGGTATCACTGTATATATGGATAGCCAGTTTTACAATTTGTTTGTCCTATGGGTAATGGTTTTAATATCTTAAATGAACTTAAGTTGTTATATTAGAATTTGTACTTGTATAAGGCATTAACAGATAATAATTGTAAAGTTTATAAGAAAATATAAAATGAAATTAACAATAGTATAAACATATTTAATTTATCTAATAGCTATGAACATAATTTTTTATAATTTTAAAACTTTAGTTATATACAGTATTTTTTTCATTTTAGGAATGGAGTAATCTATAACAAAAATCTGCCTTTTGAACTGAACTTTAAATGAATTTGAATGATTATCTTAAACTGAAATGAGATGAGAGGCAGAGTCTTAAGTGAGGTGGCCTCTTGACAAAACTGGGATAAGGTGTTTTAATTTTGAAACTAATCTTAGTTTCTTACTTGAATATTATTTTATAAAATTTTTAGGTATAATTTTTGAATCATTATGAATTAGTCAACCCAATTTAACGTTATAACTAAAACATGAAACAAACACATTAAGAGAGCCTTCAATCGCCTGCAGGTAAAGTGACAAAACATTTTTATATCTTATATTGTCAACCTTTAAATAAGCCAGGCTCCCTTTATTGTCTTTTAAAAAATATAATTAAGTTTATTTCTCAGTGTACAGAGTGACACAGTTTTATGACATATTTACTTAATTACAAAATATTAAATGACAAATTTTCAACTAATTTTTAATTTTAATATAAGTTTGTAAGAGACCACTGTTGTAGAAGACTTTAGTTTGGAGAGCATCAGCTTAGTAAAATGTTCTTTTAAATCTTGTATTTTAAAGACTTGTATATTTGGGAAATAAAAATTTATTTAGTGAATGAATAAATCAATAAGAGTATCACAATCACACTGATTTTTTATATTAACCAAATTTAGCTTTTAAGAAAAAATTTGAAATCTGGAATATAATGTAATACTTTAAAATAACAGTTATTGTTTAATCAAAATTTTATAAGCTTTAACTTCTTTAAAACTAGTTTTTTTAAGTAAGAAACAACATAAGAAATTATTTTATTGGAATAAGAGTAGATTAATGTTTTAAGCATTTCTCTCTTCTCTCATTCTTTATTTAGAAGGCTCAAGTAACAGGGGTTTGTGAAAATATCTTTTCTATACTTGTAAATAGGCCTCATGTCAGAAACTTAGCACAAAACCAAGCTTTTCTTTTTAAAAGAGTAAAATGTCTAAAATAATTTTAGCTGATTGTGTTAATTATGCATAACCAACTTACTTACATGTAAACTTTTGAAATTTATTTTGTGCAAATTTTGTTTTAATTTTCTTAGATATTTACAGCCTTTTATTTTACCAGCAAAAATTTTCTTAGATTCTTGTATATAAATCACACCTGACAGAAACTTAACTCCCAGCAATCCGTTCCCAGTAAGAACATAAAGAACAAAGGAATTTTAGAACCATTTCTTTTAATTTTAACAAAATAATAAACATCTAATGTTTAAATTAATTAGTATATTTTAGTTAACGGTGTTTGCTGTTTCTATATTTACTAGATGCTATTTTAGCAGTTTAACTTTGTAAGTTAGTATCTTCTTTAATAGAGTTATATAATTAATCTTATGTATCTTAAATTTAACTTACTTATTCTTAACTGTAAAAGCCAAGACATCAAACAAATGTAAATAATAGTATTAACCATCTCTTTTGTGTTGAAGAAAATTATTAGAAGCAAGGGATAATTGGACATTTTACATAAATCTTCATTTTATTTATTATCTGACCAACTGGAAAAACTGGTAATATAAAGACATCTTTACTTTTATCTGTTTACCCAATTTAAACTGAACTTTTTATGCTTTTGAATTAATTAAAATACATTTGGATCCATTTTTTATTTTAATTTCAAATTGTGAGCGCTCAATTATTTATGTCAATGTTCATAACACATACAGAAAAAAATGACAAGACATTGTGTGCACACATTCACAAATCAGTCAAATAAACAAAAAATGCTATAACTCTAGGTGGAGCTCCACGGGTTGGAAATAATGGTACAAATTTTTATCACAGCTTTTATTTGATTTAAGCTGTTACATAATAAGATCGAGCCAATCAGACTTTTATTTATTTATTCATTCATTTATTTATTTTATTTTTTTATTTTTTGGTACTAGGGATTGAACCCAGGGGCACTCCTTCACTCAGCCACATCCCCAGCCCTATTTTGTATTTTGTTTAGCGACAGGGTCTCACTGAGTTACTTAGTGCCTGCCTCAGCCTCCCAAGTGCTGGGATTACAGGCGTGCGCCACCATGCCGGGCTCAGCCTTTTTTATATTATGAGTTAATTGTAAGGTGGGCCTGTTGTGGATGGAAATGCCAGATCTGAAATCTGACAATCATGAGGACGCTGAAATGAAATATTTCAGATAGCTGGCTTTTTGTCCTGATGACTGTCAGAGCCACTCCCAGCACTGCATCTCCTGAAATTGGCCTTTGAACAAAGATAGAGTGCAAAAACCCTCAATAGTTAGATAAAATAAAACTGATTAGAAAAATATATTGATTTAGAAATCCCAGACGTCCAAAGAATGCAAGAGCCTGTAAAACTCCTTGTTTTAAAGAAAAAGAAAACTTGTGCATCTAGAATCTTTCCATTTTTCTTTCCTGATGTTGTAGGATTAGAAAGGGAAGTTATTAACAAAGAAGCATGGCCAAATTAGAAATCATTTCAGTTTTAAAAGGTAACATCCACCGCCCCCCCTCCCCCTGGTCGTAAATTCTGTAGGAATTTGGCAGCAGCACAAATGTCTCTGATTGTTTCTATAACCAGGCAAAACCCGGCAGTTTCTGACCAAATCACCATTAAAATATCTTCTTCTGAATTTTTATCTCCAAGAGGGCTGAAAAGTTTTTTCTAAAAAGCACTGCCAGAGTTTCTGCTTTTTCCTCCTCCTTCCCTGCCCCCACTCAGACTGTTGCTGAAAGGGGGAGGAGTCGGAGAAAATGCAGGAGGCCAAAGTTAACTTTTTGCAGCTTTTAAAATCAGAAATTGAGTCAGAAACCAAGCATTTTACACTATTACAAGGTGGTTGAATACAATTTCTTAACCACAAAATAAACAAAATAAACACTCCCACAGGAATTTTGTCCATTCTCTGGATCTCATTGGAAAGCTAACACACAGCTTTTTACCAAACTCCTCCTTTTCCCGGGCAGCACTCTCTGCAGGCAAAGAAGCTGCAAGGAGGTAGACAGGCTAGCGTTCTTACAAAGCTAGGGATTAGAATCTCTGCGGACCACATCGCACTATCTCGATCTGAATCCAAAGAAGTTTGAATCAAAGTCCATGTCCTTTCTGCATTTTCAGTTGTGCATCTGGACATATTACCTGATTACAGCCAGCACACAAATCTCTGACAAGTCTTTCCCAAATATGCAAATCAACTGATCCCTCTTCTGGAAACCACAGACAAATCTTCCTTAGTATTTCTAAGAATTGGGCAGGCTGAGCTTTCTTTCCTGACTTTCCTCTGTCTAATGGTGGTTTTAAGAAGAGCTAGGTAAATTTCTCTCTCAGAGTTTGAAGTCTCCATTCTTAACATCAAACTATCTTACAGTTCGCTCCCTCCACTCTTTCTCTTTAAATTGATTAAGGAGCATTTACCATGAGGGAGTGGCTCAGTATCCACCAGAAATATTTCCTTCTGAATTCCTCAGGACAGTCCTTGTTCCTGGCACCAATTCTCGCTGCATCCAGCGCAGCAAGGGAATAAGTAATCCATACGGAGGTGTGAGCCAGCTGGAAATAAAAGACTTAAAAAAATAGTATTAAGAAATAAAGATAAAAGACACAAGAAATGTAGTTTAAGTGGGGGCTTCACAGGTGGAAAAGACCTGAAGGAGCTGATGCGAATAAAGGGAAAAAGTCCGTGAATGCTTTATTTATAGTGAAACACATCAAAGGGAGATTTATTGGGGTTTTCAGGGCTCTTCAAGGTGAACAAGAAGCAAGGGGTTGTGGGGAAGTTGGCCTGATTGGGGACTTAGCACTTGCCCAGTAATTTTTCCTCCACTAGGCAGCTGAAGCATCAAGGCTACTTGGGCACACTGGTATCTCTTTCCACCTCTGGGGAGTTGTGTTTGAACTTGGGTCTGTCTGAACCAATAAATTGCACGGTATCATAGAATTCTCTTTGAGTAAGACGTTGCCAAGGCAACTGGAGCAATCTCAGATTGGTGAGATGACACTGAGAGTTCTCTGAGTGGAACACCTCCTCTCAGAGATCTCAGACAAGCCCCACAATTCATTTATGGCTCCAAATAAAGACCTTGTGCTTGTGAGACTAATTTTTTTAAATCTTGAGATAGTTTTAACATCTCTTTCTTTTAGATTTATTTTACTGTATTCAGTAGTGATGTTTCATAGTAATATCTTTTTTTTGTAATCCTAAAATCAATGTCTATCAAAATTCACAAAAATGTATTCACCTTATTGATATAAGAGAATTATACATTTATCTTATTGAATAGAAAGCTAGAAAGTAAGAACAGATTACATAGCACACCAATAGAAAGTTTTCTGCTGAATTACATGAATTTATTAATCATGGAAATATAATATCCTCAAATCAAGAAACATTTCATTCTTGAATAGGTTCCTGGCCTTCAATCTGTTTTCCCTGTCATTTAAAATAACTATGTTTTTTTTCACCTTTGACATATTCTCCATGAACCAAAGTACTAATTTAATCCTAGTATTCTTTACCTAAATGCTCACCACATCTTTACAAAAATAAAAGATTCATGATTTTTCTATTCATTATCATATCACTAATATCACATTTCTACCTGAGTGCAGCATTTAATAAAATATTCAACCTCCATATATAACAACATCCTTCACTTTAAAGTGTGCTTCAAAATACCCTATCTCATCTAAACTCTATGCTACCCAACTTTTCATGTCTTCATTTGGTTGAACTTTAGGTTTTTCCTTATTAAGTATTACCTCCTTGCTGATGTCCCATTACTATATAAGTAGGGAAACACTACTCTGTATCTAAATGCAATTTTGCCTATCTTCATCTGACTCGATAATATATTTGAATCATTTTTACATGATATATAAAATTGCATAAAATTTCTTATCCAATTATGTATTCTTTATGGGACAAGTTTGAGGAGATAATTTCATGAAAACTGGCATTATGCAAGTTATTATGCTAATCACTTTATATACATTCTTATATTTGATACCACAATGGTAAACAGCACTTTACCTTCATACAGATGAGGTGCAGAGTTAATAGAGTAATACATCTGTTCAGGGTGAAAAAGCAGGTAATTTTCACTTTCATTGACTGTACAACATGTGGCTCTACCAGTCACCCTTTTTATCATCAACCACATTTTTTCATTTGTGTGACAAACATTGTTTATGTTAAAAAATAGAAGAGAACTGGAAATATTGAATCAGATCATGAGAATAAAAAAATACATAGTTCTAACTTTGCCCAAAAGAAATTACTTGTAGGGTCATTGGTAGAACTTCTCATTTTTAAACACAAGAGATGAATGAAATATTAGATGGTATATAAACATATACGGATATTAAGCAATATTTGAAAGATTCCAAAAGTTGCCAATGATCCAAAAAATGTTCTTTGTGTGCTGTTTATTAAATGTTTATGAGGTGTGAAGCACTATATTAAATACTTTGATAATTTCACCTATTTAAATATCAGATTTATCACTAATTCTATTAACACTATATGTTTGTATTCACCTGATACTCTTATGAACATACACATTGACAGTAATAAATAAGGAATTCACAAAGTTCTAATCGAATAATATGTCTTTTTATTTACAATTAAGTCAGTTGCTTCATTTAAAAGCATTAATCATTGCTTACTGTGTACCTGACACTTTTGAATAATGATGAACAAATATTTGAAATGCTTTATAGCCATCTGGAGCAAGCAATATGTGTGTATGTGACAGAGAGTGAAATAGTGTGTGTGTGTGTGTGTGTGTGTGTGTGTGTGTGTGTTGTTATTCTGTTTCCTGGAAGATTTCTGAGTAAACTATGTAACTTGATGTTACTTAGTTTTTCAGTTATGCTTTTGAAACTATACCTAGAAAGTCTTTACTATATCCAAAGTCATTTGTATTTTCTTTTTTGTAAGATTCTATTAATTTTAAAGTTTCTTAGTTTAGATTTGAGGTCTATTATCCATTTTGATGTGGTGTTTGTGAGTATATCAGATCTGGGTCTAATTTTGTTTTCATGTAGTTGTCCAGCTGTTCTAGAACTAATTACCTAAAAGATTGCCTTTTCCTCTTTGTATTATTTTTTCTTCTTTGTCAAAGATCAGTTGATTATATTTGCAAGGGGCTATTTAAGGGATATCTATTCTGTTATGTTGTTCTATTTGTTTATTCTTTTGTCAATATCATACTGTCTAAAAGCTACTGTTGCTTTATAATAATTCTGAAAAGCCAGATAATGTCAGTCCTTCAACTTTTTCCTCACTTTATTTTATATTCTGGGTCTTTTTCTTCTCCATATAAATTTTAAGTTTAGTGTGAGATATCACAAAGTATCTGAACTTCTGATTTACCTTGTGTTGAATCTGTGGATTAAGAAAAACTGACATTTTGCCAATATTGAGCCTTCCTATCAATGAACATGAAATCTCTCTCCATTAGTTAAGTTATTCTTTAATTTTTTCCTAAGGAAATCATATGGATCATGGATTTCATTTATAATAAAATCATATATACATTTTGTGTCTAAGTATTTCATTTTTGGGGGGAGTGCTACTATGCTTTGAATTTTGTCTTGATCTTCAAATTCTACTTGTTTGCATGGGTGCATATATAAAAGCAAATAATTTCTATATGATAACTTGGTATACTGTAATACTGCTAATATTACAATTAGTGTTTTAGTGTTGACATTATTATTTTGTTATTAGAAGTAATTTTTGTTGATTCTTCTGAGGTTTTTACAAAGAAAATAATGTCATAATAAATAAAGGCAGTTTTGTTTTCTTTCTAATCTATACAACTTTTTTTTCCTTTTCTTGTCTTATTACATTGGGTAAGATTTCTAGTACGATGTTGAAAGAGTGGTGAATGTTTGCAGTACTGTGGCAAATTTTTTTGCCATATTTTATAATTACACTCCAGATTCATCTTCTAAATAATCTGTTCCAGTAAATCTATCAGTCATCTTTATGAAGCATCTTCTCTTCTTCTAATACAAAATTTTATTTAGACACCACAATTTAGATGTCCCTACTGAATTACTAGTTCTTTCCAATACATAGTAAAATGTTACTCTTTTAAGAAAAAACTTCTCCATGATTTCATTCTGATACTTCCTAGTTAAATTTAGGGTGTGGGTCTCAACAATCATATTTTAAAAGGGTGGATTTTTTTTTTTTTTTTTTTTTTATTGAGCACAAATGGAGTACAGCTATTGTTTCACTGGTTGTACACAAAGTAGAGTCACACCATCTGTGCGTTCATGCATTTACACAGGGCAATGGTATCTGTCACACACTCTGTTATTAATTTTACCCCCCACCCACCCCCACCCCTCCCTTCCCTCTATGCTAGCTATCTTTCCTCCATTCTTGCCATCTTTTCCCCCCACATTATGCATCATCATTCATTTATCAGAGAGACCATTCGGCTTTTGGATTTTTGGGATTGGCTGATCTCACTTAGCATAACAGTTTACAACATCATCCATTTACCTACAAATGTCATAATTTTATTCTTCTTTATGGCTGAGTAATATTCCATTGTGTATATATACCACAGTTTCTTTATCCATTCATCTACTGAAGGGCATCTAGGTTGATTTCATAATCTAGCTATTGTGAATTGAGCAGCTATGAACATTGATGTGGCTGCATCACTGAGGCAATCTGATTTTAAGTCAAAAGGGTGGATTTTTTAAAAATAAAATGCTAGTACAGTAAAGCACATAATGCAAATGCATACACAAACAGGAAAACTGTGAAATAAATGGATGCTGCTTTCAATGAAGCAGAAAAAAATATGTAGGAGACTAAATTTTGGATAATAGACAATAAGTTTAATTGAGTTACAATCACCAAAAGAATATTCATTTTGAAACCTCTTAGTAGCAGAATTATATTTTCATCACAATAAATGTACTATATACATAGGACTGTAAATATCCAAAAAGTTTTATAGAGTAAGAATGAAGAGGATCAAGTGTTGGTTAAAATGTGTTTGGAGTGTTTTATGAGTTAAATTTTTTAAAAAGAAAAAGAAATAGGTGGGGGAGAGAATCTCATAAAAATCAAAGAGCAATCAGTAGAGGAAGGAGACTAAGGGGTAGAAGGAAGGGAGGGAGGGGGGAAGTACTAATGGGTAATCCTAATTATATTGTGATACTGTGTGCATGTATGAATATGCAACAATAAATCCCATCATTATGTACAACTGTAATGCACCAATTAAACAACTGGGGGGGGGGGGACAAAAGAAGACCAACCATAAGGATTAAATCTGGAAAAAAGGAAGACAAAATTAAGCCAGAAGCTAGTACTGTAATGGAAATACAAATTTATAGAAGATACTTTTAAAATTGACACATATTTTCTACAGGTAATCATCAAATTATTAAAATAAATTTATCGTAAAACATTTAAAAATCTATTACAAAATACCTGTCGGCAATTTTCCAAATATTATGAGTATATTGTTGGAATGTTTTCATGGTTGCAATGAAATTTCACAAATTTATTTTCTTTTTTAACTTAATGAAATATTTGACAAAATTCTCAATCATTGTCATTTGTCTCTTGTTTCTTAATTCTAAATATGCATATGGATCACTAGGTATGGTGGCACAGAATGGTAATCCCAGAGACTAGCAAGACTGAGGCAGGAATATTCCAAGTGAGAGACCAACTTCAGCAACTAAGAAAGATCCTGTCTTACAATGAAGAAAAAAAAGGACTGGCTGTATCGCCAGTGGAAAAGTGTCCCTGGGTTCAATGTTCAAAAATAAAGCAAAGCCTATGGATCTACTTTAAAATAGAATAGTCTAAAACATATTGAAAAACATGAAAATTTCATGGTTTAGTCAAAATTTAGTTTAAATTTTCATAGTCATAAAATATTAAGTTTAGTAATAATGACTGGAGAAGTACAATAGCATTAAACCATCTTAAAATATATTGATTATTTTAAAAAATAAATTTCTGAAAACCCACATTGATAATTTGAATCAATTGTCTATCAAAATAAAATTTCTCCTTCAGTTCTTGTTTGAAAATTATATCAGTTTCATAAATTATTCTGATGGGAATTAACACCCTCTTTGTGCTAAATGGAGCAGTTACCTGAATATTTTACTCTGTTTGGTAGTTTGATAGTATTTTTTAAATAGTGTTTTGTTAAACAAATATAATACCAAAGTGTCCACTCCCTTCCCTCAACAGATGGCCAAGAGCAGATGGTGCAGATGATTGTTTGTATATTTTCCAAAACAGAATGAACAAAAGAAATCCAGGTGTGGGCATTTGTCTGCACTACATTCAAATTTAACCATTTAAATATGTACAATAAAGCTCTCTTTGAATTTAACCACACTTATAATATCCTAAGAAGAAATGTGTTTGTACTTTTCTGTTAATTAGTTCCGACAGTTTCGTGGGTACTTTATCCTCAGTATTCAGTCTTCTTCTTGATAATTTTAAGTATTTTAAAATTTAATAATAATGTATTAACAGAAAAACAATACAAATGAAACAGTACACAAAAATATACAATGAAATTTTAAATTTCTTTCTAGTCTTCTATATAGAGAAAAATTATTGTGTATGTTTAATCACTTATCAGACATGCATGCATACATGTATATTTATTATAAATTATATACCTTACATATCATATTCATACAAAATTTGCATTTCTTAATTTGATTGTATAGATAATCATCATATTATTTATATTCAATCCAGACAGGAAATTTGTAGAATTCTTATGTGCCCTCTCTGTTCTGTAGTGATGATATAAGAGAATACAATGATATTGGAACTTTGTCTAATTCCATGATCCCCTAGAGCATGTTAGATAGTATCAACCAATATTCTTACAGATTGATTTTTTGTAGCTATTATGTATCCTTATCCTCTCTCCCCTGGCCTCAGCAATTTCATCATGTCTGTGTGTGTGTGTGTGTGTGTGTGTGTGTGTGCAATGTTTGTTCATGCACTAAGTACATTATCATCTTTCTTTTCTATTGTAGATAATTGGGCTATTCAATTTACTAGATCTGTGAGTTCATTTTTGTGTATTTTATGAGAATATATGCATTCTAATTAAGGAATATATAATTAAAAAAATAAAACAACCAACATATCCATGTGCAAATACTCAGATAAAACTGATGTTGAATTATATCTGTTTAATTTTTAGAAAACAAAAGATTAAGAATGAACTATATGTGATAGTTTTTCCAGAGCAAATAATATACTGAATTTTGTGCACATTTTTAAAAATTATGTTGACAAGTCTTTATAAGTTATATGTTGTAAAAATTATACATGTTGCTATTAGTAGATCTAGTTTATTTATGTTCTGTTAAATTGACCTATTTTATGCAATTTGTATTTCCTTTCTAATATCACATAAATCATATGATCACATGTACCAATTACTTTCTTAATTTATTAGTATCATTTCGCCTTCATCATTTCTTTTTATTTTAATCTTCATCTTTTTACACTTTTACTAAATCACTAAGTTAATATGTAAAATTATTTATGTTCCTATATAGCCATTCATCAAATTATGGTTTTTCCCAAGCTCTGATGCAGGAATTTTTTCAGCATATTTTTATAATCAACATTTGGCAATATTACAATTTTGGTTTTGATATTTAGCTGGGATGATATTTTCATTTAATACTGAATTTTATAATGTTTTGTTAAAATTTTGAGAAATTACACTATTATTCCTATTTTATGATCATGATTATTACTTTTAATACACTGAGATTAGAAACTGGTCTTTTCTATATGATATGTAAATTTATCGAAATTCACTTTATGGTTTAGTCAATAATTCTTTTATCTGAGAAAATCTATTTGAAAAATTATTGTATATTTCCTTTTTTATAAAGCAAATTATGCATATAATTTACAGTTATATAATTTATTTTAATTCATGTGTACTTTTATAATTATATTTCATAAATGAAAATTCATAAGAGTTGCCTAATTTTCCACTCACAAATACCATAATGGTCTTTATACTGTAACTATATTTTTAATATCATAATTATATTTTGTTTTATTCTAATAATAAAGACATGAAATTTCATGTGTAAAAAAACCTTAATCTTTACCAACTTCAGAATACTTTGAGAGAGACAGCTTTTAGTGAAAAACGAGGGCATGTTTGGTTTCCTTTTCATTTCTTTCTTTCCGTTTTAAAACCCACCTATTCTGCCACTAGTTCCTATATCATCTAGGTAGGGGAGGGAAGATCAGGAAATAAACACCTGACTAATATTGTCTTGATTTGAAATTGGTAGTTTAAGAATTCGAGGTGGGTTTTAAGTGATTCTCAAGGTGCTCCCTGATAACTTCCTTACTGATTTCCTCCCATCAAGATCTGTTTGGAGTTGAAGTGATCCTCCTCTGTATACCAAGCCATTTTAACTTTATTATTTACCAGCATTTCTCTACTCTGTACAGATAGGCGTCACTCCAGGAAAGAAACACTTTGTTGCAGGTGTTTTAAAATGATCCTCAAGGCAGGGGGATCTGACCAGCCTAAATCTGTACCCAAGGAAATTTTTAACTTTTATGTTTATAAAGCAAAACTAAGTAGAGTTTCATTAAAAAAATATTTCCCTTCTTCCTGTACATATAAATACTCAAGCCTATTTTTCTTCCGTCCTGAATAAAAACACCTGTTTTCACAGCTCTTACAGAATGTTAAAGTATGTGGCCACGTTGGTTACTAAAACCATTTTTCTTTGATTATTAATAACTCTTTAATCCTTGAAAGCATTGTCACATGATGATTTTGGACCATGGATTCTTTGGACAGTTTTTCTACAATCAAATTCCAGTGTCAACATTTAATAACTCTGTGACTTTGGGAAAGTCCTTACCATAGTTATGCTTCAATTTTCTCATTTGTAAACTGAGACAAATAATTTTAATCATTAAAGTCTTGTTTAAGTACTTGTAGTTTTTACAGTACAAGGTTTGCATCGTAACTGTCATGCAATGATTGTCACTAAAACTTGAAACATCTGAAACATCTATTTCAGCTTAGACTGATTCAAATCTGAGTCTTTAATTGGGAAGGTGCTGCATTCCCTTGAGACATTCATTTCCATTTCCATGCATCTCATTTCTGTGTGCTAACAGATGATCATTGTTTTTATCATGTTCTTCCAAAGGATAAAATATCTTACCTGCCTTGATTTGACATTAGCATTCTCTGGCATTGACACGTCAATTTTGATCTGTTTTAAAACTTAAGTTCCCTTGATGTTTCTTCATGGAAAACTTAAGAAAATGAAGTCCACAGATGATTTGGGGGTATTTATCAGTTAAATCGCTTTGAAGAAAATTTAATTATACCACAAAGCTAAAATGCATGTACTGTGACCTTTATATTTCAATTTTAAACATCGATACTAGAGAAGCGCTCGCACATGTGTACCAGGAGCCTAATATGAGACTGCTTATTGAAGCACTCTCTGTAATATTGAAAAGCAGAAACTGCCAAAATGTCTCTCAAATTGTATTCAAGTTAGTTTATTCATAAATGCTACTGAAACTCTGCATACAGCTAGTCAGACTTTCTTAATTTTTAGTCCTTCCTTCTACATTTCTATAATTTGAAAGTTTTAACTCCTTCAAGTTGTAATGTCTTTCCCACATCTACCTTACTTACCAGTAATACATCTACAATTCTTAACACTTCATTGAATTTCAACACCCCAGCTTTGAAAGCCATGTACTTAACAATGCTTATATCATCTGAATATAAACACAAAAGTTCTGGATTAGCACGATCAATAAATTTTCAGATATTACTCTTTCCCATACATTAATTAAGAAGTATTCAATACTGTCTTCATGCTTTTTAAATGGTTAATGAGGCTAATTCCTACATGTTTGGGATTCAGACTGTGTTCCTCCCTCCCTCCACCACCACCACCATGGCATACAGTGAAATCCTGAGAAATTCTTTCACAAGTGAAGATATACAAAAAGAACCTCTCTTCTTTGAGGAAAAGTCAACATTTTTCACAGCCACACAAAGCTTATGCACAAAGTCGACATTGTGCTAATGCATATTTGTAAGTTAAATTTATAAGGAAGAATGAATAGAATGAGTTTGGATTCTCTAAATGTCTTCTAAAATTTGTTTATTGGTTCTTTTCATTCATACATGACATTAGGATTCATTTTGACATAATTAAAAAAGCACGGAATATAATTTCTTCTTGTTCAATCCCTAGTACTTCCCCTTTCCATTCCCTCCTCCTGTTTCCTTCCTTCTACTCCACTGACCTTTATTTATACTTTTTTAAAATTAGTGTTTTGTGGTTGTACATGATGGTGAGATTCACTGTGGTATGTTCACATATGTACATAGGAAAATTAAAGTCAAATTCATTCCACCGTCTTTCCCTATCAAATTCCCTCCCCCATCTCTTCATTGCCATTTGTCTACTCCACTGATCCTTCTCCTGTTTTTTAAACCCACCCTTATTTTGGATTAGTTTCTACACTTCAGAGGAAACACTTGACTATGGTTACTTGAGACTGGCTTAATTCACTTAGCATGATAGTCTCTGGAGAGTTCTATTCATTTATTGGCAAATGCCACAAAACCTTTTTTTTTTTTTAGTTGCTAAGTAATACTCCAGTGTGCATATATACCACATTTTCTTATCCATTCATCTGATGAAAGATTCCTAAGTGGGCTCAATAGCTTAGATATTGCAAATTGTGCTGCTATAAACATTAATGTGACTGTGTCAATTTTAATATGTTGATTTTAAATCTTTTGGATATGTACTGGGGAGTGGGTAGCTGGATCATATAATAGCTCCTTTCCTAGTTTTTTGAGGAATCTCCATACTGCTGTTTTGAGTGGTTGCATGAATATGCAGTCCCAGCAATAAGGTATGAGTGTACCATTTTCCTCACCAATATTTATTGTTACTTCTGTAATTGAAAATCACCATTTTGACAGGAATGAAATGAAATGTCAATATAGTTTCTTTTTTAATTTTGATTAATTGTACACAAATGGAGCTTGATTATCATTTATCTGGTTATATATGAAGTAGAATCATACCACTTGCATTTTCATACATGTACATAAGGTAATGATGTTTGTTTCATTCTATTATCTTTCCTTCCCCACTCATCATTTCAGTCTACACAATCCATCCTTCTTCCATTCTTCCCTTACCTCCCCCTACTCCATTATGTATCATCAATCACTTATCAGAGAAATCATTCAGCCTTTGTTTTATTGGGATTGGCTTATCTCAACATGATACCCTCCAACTCCATCCATTTACCTGCAAAAGTAATAATTTTATTATTCTTTATGGGTGAATAATATTCCATTGTGTACAACGGTGTCTTTATCCATTCTTCTATTGAAGGGCTTCTAGGTTGGTTCCACAATCTAGCTATTGTGATGTGAGCAGCTATGAACATTGATGTGGCTGCATCACTGTAGGATGCTGATTTTAAGTCCTTTGGGTATAGGCCAAGGAGTGGGGTAGCTAGGTCAAATGGTGGTTCCAGTTTAAGGTTTCTAAGGTATCTCCATACCCTTTCCAGAGTGGCTGTACTAATTTGCAACTCCATCAGCAATGTATGAGTGTACCTTTTTCCCCACATCCTCCTCAACACCTATTGTTGCTTGTATTCTTGATAATAGACATTCTTTTTTTTTTTAATTTACTTATTGATTCATTGAAAACAAATGGAGTACAGCTATTGTTTCAAGGGTTGTACACAAAGTAGAGTCACACCATCTGTGCTTTCATGCATGTACACAGGGCAATGGAATCTGTCACACACTCTGTTATTAATTTTACCCCCCACCCGCCCCCACCCCTCCCTTCCCTCTATGCTAGTTATCTTTCCTCCATTCTTGCCATCTTTCCTCCCCAAATTATGCATCATCATTCATTTATCAGAGAGACCATTCGGCTTTTGGATTTTTGGGATTGGCCGATCTCACTTAGCATAACAGTTTACAACATCATCCATTTACCTACAAATGTCATAATTTTATTCTTCTTTATGGCTGAGTAATATTCCATTGTGTATATATACCACAGTTTCTTTATCCATTCATCTACTGAAGGGCATCTAGGTTGATTCCACAATCTAGCTATTGTGAATTGAGCAGCTATGAACATTGATGTGGCTGCATCACTGAGGCAATCTGATTTTAAGTCCTTTGGGTATAAGCCAAGGAGTGGGATAGCAGGGTCAAATGGTGGATCCATTCCAACTTTTCTAAGGAATCTCCACACTGCTTTCCAGAGTGGCTGCACCAACTTGCACTCCCACCAGCAATATATGAGTGTACCCTTTTCCCCACATCCTCGCCAACACCTGTTGTTGCCTGTGTTCTTGATAAAAGACATTCTAATTGGGGTAAGATGAAATCTTGAGGTGGTTTTGATTTGCATTTCTCTTATAACGAGTGATGTTGAACATTTTTTCATAAATCTGTTGATTGCTTGTAGATCTTCCTCTGTAAAGTGTCTGTTCATTTCCTTGGCCCATTTATTGATTGGGTTATTGGTGTTCGTGGTGTAAAGATTTTTGAGTACTTGGTAGATTCTGGAGATTAGTGCTCTGTCCGAAGTGTGTGTGGCAAAGATTTTCTCCCACTCTGAAGCGCTCTCTCTTCACATTGCTGATTGTTTCCTTTGCTGAAAAGAAGCTTTTTAGTTTGACTCTATCCCAATCATTGATTCGTGCTTTTATTTCTTGCGCTTTGGGAGTCATGTTAAGGAAATCTGGTCCATGGCCAACATGATGAAGATTTGGACCTATTTTCTCTTCTATTAGGTGCAGAGTCTCTGGTCTGATTTCTAGGTCCTTGATCCACTTTGAGTTGAGTTTTGTACAGGGTGAGAGATATGGGTTTATTTCATTTTGCTGCATATGGATTTGCAGTTTTCCCAGCACCATTTGTTGAAGAGGCTGTCTTTTCTCCATTGCATGTTTTTGCCTCCTTTGTCAAGTATGAGATACCTGTACTTATTTGGGTTTGTCTCTGTGTCCTCTATTCTGTACCATTGATCTACCTGTCAATTTTGGTACCAATACCATGCTGTTTTTGTTACTATTGCTCTGTAGTATAGTTGGAGGTCTGGTATTGTGAAACCCCCTGCTTTGCTCTTCTTGCTAAGGATTGCTTTAGCAATTCAGGGTCTCTTATTCCTCCAAATGAATTTCATGATTGCTTGCTCTATTTCTATGAGGTCCGTCATTGGGATTTTAATTGGAATTGCATTGAATTTGTATAGCATTTTTGGAAGTATGGCCATTTTGACAATATTAATTCTGCCTATCCAAGAACATGGAAGATCTTTCCATCTTCTCAGATGCACTTTAACTTCTTTCTTTAGTGTTCTGTAGTTCTCAGTGTAGAGGTCTTTCACATCTTTTGTTAGATTGATTCCCAAGTATTTTATTTTTTTTGAGGTTAATGTGAATGGGGTAGTTTTCCTAATTTCTCTCTCAGAGGATGCATCACTTACGAATAAAAATGCATTAGATTTATGAGCATTAATTTTATATCCTGCTACTTTGCTGAATTCATTAATGAGTTCCAGAAGTTTTCTGGTGGAATTCTTAGGATCTTCTAGATAGAGAATCATGTCATCAGCAAATAGGGATAGTTTGATCTCTTCTTTTCCTATTCATATTCCTCTAATTTCTTTGGTCTGTCTAATTGCTCTGGCTAGAATTTCAAAAACAATGTTGAATAGTAGTGGTGAAAGAGGGCATCCCTGCCTTGTTCCCGTTCTCAGGGGGAATGCTTTCAATTTTTCTCCATTTAGAATGATGTTAGCTGTGGGCTTGGCATAAATAGCCTTTACAATGTTAAGGAATGTCCCCACTATCCCTATTTTTTCTAGAGTTTTGAGCATGAAGGGGTGCTGTATTTTATCAAATGCTTTCTCTGCGTCTATTGAAATAATCATGTGGTTCTTGACCTTAAGTCTGTTGATGTGGTGAATTACATTGATTGATTTCCAGATGTTGAACCAACATCCTTGCATCCCTGGGATGAAACCCACTTGGTCATGGTGCACTATCTTTTTAATATGTTTTTGTGTGTGATTCGCTAAAATTTTGTTAAGAATTTTTGCATCTATGTTCATTAGAGATATGGGTCTGAAATTTTCTTTCCTTGATGTGTACTTCTCTGGTTTTGGTATCAGGATGATATTAGCTTCTTAGAATGAGTTTGGAAGGGTTCCCTCCTCCTCTATTTCATGAAATACTTTGAGGAGTATTGGAATGAGCTCTTCTTTGAAGGTCTTGTAGAACTCGGCTGTGAATCCATCTGATCCTGGACTTTTCTTTGTTGGTAGGCTTTTGATGACTTCCTCTATTTCATTGCTTGAAATTGATCTATTTAAGTTGTGTATGTCCTCCAGATTCAGTTTGGGTGGCTCATATGCCTCTAGGAACCTGTCAATGTCTTCCAGGTTTTCTATTTTGTTGGAGTATAAATTTTCAAAGTAGCTTCTTATTATATTTTGTATTTCAATTATGTCTGTTGTAATATTTCCATTTCCATCACGAATTTTAGTAATTTGGAGTTTCTTTCTCCTTCTCTTTGTTAGCGTGGCTAAGGGTTTATAAATTTTGTTTATTTTTTCAAAGAACCAACTTTTTGTTCATCAATTTTTTGAATTGTTTCTTTTGTTTCAATTTCATTGATTTCAGCTCTGATTTTGATTATTTCCTATCTTCTACTACTTTTGGTGATGATCTGTTCCTCTTTTTCTAGGGCTTTGAGCTGTAATGTGAGGTCATTGATTTGTTGACTTTTCATTCTTTTATTAAATGCACTCCCTGCAATGAACTTTCCTCTTAGCACTGCTTTCATAGTATCCCAGAGATTTCGATATGTTGTATCTTTATTCTCATTGACCTCTAAGAATCTTTTAATTTCCCCCCTAATGTCTTCTGTTATCCGTGTATCATTCAATAGCATATTATTTAATCGCCAGGTCTTGGAGTAGTTTCTGTTTCTAACTTTCTTGTTGATGTCTAATTTCATGCCATTATGATCTGATAGTATACAAGGTAGTATCTCTATGTTTTTGTATTTGTTAAGAGTAGCTTTGTGGCGTAACATATGGTCTATTTTAGAGAAGGACCCATGAGCTGCTGAGAAGAAAGTGTATTCGCTTTTTGATGGATGGAATATTCTATATATGTCCGTTAAGTCCAAATTAGCGATTGTGTCATTGAGTCCTATAGTTTCTTTATTCAATTTTTGTTTGGAAGATCTGTCCAACAGTGAGAGAGGAGTGTTAAAGTCTCCGAGTATTATTGTGTTTTGGTCTATTTGATTCCTGAAATTGAGAAGGATCTGATTGACATACATGGATGCGCCATTGTTTGGTGCATAAATATTTATGATTGTTATGTTCTGTTGATTTATGCTACCTTTAAGCAATATGAAATGTCCTTCTTTATCCCTTCTGACTATCTTTGGTTTGAAGTCTGCTTTGTCTGAAATGAGAATGGAAACCCCAGCTTTTTTGCTCAGTCCGTGTGAATGGTATGCTTTTTCCCAACCTTTCACCTTTAGTCTGTGGGCATGTTTTTCTATGAGATGAGTCTCTTGAAGGCAGCATATTGTTGGGTCTTTCTTTTTAACCCAGTCTGCCAGTCTATGTCTTTTGATTGATGACTTTAGGCCATTTACATTCAGGGTTATTATTGAGATATGACTTGTATTTCCCGTCATTTTAGCTTTTTTAGGGTTTTTAGCTTAACTTTGTTTCTCCTTTGATTGACTCTTTCTTTAGGGTAGTTCCTCCCCATGGTGACCGAGATTGTTATTTTTCATTTCTTCCTCTTCGAATATTTTGTTGAGAATGTTCTGTAGGGCAGGCTTTCTCTTTGTGAAATCTTTAAGCTTTTGTTTATCATGGAAGGATTTTATTTCGTCATCATATCTGAAGGCAAGTTTTGCTGGATATAAGATTCTTGGTTGGAATCCTTTTTCTTTCAGAGCTTGAAATATGTTGTTCCAGGCCTTTCTTGCTTTTAGGTTCTGGGCTGAGAAATCTGCTGATATCCGTATTGGTTTCCCCCTGTAGTTAATCTGCTGCTTTTCTCTCGCAGCCTTTAAAATTCTATCTTTGTTTTGTATGTTAGGTATTTTCATTATAGTGTGCCTTGGTGTGGATCCGTTGAAATTCTGTGCGTTTGGTGTCCTGTAGGCCTCTTGTAATTGATTTTCCATCTCATTCATCATATTTGGGAAATTTTCTGATATTATGTCATTGAACAGATTGTTCATACCCTTGGTTTGTATCTCTGTGCCTTCCTCAATCCCAATAACTCTTAAATTTGGTCTTTTCATGATGTCCCATATTTCTTGGAGGTTTCGTTCATGATTCCTAACCATCTTCTCTGTTTGTTCGACTTTGTTTTCAAGATTAAATATTTTGTCTTCATTGTCTGAGGTTCTGTCTTCCAAGTGATCTATTCTGTTAATTATGCTTTCTATTGAGTTTTTATCTTGGTTGATTGTTTCCTTCATTTCCTTGTTTCCTTCAAGGATTTCTGTTTGCTTTTTTCTCAGAACTTCTATCTCTTTATTGAAATGATTTTTTGCTTCCTTTAATTGCTCTATTAGCTGATTATTCATAGCCTGAATCTGCTCTCTCGTCACCTCATTCTCTTCTCGGATCATTTTAATTATGAACATTCTGAACTCCATTTCTGTCATTCCCTCTACCGTGCTGTCCCTGGGATCTCCTGATGCACCATCCAGGTTTGTTTGGGACACTTTCTTCCCGTGTCTTCCCATGCTGCTCATATATCCTCCCCTCTAGTAGTGCAAATCAGAGGGATTGCAACTTCCCTGTAAAGACCCAGAGCGTCCCTGCAGATTTCCAGCAACTCACCAGATGTTTGAGAGGTGCTTGATCAAGTGGTGACCCAAGATAGCCACTATCTCTCAACCTCCAGGTTGGGAATGATCAATGTTTCTGGGCAGAGGCAACCAGGAGATGCCGCACCGTGTCCCTGGAGTCGCAGCACTGTGTCCCCGCGAAGGTGTGGGCTTAGGTCGAGGGCTCAGACAGCTCAAGATGGAGTCTCTCCGCCAGGGAAGCTGTAGAATGTCACAGACTGGGCCCAAATTCCCCACTGGAGCTGGCAAGCAGCTCCACTCCCGGCCAAATCTCACCTGGAGCCGCAGCACCGTGTCCCCGCGTGAAGGGGTGGGCTTAGGTCCGAGGACTCAGACAGGTCAAGCTGGAGTCTCTCCGCCAGGGAAGCTGTAGAATGGCGCCGACCAGGTCCAAATTTCCCGCTGGAGCCGGCAAGCCGCTCCGCTCCCGGGTAAATCTCACCTGAAGCCCCAGCCGATAATAGACATTCTAATTGGGGTGCTAAAGCAATTCTTAGCAGGAAGAGCGAAGCAGGCAGTATCACAATACCAGACCTTCAACTATACTACAGAGCAATAGTAATAAAAGCAGCATGGTATTGGTACCAAAATAGGCAGGTAGACCAATGGTACAGAATAGAGGACACAGAGACAAACCCACAAAAATACAGTTATCTCATACTTGACAAAGTTGTCAAAAATATACAATGGAGAAAAGATAGCCTCTTCAACAAATGGTGCTGGCAAAACTGGAAATCCATATGCAACAAAATGAAACTAACCCCTATCTTTCATCCTGCACACAATTCAACTCAAAATGGATCAAGGACCTAGGAAATAGACCCAGAGACCCTGCACCTAATAGAAGAAAAAGTAGGTCCAAATCTTCATCCTTTCAGCTTAGGACTAGACTTCCTTAACATGTCTCCCAAAACACAAGAAATAAAAGCAGGAATCAATAATTGGGATAGATTCAAACTAAAAAGTATTTTCTCAGCAAGGAAACAATCAACAATGTGAAGAGAGAGCATACAGAGTGGGAGAAAATCTTTGCCACACACATTTCAGATAGAGCACTAATATCCAAATCTATAAAGAAAACTTTAAAAACTTTACACCAAGAGTACAAATAACCTAATCAATAAATGGGCTAAGGAAATGAGCAGACACTTCACAGAAGAGGCTCTACAAGTAATCAGCAGATATATTAATAAATGTTCAATAACTCTAGTAATAAGAGAAATGCAAATCAGAACTATCCTAAGATTTCATCTCACCCAAATTAGAATGTGTATTATCGATATAGTTTTAATTTGCATTTCTCTAATTGTAAGTGACAATGAACATTTTTTATATATTTGTTGACTATTTATTTCTTCTTTTGAGAAGTGTCTGTTTAGTTCCTTTGCCCATTTATTGATTCGGTTGTTTGGTTTTGATTGTGTCCGTGTGTGTGTGTGTGTGTGTGTGTGTGTGTTCTCTTTTTTGCGTTTTTTGTTTACCATGAATACTAATGTTCTATCTGAGGAGAAGGAGGGAAGATTTTTCTCTCATTCTGTTCTCTCTCTTTTCATGCTCTTATTTCCTTTGCTGTAAAGAAGCTTTTTAATTTGATGTTATCCCATTTATTGATTTTTTATTTTATTTCTTGTGCTTTAGGTGTCATGTTAAGGAAGTCAATTCCTGAGATGACATGCTGCAATACTGGGCCTACATTTTCTTCTGGTATTTGTGAGGGTTCTTGTCTAATTCCTAGGTCTTTGATAAACTTTGAGTTGGGTCATGTGTGAGATGAGAGAGACGGATAAAATTTCATTTTACTACATATGGATTACCAGTTCTCTTAGTGCCACTTGTTTAAAGGGCAATCTTTTCTCCAATGTAAGTTGTTGGCACCTTTTCTTAGTGTCAGAGGACTGCATATATGTGGGTTTGTCTGTGTGTTTTCTATTCTTGTCCATTGGTCTTCATGCCAGTTTTGATGTCAGTACCATGCTGTTTTGATCACCACAGCTCATAATTTGAGGTCCACTATTACACTGCATCTTGCTTTACATTTCTCACCATGGATCACATTAGCTACTCTGAATTTCTCATTTTTCCAAATGAATTTCAGAATTGCCTTTTCTTGCTCTGTGAATTTCAATGATAATTAGATAGAAATTGCATTGAATTTATATACTGCTTTTGGTAGTATGGTTTGGCAATATTAATTCTGCCTATCCAAGAACATGGGAGGTCTTTCCATCTTCTAAGATCTTCTTCAAATTCTTTCTTTTGTGTTCTGTAGTTTTCATCATAGAGGACTTTTATCTCTTTTGTTAGATCAATTTCCAAGTATCTTATTTTCTTTGAGGCTATTGTGAATGGGATAGTTCTTCTAATTTGTTTTTCAGCATTTTCATCATCGGAATATAGGAACACAATTGATTTATGGGTGTTGATCATCTATCCTTCTATTTTGCTAAATTTATTTATGAGCTCTAGACATTTTCTAGTGGAGTTTTTTTTGTTTGTTTGTTTGTTTCCTAAATATAGAATCATATCATCAGCAAACAGAGATAATTTGAGCTCTTCTTTTCCTACTCATATCCCTCTAATTTTCTTCTTTTTCCTGATTGCTCTGGCCAGAGTTTTAAGGAGTGTGCTGAATAGAAGTGGTGAAAGTGGGCATCCTTGTGTTTTTTTCTGTTTTTAGAGAAAAATGCTTTTAGTTTTTCTCCATTTAGAATAATGTTTTCCTTGAGATTGTCATTTATAGTCTCAACAATGTTAAAAGTAAATTCCTTCTATCCCTAGCTTTTCAAATGTTTTAAACATGAAGGGATGCTGTACTTAGATAAATACTTTTTCTGCATCTTTTGAGCTAATCATGTGGTTCTTGTCCTTAAGTCTATTTATGTGGTGAATTGTTATTTATTGATGTCCCTATGTTGAACCAACCTTGCATCCTGGAATGAAATGCACTTGATCATGGTGCACCATTTTTTACTGTTTTTCATATGGTATATAACTTTTTATTAAGAATTTTTATACCTATGTTCATCACAGATATTGGTCTGAAGTTTTCTTTCCTTGATGTATCTTGATCTGGTTTTGATAGTAGGGTGATACTGGCTTCGTAGTATGAGTTTGGCAGTGTTGCCTCCTTTTCTGTTTCATGGAATAATTTGAGTAGGTTTGGCATTAGTTTTCTTTCAAAGCCCTGATAGAACTCAGCTGAGAATTCATTTGGTCCTGGGCTTTTCTTTGTTGGAAGACTTTTGATGTCTGTTTCAATATGAAAAGTAAAAATTGATTTAAGTTTTCTATATACTTCTGGTTCAATTTTGGTCAGTCATGTCTCTAGGAATTTGTTAATATCTTCAGAATTTTCTACTTTTATGAAGTCTGAATTTTCAAAATAGTCTCTGATGATCCTCTGTATTTCAGTAGAATGCATGATATTTTCTTTTTCATCTTGAATTTTAATAATTTCAGTTTTTTTCCTTTTCTTTTGTTTAGTTTTGCAAAGGTTTTATCAATTTTAATTATCCTTTCAAAAGGAAAGAAACAAACTGTTTCATTGATCTTTTGTATTGTTTTTAATTTCAGTATTATTGATTTTGATTCTGATTTTAATTATTTCCTGTCTTCTGATTATGGTTTTGGTTTGTTTTTCTTTCTCTAGAGCCTCGAGATGCAATGTTAGATTATTTATTTGGTATCTGTCTATTCTTTTAATGTATGAGCTCCTAGAACTGCCTTCATACTCTCCTAGACATTTTGATATGTTGTATCACTCACTATTCTTGTTTATTTCTAAGATTTTTATAATCTCTTCCCTGATTTCGACTGCTATCCATTTATCATTCAAAAGTGCATTAGCAAATCTTCAGGTGTTAGAGTGGTTTCTTTGTTTTTAACTTATCATTGATGTTTAATTTCATTCTATTAATAGAGGTACTATCTCTATTTTTTTGAATTTGCTATGATTTGTTTTGTAACCTAAAATATGACCTATTTTAGAAAAAAGAATTGAATTTAGTCATTGATGGACGAAGTATTTTGTAGATGTTTGTTAGGTCCATATTATTAATTGTGTTTTCTGGTTCAGAAGAATCTTTTCTTTATCTTTGTTTTGAGGATCTATGCAGTGACAAAAGAGATGTGTTAAAGTCACTCAGTATTGTATTATTGTTCTGTGGTCAATTTGATTCTTAATAATGTGAAGGGTTTGTTTTATGTACGTAGATACTCTTCTCTTTAGGGTGTAAATATTTATGATCATTATATTACCTTGTTGATTAAAAAAGGCAATTGATAAACAATTATCTTGTTGAGAGAGAAAATATAAAAACAAATAATTTATACCAAGACAGGAAGGAGTAATATATGAATGGTTGATAGTTGAGATAGTGGCACATATTACAAGAGTATGAGTAGTGGGTAAAAGGAGCAAGCATAAACTAAAGTTAGGGAAACAAAGATAGAAATATTGATTCCAATTAAAGCTTTAAACCATTAGGTGAAATACTTCCAAGTGGGTTGATGGTATAATGTAGGCTATTGTATTAATGATTATTTTTCAAGTTAAGAACTTATGGACTTATTTTTATGATCCAGTTGACATTAGAATTCTTTATAATAAACTATGTTAAGACAAAGAAAAATTTTGTTGAATGTTGGTTTGGATTTCATTGGGGTTTGGACTTGCAGCAAATGTCCATTGGTCTTTGGATATGGATATCTCCTGAGTTGCAGGGACATGGGAGCCAATTAGTTGCTATGAACCTCCTACTGGCAGCATTGGTTTTTTTCAGCTCAGGGGCCTGTAGCTGACTGTTAGGAGGGTGTAGTGTTGTGGGTTGCCAGTTTCTCTTGTGTGCAGTAGTTTGATGGAGCTCTGGAGTGTTCCTGTGATTGCTGTGGGTCACTGGACCTGCTCCCCTCCACAGGATCCTTTTCATGGTATTAATGATCTTGGTAGCTGTCTGTGAGATCAAAAACTCTGGTTGTGGGTTTTCTATACGTGTTCTGTGGTGCAGAAGTACTTACCCAGATAAAGCCACTCCCTGAGGTGTAGTAAAGGGTTTCAGGTAGTTCATTTGAAATCTAGTTTCCACTGCCTCAGCTTGTGAATGATGGGCACTAATTTCTTCTGTTTACTAAGTTGGATGCAAGGTCCTGAAAGCATCCAAACAATACCTGGTAACTTGCCAGTTGTGTTCATGGTTCAGTCTATGCACAAGTTAAGGCAGAAATCAGCCCCTCCCTACTGTGTAACCTATGGTTATTTTTTCCAGGATTTCTATGTCACTGGATATTCAGACACGTTCTCGCTAATAGAGCCTGCAATTCTGGGAACTGTCTCTAGGCTTCCTGCAGTGCTTCCCCCCAATATCAGTGATGTTGAATCTGCTTTCCTCTGTTCCTGGCCAATGTTGTTTCACTGTTGTCTGTCTGAGTCACAAGCAAACACTGCACAAAACTTTCTGTCCTTGCCTTTATTTAAGGTTTTGAGCAGGATTAGGCTCACTTCCTAGCACAGATCTCCTGTTCCATTCCCTTTGTTTACAGTGGTTGGAAGGAAGAGGAACTTTCAGTGACTTTTGGCTACTAATGATCTTTCTAGAAGTTCTTTCTGTTGGAATTCTTAAGAAGTCCCACTGAAGGAGATTTCCCTTTGGTTTCATTTGCAGTTGTCTGAGCATGGGAAGACATGGTGTTTTCTTGAAGGCATGATTGGTCACTTGAGGGCTTCACAAGATGGTTGTGGATCTCTGGCTCAGTTTTCTTTTCATGATTTGGTTTTAAGCTGTTTCCTGTGTTTTAAGAACCCTCTGTTAAAATCATGCTTAAAATTTTGTCTGTCTTTCCAAAAGTTTTTAAATGAGTTAGCTGAAGAGGTTTTCCACTCCCCCCACCCCACATCTCTCTCCATTGCCCTTTCTCCCTCCTAATCTCCAGTTTGGATTCAGGGATAGGGTACTCTGAGTTTGTTTGTTTTTTTTTCCCTAGAAACCTATTGTCCAGTCTCTCGAGGTCTCAGACTTTGTATTATTAAATCTTAGAGCATTTATTTGTCACCCATCTCTCAATTTGGCTTTGCTGCCTCCTTTCTGTGTTTTGAGGAGATTGGACTTGCTGCCTAGCTCACTTTTGCCCTCTTTGACTGTATTCTTTTTATATAGCATTTTGCTGATTTCATCCTCCCCCCATTTACTGAATAAACCAGTAGTTTTTCATATTCTAACCTAAAAATAACTTTACATGCGAGATTCAGCACATCTATATTCTTTCCACTAAACCGCTCACACACACACACACACACACACACACACTGATGCACACACACATGTGCACACACACACACACACATAAATATTTAAGCAATCTTAACATAGACCATATCTATACAAATTTTGTCTGTATTCAAATCCTACTTCCTTGGGGAAGTCTCCCTTGATGACATACATCAGCCATAAGCTTTCATTGCAAACTACAATCTGTTTTCATAACAAGTACAATTGGATAATTATGTCTCAATTACTTTTGTTTTATATCTGTCTCTCCCAGTAGATAGTGCACATATTGTTAAATAAAGGGGTGAACGCTTGCATGAATGATTGAATAGATGGAAATCAGGCAAACCTAAATTAGAATTTCTAATTAATGTCAACAGGCCACAGGTTTCTTATCTGCAAGACTAGACAAATACCATGCATCTTATGCACTAGTGAAGATGTAAGTATATAAATTGCAATAAACTATATATACTGGTGTATAAATTACTGTCAACTATTAGTAATAGCTTTAATAAATGTGATAAATTACTGTAAGCAATTAATATTTATGTTTGTTTCTCTGGAGGACTCTTTAAAACACCAAAAAGAAGTCATAAATGTATGAGAAAAGACAATGTGAGAGATGAAGAATAAGCTGAAAAATCTTTTATTACAAATATTTGGAAGTGACAAAAAAGTCCCACCAAATGACTAATTTTCAAGGAAATAAATGAAAATTCCAGAAGTCAAAAATCAAGCAATAATATGCTGAATATTTCTTAGTTTTAGATTGTTAGTTTTAGAAATCTAGAAGCTTAAATTTTGATTCTTTTTTGGGACAGGACTTGAGATTTTGAATACGGGAAGTAGGAAATAGAAATTACCACTTACATTTAACATCTTTGAAAGCGTTCAGTCTCAGGAAAAGCTGGTTAGAAGCATAAAAGAACTATCAAAGAAAGAAAATAAATGTTAGGGAATGGAATGGTTGGCAAGGAGAAAAAATGAAAATGAAAGAAAGAATGAAACAAAGAAAGGAAAGACCTAAGGAAGGAAGACAGAGGAAGGTCTGAGGGCAAAGCAATTTCTCATTCCAGAGAAATGGCAAGTAACTTATTTTTTCTCATAGCATGATCCAAAATGGCAAGATTTAGCATATATATCAAATAATGGATAGCATATAAAAATAATTGCTTTAACAATGCTAACAAAATAGACACAATTTGGCAAAATTGTTAATGGAAATGAACAAGACAATACTAAGTAAAGTATATGCCAGTTATTCTTTTATCACTCATTAACTAAATACTGGAAAAATATACACCATAATCCCAAGAAACTCCAAATATATTATATGAAATAATAGGAGCAAATTAAATTTGCAGAAAGCATTAAGGAACAAATTTTTGTAGCGCAAATAAATAATCAATACAGATTTCAGTGCTGGAAATGATGTTCAACTGAAACTATAGAAGTGCCTATGGAATTGGCCAATAGGCAGAGACTGGAAGAATTTTAAGAATCATAATAGAAAAGTGAAGATACTCTTGAAATCACTGTTAAAAGAAATCTGGACATCAAAACTCTTCCAGTGAGAACTCAGAAAGAAATAAGAGCATGATAGAAACAATATTTCTTAGACAATTTAAAAAATGTTATAGAGACTTTTATAGAAATATGGACATTAAGTATGATGCAGGTAAAGTATTCAGTAAGAAATGGGGACATGTTAGTGGAAACTTGAGGAAAGAGGCTTATGTTAAAACTTAGAAATGATTTTTTTGTATCATATAATTATATGAAACTATACATTTGTAGATAATGAATTTAGATATTTAGCTGATATTACTGTCCAAACAAAACATTAAAGATTCAGAATGCTTTCACTTCACTGCTTAACAGAAAAATGCAAGAAGAAAGAGTGATTGAGGTAGGAACTATTATATTATATTAAATTATATTATATTTTTATTATACTATATTATATTGCATTATATTTAAAGAACAAGAAATTGATGATTTGGGAAATTCTTATTTTTCTTCTGAAATGCAAATGATCCTAAAGTTAGGATTTGCTTATCTGGACAGAAAATCAGGCATGTGACTAGAAAAGCATTTGTTCATGGCATGGAAAGAACAAGAGTTCAGAGCAATCAGTTATACTTAACATGCTCTGAAGAGATTATGTGTGTGACTCATGGTTTCCATTAGGGATCATATTATAAGCCAGAAATAGATATGAAATTGAAAAGAAAAGATATGGAAAGGAGTATTTCATTTAGAAGAGACAAATGAAATGAATCTATGTAAGATACACAAGAGATTCACTATGTTCTTGGGAATTTTATCCCAACAGACACCTTTCCAGTTTGAGCTGAAAGGGATAGAGAAAACAAAGGAGAAAAGGATGTCAGCCCCAAGGCAAGGAATAAGTTGGAAGAATAGCTATACTGCAAATACTACCTAACTTGCATCAAAAAGGAAGTTTGACTCCAGGGGTGAAAATAAGAGCACAGGAAAAATAGAGTGTCAAGCCAACCAGTATTATTCATAGACTCGAGAACTAATGATTTTCCTGGGTGAATTTTATAATTATTTGTGATAGGTGTTCTTTTTTTCCCTCACATTTTCTTCCTTTTTGAACTGGAAAGTTTGCACATTCCTGCCCCACATAATGACATTTCAGTCAATAACAGACTGCACATAATATGGTGTACATGTCATCTATTGATGTAGTTGCCATCTAGTTCCCATAGGTACATCCTGTGACATTTGCATAATAAGGAAATTGCCTAACATTTTAAAAAAACTTATTGTTAGGTAGGAGTTCAGGGATGCCAAGATGGCAAACACAGGTTGTAAGAAAGAAATATAATATCAATGTACATAACTTAAGTTCTTCTACTAAAAGTTGAAAATTTTCACCTGAAATTTAAAAAATTTAGAATTGATAAACTCCTCTTATGGTATGGTGGGTCTTACTATGTGAATGTAATCATTTTATTCATGGATGTAAACTATATAACATAGTGCTCCAAGGATTAATCATCAGAGTGTATAATTAATGTAAACATAAATGATAGTTTACTAACAGGTTTAAAACATGCTAGGATGACCTCCTCCTTCCCAATTGCTTTTAAATTTTGAGATAGTACTTCTGACTCAGATATTTGGTTTTCAAGTGAAGGCAGACATATCTAAACATCATCCTCTGAATCATCTCCTTACCAATATCTAAAAAATTTGTTTTAGAAACTTTTCTGACTGTAGTAAAAGGAAGATAGTAATTTATGAAGGTTTTATGTTTCTTGAACTTTACTTTCACTACATGCCCCAAAGTGGCTAGTTTGCAGTGTTTATAGTTGTTCACTACGCCTTGCATTGTCATACCTTTCTGTTTCTGCAAACTATAAGATTTCCATAAGTGCAAAGAAAGAAAGAAAGAAGAGAAAAGAAGAGAGAAGTAAAGAAAGAAAAGATGCAGCTGAAGAACAAGACAGAGAAATGAATCATTCTATCCTTGTTTGTCATAAGTGCCATTACCATGACAGCTCTGCCAGTGAGGACTTATCATTATGACAACTTTCTCCCCAAGGTCAATATTTTAAAATGACTCATAAGGGTAAAGTGGGCAGTATTCTAATTAGGCTTGCTAAAGTAACCAATGGGAGAAAATTGAACTATATTCTAATCAGGTATCATATGGTAACCAATGGGAGCAAATGGAGTAAGATCTTCAATCGGGTTTGTATGGGGAAGAGAATGCCACAGAACTCTGCACATAAGACACTAATTTCCAGACTTGGCCCACTCCACTCTGCCTTATGGAATGCTATTCTCACCTTTACTTTCAATAAATCTGTACATTGCCTATTACTTGTGTGTATATTACTCAGTTCTTTGTTTGGAACACCAAGGATTTGAACTTCAAGTGGGCACCCCAACAATAACATTATTATGGCTAAAAAAATTGCATAATTATAAACTTGTGCATTTACTACCATTCTGTTTTGGAAGCGAAAACATTTGTGTTCTAGTCTCTCAGTGACACAGATGGAGAGGGATTTTGGCCTATGGATTATTCCCAGGACTCATCCATACCTGAAATAAACAATGATATTTGCGATTTTTGAATTGATGTGGTATTTCATTCTGAGCTTTTGATCTTCTGGGATGAGAACCTTGGGATGAAATGAGTACTGCATATGGAATAAATATCTTTGGGATTCCAAGGGTGGACTGTAGAATTCACACCCAAAATGTTTTTACCTAAACTCTTAAACTAGCAATATATATATCATATATATATGATATATATAAATAACATATAAATAAATATGTTATATTTATGTTATTTATATATATGTTATATATATGCTAATTATATGTATGTTATATATCTATAACATATATAAATGTTATATATATGATATATATAAATAGCGTATATATAAATACATGATATATATAAATAACATATGATATATATACATATATGTATATATATATTTAAAACATGGAAATGGAACATTCTGCAAATAGAATAATGCTAATAATTTTACCTTAAAATATGAAGATTACCTTGACTTATTCAGAAGGTGCTGATGTAATTTTAATTTAAATGTGGAAGAGGGAATGAGTCAATTACAGAGTTGTGTGATGTGAGAAAGACTTAACTAGATATTGATACCATTGAGATGGAAGGGGGTCATTAGCCAAGAAAAGCAGACATTTTCTAGAAGCTGGAAAAGGCAAAGAAAACAAATTTTTTTTTCTAGTTTCTACTTTCCATGAACTTTTCTAGTTTCTGTGGACACCTTGATTTTATGTCATTGAGGTATATCACAGGTTTCTGACATTAAGAATAAGAAGATAAGAAGTTGGTGTGATTTTTAAGCCCCTAAATTTGTGCTAATTTGTTGTAGCTGCAATAAGAACATCATATGCCATACTCTAATAGAGAGTCTGACTTTATTTTTGGATGTTTGATTACTGGTGTCTTTTAAGCCTCTCAGTTCCTTAACATCTGGCTAAACTGGTAAGAAAACGTGAAACTTTCTCCTTTTGCACACAGAAGCTTAAGTCTACTCCCACCTGCAGGCTTCTTGCCTTTTAATCCACTTTTGGACCACCAGGGGAAGCCTACCTTTCTCTCTGCAGAAAGTTCCTTGTATAAGTGATAAACCTTTCCACATCTTCTTATGTAGGGCATCATCATTCTAACATCTGATCCAAATGACCAGGGAGGACCACAAAATTGTCTTCTGCAAGGTGATCACACACTTTTGGTGCTATGAGCAGGAAGTCTACATGATATCAACTACAACCTATAGTCTTTCTTTTCTTTCTTTGTTTTACTAACTTTTGCTCCCTGCTTGCAAATGTGCACTTTGAGCTGCTACCTGCTGACTAGCTTGCTTTCTAAGCTGTGCTGCTTTGTGTTGCATGTGTTAAATCCTGCTGAGGTTCTGTTATAGATTTAACCGATTTAAGTTAGAAGTTTCTACAATAAATGGCTTTTAGCAAAAGAACTATCAGACTAGGGCACCTCTTAAAGTGGAGCTCAGTTGTGAGTCTTACCATGCAACTGAATGTTTCAAATTGTGTGTATTGATTCCAGTATACATCATGAAGTAGGGAATGTTCAGGAGAGCAACTTTTACCCTCTGAACAATGGTTCTAAGTTCAACTAGGGTTTGGTCCCTATTCTTTAGAGCATTCAGGAGAAATACTAACACCCTAGGAAGTATATGTGCCATGGAGTTATCATTCACATAGAGAAAGAACATTTGGAATGTAGACTGATGTGATCATACTCCGAAAAGCACATGGCTCACTCTCTGACCCTACAAATACTTTTACTGCTTCTGATACTACCACCTATATTTCTGTTGCAGTTAAGATAAAAAATGACCTTAACTGGTAGTTTTATAGGGATAAATTCACATGACGCCTCTTTGGCACAACCAAGTGGTTAATTCAAATATTGTCATGCTTTGCACTGTCAATGATGATTTGAGACTCATTTGAGGATAGAAGGTCCCACACCCTGAAGTATATGTATACAAAATCAACTTTTTAAAAATAGGAAAGATAGATCAAAGGATGAATGGAAATTGAATGATGAGATTTGTCCTTTTATAAACAGACTGGTGAGACCCAGGTTTCCCTTTCTGCTTGCCACCAAGTGAAGATGTAGTAATAACAACAGTCTGCAGACCACAAAGTCATTCAGTCACTAGATTGAATTGCTTTAACCAACAGAGTGATTTTAATGTTTAAGTGAGGTATACACATGTCCCTCTATTTTGTATTCAATTACCATAATAAGATGATAACGTATATGCCAGGTACAGTGAGATTATTCCCTGTAATCTCAGTGACTTGGGAGGGGGAGGCAAAAATATTGCAAATTTGAGGTCAACCTGGGCAACTACATGAGACCTTGTATCAAAGTGAAATATCAGACTGGGAAGGAGCTTAGTGATAAAGCGCTTGCCTAACACGTTGAGGTCCTGAGTTTGATCCCCAGGACAAGAAAATAAATAAGTAAAGCTTGTCTTAAAAAAAAATAATAATAAGACATGCTGGGGAATTAGCTCAGTGGTAGAATATGTTCCTGGGTTCAATTCCCAGTACCACAAACAAAAATTATAAAGAATACTGTAGAGAGTAGAATTGTTCCCTTTCAAAGGAAACATTCAATTACTAACTCCCAATATTTATGAATATGGCTTTATTTGATCATTTGTTTTTTAGCATTCATTATTTGGCTTTTAGCATTCTTATTTTTATTTTTGTTCTTTTTTTGATACTGGGGATTGAACCCAGGGACACTCCACCACTGAGTCACATCCCCAGCCCTATTTTGTATTTTATTTAGAGATAGGGTCTCACTGAGTTGCTTAGGGCCTCGCTAAGTTGCTGAGACTGGCTCTGAACTCGCGATCCTCCTGCCTCAGCCTCCCAAGTGCTGGAATTACAGGTGTGAGCCACCATGCCCTGCACTCTAAGCATTTTTAACTAAAGATATTAATTGTTGAACTTGATGGGTTTCCCTGTGACATTTCCACATATGTATGTATTACACATAAGTCACTTCTACCCTCTTTCCCTCCCATATTACTCATCCCCCCTCCATTTTAACCCCCTTCTCAATCCCTAAGAGCCTTTCTTCTGCTTTCAGGATATCTTTTATTTTAGTTTCATATCAGAGAAAATATGAACTATTTGTCCATGTTGCTTTATTTTGCTCAACATGATGTCTTCTGTCTCCATACATTTTCGTGGAAATACCAGGATTTCATTCTTTTTTTATGACTCCATTGTGTGTATGTATGCCATATTTTCCTTATCAATTAATTATTAATAGGTACTAAGACCGATTCTATAGCTTGATTATTGTAACTAGTGACACAATAAACATGGGTATTCAAGTGTCTTTTTTGTAAGCTGACTTCATTTTCTTCCGATATATACCCAGGAGCAGTATGATAAGATTATACAGTTAGTTCCATTTTTAATTTTTCAAGAAACCCCATACAGTTTTCCATAATAGGCATACTAATTTACATTCCCACCAACAGTATATAAGAGTTATTTTTGCTCTACATCCTTGACAGAATTTGTTATTTGGATTTTTAACTTGTTTTGTATTTATTTTATTTTTTTATAATAGTCATGCTTACTAGACTGAGATGGACTCCCTCTATAGGTTTTATTTACATTTATTTGATGACCGAAGATGTTGAACATCTTTACTTGTATTTATTTATCTTTTATAGAGTCTGTTCAGGTCAGTTTGCCATTGTTCATTAAATTATGTGCTTTTTAAAAATTGATTCCATGCTTTCTTAAATTAAGTTTTTGAGTTCTTTATATGTTCTGAATGTACATCTTCTGTCTAATAATGGAAAAGAGTTTCTCCCATTCTATAGGTTGTCTCTTCATCTTGTTGATTGTTTCCTTAGCTGTGCAGAAGCTTTGCAGTTTGAGGTAATCCTATTTTTTAATTTTTGCTTTTGCTTCCTGGCTATTAGGGACCTATCCAGTTCATTGTTGGCTATTCTGATATCTTGAAAGGTCTCCCCCATTTTTTGTTTAGCAGTTTCAAAGTTTTATTGTGGTCTTTGATCCATTTTCCTATGATTTTTGCACAGGACGAGTGAGGAAAAAAGCAATGATTTCATATTTTTACATGTGAATATCAGTTTTCCCACCACCATTTGGTGAAGAAGTTGTTTTCTAAAATGTGTGCTTTTGAACCTTCGTCAAGAAGCAATTGTCTGAAAATGTATAGATTTATTCCTGGGTTCTCTGTCTGTTCCACTGGCCTAAATGTCCATTTTCATGTCCCTACCATGCTGTCTTTATTGCTACAGCTCTTTAATACATTTTGAAATAAGGTTTTGTGAAGTTTCCAACATCTCTCATTTTGCTCAGGATTGATTTGGTTATTTAGGACTTTTGTGCTTTGATATGAATTTTAGAATTATTTTCCTAGTTTTATGAAGAATTCCATTGGTATTTTAATGGAGATTGCATTGCACCTATGGATTGCTTTGAGTAGCATGTTTATTTTAGGCTACTATTGTGTATTTGGAGAAATAAAATTAGTACCATGATCATTACCAGTGATATTTGGATTATTACTGAGGGAATGAGTCTTTGGTGAGGTTTTACATCATTGATTTATGGGTTTAGAAAAAGACATGAACTTGATTTGTTTTTTTAGTGTCTCAGAGTAACACATCATTTAATTTCATGGGTGTTTCTGTAAATAAGGATCCTTTTGCTGCCATTGGCAAACAGATGACCATACAGTTGATAATGGTCAGAAACATCTGTGTGGATGTGCAGATGTTCCTTACTTCTGACCAGCTTATCCACTGCCAAAGTTTGCCTATTGTTTAGCTAATTGTGCTAACCATCAGGTGTTATCATTTACAAGAGTTGTCCCAATCAAGGGTTGAAAAAGCAACAACTCTCCCTGAATTCCTTTATGTTAAACGATGGTGAGAATACATTTATAAAATATGTGAACTTGCAGTGTTCACTCAGTGGTTTAAGTGATCCCACTAAATTTACATAAAGTAACTGTATTAGTTTTCTAAGGTTGTTATAGCAAATTACCACAAGATTGGTAGCTTAAAACAAAAGAAATTTTTTATCTCACAGTCCTGAAAGCTTAAAGTTAGAAATCAAAATGTCAGTGGGGCCATTTTATCTTTGAAGGCTCTAAGGGAGATCTTCCCTTGCCTCTTCTAGCTTTTGGAGATTGCTCACAGTTTTTTTTTTCTTTTTTTATTTAATTTTTGATTCATTGAACACAAACGGAGTACAACTATGGTTTCTCTGGTTGTACACAAAGTAGAGTCACACCATCTGTGCATTCATACATGTACACAGGGCAATGATGTCTGTCACACATTCTGTTATTATTCTTACCCCCCCCACCCCGACCCCACCCCTCCCTTCCCTCTATGCTATCTATCCTTCCTCCATTCTTGCCGTTGTTCCACCCTGCATTATGCATCATCATTCACTTATCAGAGAGACCATTCCGCCTTTGGATTTTTGGGATTGGCTAATCTCACTTAGCATAACAGTCTCCAACATCATCCATTCACCTACAAATGCCATAATTTTATTCTTCTTTACGGCTGAGTAATATTCCATTGTGTATATATACCAAAGTTTCTTTATCCATTCATCTATTGAAGGGCATCTAGGTTGGTTCCACAATCTAGCTATTGTGAATTGAGAAGCTATGAACATTGAAACATTGATGTGGCTGCATCACTGTAGTAATCTGATTTTAAGTCCCTTGGGTATAGGCCAAGGAGTGGGATAGCTGGGTCAAATGGTGGATCCATTCCAAGTTTTCTAAGGAATCTCCACACTGCTTTCCAGAGTGGCTGCACCACCTTGCAACCCCACCAGCAATGTCTGAGTGTACCCTTTTCCCCACATCCTCGACAACACCTGTTTTTGCCTGTATTCTTAATAAAAGACATTCTAATTGGGGTAAGATGAAATCTTAAGGTGGTTTTGATTTGCATTTCTCTTACAAGGAGGGATGTTGAACATTTTTTCATGAATCTGTTGATTGCTTGTAGATCTCCTCTGTAAAGTGTCTGTTCATTTCCTTGGTCCATTTATTGATTGGGTTATTAGTATTCTTGGTGTAAAGATTTTTGAGTACTTTGTAGATTCTGGAGATTAGTGCTCTATCTGAAGTGTGAGTATCAAAGATTTTTCTCCTACTCTGAAGGCTCTCTCTTCACATTGCTGATTGTTGTCTTTGCTGAGAAAAAAACTTTTTAGTTTGACTCTATCCCAATCATTGATTCCTGCTTTTATTTCTTGTGCTTTGGGAGCCATGTTAAGGAAATCTGGTCCTAGGCCAACATGATGAAGATTTGGATCTATTTTCTCTTCTATTAGGTGTAGGGTCTCTGGTCTAATTCCTAGGTCCTTGATCCATTTTGAGTTGAGTTTTGTGCAGAGCGAGAGATATGGGTTTAGTTTCATTTTGCTGCATATGGATTTCCAGTTTTCCCAGCACCATTTGTTGAAGAGGCTATCTTTTCTCCATTGTAAGTTTTTGGCTCCTTTGTCAAGTATGAGATACCTGTGCTTATGTGGGTTTGTCTCTGTGTATTCGTTCTTGATGTTCCTTACCTTATAGAAGTATCAGACCAATCTCTGCCTTTATCTTTAGTTATCTTTCTCTATTCTGTTTTTGTGTCTATGTCCAGATTTTGCCCTTGCTCCAAAAACAAGTCATTGGATAATACTCAGTAAAGCTCACTATGATTGTATTTTGACTTTATTACATCTGCAAATACTAGCAAAATGCTACAGGGAGAGATTCAGATGTTGGATTAGAAGCATCCAGATCTTCCCTGCTTTTCCAAAATGACAGATATGCAGTTACACATTGAGTTGGAGGGTCATAGAAAAGTATTGGAGTTCATCAAAAGAGAGTCAATAACCAAGTAAAATCTAGAATTGCTAGATATTAGTATAGTAAGTGAAACATTTTCATGCTGAAATGTTATGCTGTCTTATGTCCATTTCTTAATTGTGTTGTTTGCAGTATTATTGAGTAGTACAAGGTCTTTATTTATTCTTCATATGAGTTCTTTATCATATATGTATGTATATATATATATGATACATGCATGTATTTTTCTTTCAGTTTTTGATTTGCATTTTCATTGTATTAATGTTGTCTTATGAAACACACAAAAAACAAATATATAGTCTAAATAAGGAAACTGGGGTCTGCAAAGTGAACCAGCACTAAGGAGGTTCTCTGCACTTCCTAAAATATTCATAGATTTCCATACCTGAAGAGGGCCCTATTGCTTGAGTTTGGGGCTCAGGGCATTGGAAACTGTGCATTTTTCCATCTCCAAGACCCAACAGCCTCTTCCGTGAATTGGCACAATGTGCAGTCACCCATAGAGACAATTTTGGTCCAGGGCAGTGACTCTGACACAAATTCACTGAGAACACTATGTAGGGGGACATGTGGACTAAGGTGAGAAGGGAAGCAGAGGTGCTTTATTTGAAAATGGCAGGTTAGGTGATCTGCTATTGGAACCTGGGTGAGAAAACAATCCTGTGTGAATTTGTGTGGTATCCAAATTTATGGGTGCTGGATTACTTGGAACCTGCCACTCCATTCCTGGCAGAGGTTTTTGTGGCACCAGGACCTCTCCTGACACACAAGATTAATACCGATTCAAGTTGTTTTCATTACAATGATATTTTGACATGTAAATCAAAAAACAATACCTCACATAAACAGAATTAAGGATTGAATAAAGTGATCATTTTATTAGATCAAGAAGATCCATTTAGGGCCGGGTATGGTGGTGCATGCCTGTAATCCAAGCAACTTGGGAGGCTGAGTCAGGAGGATCGCGAGTTCAAAGCCAGCCTCAGCAACTTAGTGAGGCCCTAAGCAACTCAGTGAGACCCTGTCTCTAAATAAAATACAAAAGAGGGCTGGGTATGTGGCTCAGTGGCCGAGTTTCCCTGAGTTCAATCCCCGGTTCCAAAAAACAACAACAACAACAACAACAAAAGAAGATCCATTTAGAAAATTGTAACATCCTTTCATGATAGAAGCCCTGAGAAAATTAAGTACAGAAGAATCACACATCAACACAATAAAACTATATATGACAAACCCATATCCAACATCGCACTAAATGGCAGAGAACTGAAAACATTTCCTTTAAGATCAGGCACAAGGCAAGGGTTTCCACTCTTACTGGTCTTATTCAACATAGTACTAGAAATTTTATGCAGAAGAGGGAGATCCTGTCTTAAAACACAAAAAGGACTTCTTAAAGCAAAACATAGAAAGGGCAGGGGTGTGGCTCAGTGGTAAAGTGCCCCTAGGTTCAATCCCTGGCACAAAGAAAAAACAAACAAACAAACAAACAAACAAAAAAGAAAAAATTTAGCGACAGTGGCAATCAAAGGTACTCTGAACTTTGTTGATTTCATGCTAGATTGATATTAATTTGCCATAAAGCAATGGTTAGATTGTTTGAAGAGGCATATAATATATGACTAGAATGATTCTAAAACTCAGTTTTGCATAGTCTCAGCATTTGCCTATTATGCTTGCATATATTTAGTAGCTCTTTTTTTTATTCCAAAATGATAAGGAGTTAGGCAATAAACTATTTAATTGTTCTATATACTGTCCAGGATTTATGCTACTATTTATACATGTGTGCAAACATAAATCTACGTACATGCTATCATAGTATTGTCCTTCAGAGAAAAACTAAACATAATCTTTTCTGCTCATATGAAAGATAATTTTATCTGGGAGCTGTTGTTTGTGCTAAAATTAAAATTAATTACTAATCCTTAATTGCTTTCAGGCATATCTCTATGATAATTCCATGTTAAAGATACACATGTGGAAAACATTAGGGGGGACTTTCAAGAAAGTTTTTTGTAAAGAAAATCCATTGCTATACACCTTTATGTACTTCTTCCCTGTCATCCTACTCCTTTCATAATGATCATAATGTCTGTAGTTACAGGTGCTATACTTCAGTTAAATGCAGGGACCAAGAGAATCATTTAGTCCTCAGTATTGATGTCCATGAATTGTGAATGCAGTGTTTGCTAGCAACCCTCTGTGAGTAAATATTACCTGGACGAAGCAAATCTCTTATTGGTTAAGTTAATATTGCTGTATTTTTCTGTTACATGCGGACAATCTAAATATGCAAGTATCAATGAAATAGCAGGTATTGTATTCTTATAGAAAGGATCATTATACAGTGGTTAATTGAACAAACCAGAGTTAACATAACAAATTTATTAACAAAAGACAATTTTCAGAATGATTAATTCAATGTTTACATAAAATTTTAAATTATGCAGAAATGTGTACTATGGTAGACATATCTAATCACAGAAAACTTAGAGTTATATTTAGAGAAATTTATTTTTATCCAAGGATGGAAAGAGAAGTTTATGATTTAAGAGGAGTATGCAATGGTCTAATTTCATATAGTTAATTCTTAATTAAATAATGAAACTGAAATGAACACAGCAAGATAGGTTTTTTTGTAATTACATAGTGGTTTGTTATATTGCTCATTGAGGTTTTGTTTTTTTCTAAAATATCTTGTTATAACTAATTGAACTATAGAAGAGAAAAAAATCTCAAATACTCAAGTGTTTTTCTATTACATCTAATGTCTTATGTGATGTAATTAGAAAAGAAATGTTAACATATCTCAAGACAGAGCTTTGGTGACATGATATCACTTGAATATAGTTGAGAACAATATAGTTTATGTCAGCACCTATACAAAGAACACAGCAGGACACTCTATCACCATTAGTTTTGAATATACTCATTAAATTTTATCTCATCATATTTATCTTGTAATCTCTTATAAAACTTAATCTATATAGTTTCCCATAATAAATTCTATACTCAGTGGTACATTGAAACATCTACATTGTGTTTATTTTCAAAAATATATTATACTATTCAATTATCATGACCTTTTCTATATATTTCAATGTGACTTAAATTCCTTAGTGGGTGTTTGATATGTATAAACATACGCCACAATAAAGAGATTTTTATCTGTTTTTATTATTTTCTTGTTTAAAAACAGTTATGTATTTTACATTAAATTCATACTCAAGTGGAAATTTCACAGGGGTTTGTTATTTTATTTCCTTATTAGCTAAATTTCTATATCAACATCATGCTGGTAAATATCATGAGATATTTAATCAGCTTTGCCTATTAATAAAAACAATAGTGTTCTATTAGCATAAAAACAGGATATGAATTAAATAATCAATTGATTCAAGTGTCTGTTAATTTATCACTTTTATCCTATGGCATTCATTTGCAGAAATGAATGTATGAATCTTCTCCATGATGCTGTGGGATTCTATTTCTTCCTGTGATTCAGCATCACCAATGAAGTATGTACATGCTCACCTACTGATTATTGAAGAATAACATAAGCATGGAGACATGACATTTACTTATGGTTTTAATATTAGATGTCCCTCAAACACTCCTGTGTGAGACAATGCAAGACACTTTAGAGGTGAAATGATTGGGTTCTGAGATCCTTAACCTAATCAATACATTAATCCCCTGATAGTGTTTAACTGAGTTGTGAAGGTAGGCAGGTACGGTATGGCTGAAGGAGGTGTGTCATTGGGGATGTGCCTTTGGGGTATATATTTTGTAAGTTGAGCTTAGACTCTCTCTCTGCTTCCTGATGTAATGTCATGATCTGTTGTCCTCCACCACACTCTTCTGCCATGATATTCTTACTCATATCCATCCCTGAGGAAGTGAAGCTGGCCTTTTATAGACTGATGAGACCTCTGAAATCATGAAACCCAAAATAAAATAAATGTTTTCTCCTCTAATTGTTCTTGTCAGATATTTTGGTTACAGCAGTGAAAAACCTTAGTAAAACACATTTTCTCACTTTTCTAAGTATTTGCTATGTAAATATTAACATTTCCCTTTCATCAGGGATATTATTCCCTTGTTTATGTATAAAATGAAAAGGCAGGGTGTTTGCATTATTCATATTTATGAAAATCTAAATATAATACAGAGGCAGTCACTAACAATGGTTCAACTTAAAGATTCTTTAATTTATGGTGATGTAGAAGCAATATATATTCAGTGAATTAGTACTTTGCTGTTTGAATTTTGATGTTAACCCTGCCTATCAGTATGCCCTCTTATGATACTTAGTAATTCCCAATAAGCTTGACAGTAACAGGGTAATAACCAATACTCTTCAATGCATTGTGTTGATAAGCTATGATTTCAGTAGGTTAGTTGTGTTACATGAATTCTTGATGTTTTCAATTTACAAAGAGTATATTAGTATGTAACCCATTGTAACCCCTATTGTCATATATAAAATTATAGTATCCAGAAATTGTATGTAGCATAGTAAGAATATATTTTATATAACATAATTTATGCATAATACATATATGTATAATATTAGATCATATCTGATTTTCATATCTTTGATTTAAACATAAAATGTAGAGTGGGTTATTTGCAATATTTACATGTCCCAAAGTCAAAACACTTTCAAATTTATAGGTCCATGTACATGAATCCCAGATAGAAGGAAAAAATAATAACTAGATGATAAATAGTTAATGATTGATAGTGTGATAAATTGATTGATTTAACTTTACCAACCAATTTAGGTTCTAGTTCTAAGATAAAAATGTTGTTAAGATGTTCCAATTTTCTTTTGCTACTGTGTTTGGCAGTCTATCAACTGATACTTGATTGCTCATTACTCATATGTATTAATTTTCTATATGCTGGCCACTACAGAAATCTTATTTTCTTCACAAACAAAAAAGTGGTAAATTTAGTTAGTAAGAAATTTTTTGTTTTACCTCTAAGTTGAAGAAATAGATTAAAATTAAAATATAAAGATGAAAGAAAAGATAAAGGGTATCATAAATTAAATTCTTACAACAAAATATGAAGTGATTTAATTTGCATTTCACCCAATAAGAGAGAGAGGACCAAACAGAGATTAAACTGTGAAGATTCCACTTTCAGCAGAACTTTAAATGTACATAACCTATCATTATGATTTGCATCTTAAGTATCCCCCCAAAATCTCTATGGTAAAGACTTGGTTGCCAGTTTGTGATTCTAAAAGAAGGTGGTGGACTTTCAGGAGGTGAGTTCTAGTGGGAAGGAAGTTATGTTGATGCGATCATATTCTTGAAGAGAAAACAGTGTGTCCAGCCCCTCTTCTCCATGCTTCCTGGCATCTATGAGGTGAACAGCTTTTATCCATCATCCACTTCAGGCCATGGTGTTCTGTCACCGCATGGACCAACACACTGCGCCAGCTGATGATGGACAGAAACTTCTTAAACTGTGAACCAATTTAAAACCTTCTTCCTTTCAAGTTGATTTTCCTTACGTATTGGATCCCAATGAAAAAAGCTAACACTCTTATGTTAATGGTTCAATAAATAAAAACTTTAATATTCCAATGCAATACCTTATATGTACAAGAAGAACATGAAGTGTAAGAACCTCCACACAGGCAGAACATTTGGCGTGCTACTTGGGAGGATTCATGAAATAATATTAGGGTAAAAGAATAAAAAGGCATTTTTACATGAAAAGGAATTATGAAAAGTATAGATGCTAAAATTTCTTGTTAATGCAATTCTTGTTACTTTGAGGTAAACATTGATGTTAGAGAACACATATGACCCATTTGTTCTTTCTGGTATAATTCTATTATAGAAAGTCATCCTTGTATAGGGAAATGCCAAGTACCTTCCTCTTGTGTTTGGATCTTTTCAGTTTTGGATCATTTGGCTCTGATAGTTTTCCTTATTTTAACTGATAGTGAGGAAATTGTGCACTGAGTAATATCAACCTACAATATTTATGTATTTCCATATTTACTAGCTTGCTGTGTGACCAACAACTTTCCGTGTTTCAATTTGCTTTCATGTAGCTATAATTTAAAATGGCACAGAGATAAAATAGTATTTGTGTGTATACATATATATGTGTATACATGTGTAATTGATTTATTGATTTAGTATAATCAATAAGCTTCCTATTCATTTTCCTTTTGTTTTTATTAGAATTTTATATTTTACTATATTATAAGATTATTTCCACTATAGGTAATTGAACTTTGAAGGTCATGTTTTGAATGTATTTCTGTAATGTTTTTCTGCTTTATATCATTTTCCTAGAGATACACATTAAGGGACTGGGGATATAGCTCAGTTGGTAGAGTGTTTGCCAAGTAAGCACAATGCCCTGGGCTCAATTCCCAGTACTGCAAAAACAAAACAAAAAAAAGTGAATCACGTTAAGCTACATATGATCAAAGCTAATCTTAGTTATATATGGATGTTGTCTTATAATTTTCTTAGAATTTTCTTCTTCAAAATGATTGCATTAAAAATTCACATTTTATGATACATTGTGTCTCTACATATATTTTCTCAGAGAAAATGTATTTTTAGTACTTTTATTTACTTTATGTTACTACATGATTTATGATTCTAAATCATTTGCTTTAATTTATTCTTTTTCCTCCTCAAAAATTTAGTCAGATCAGATGTGGTGGCACACACCTGTAATCCCCGGTCCCTAGTGGCTGAGGCAGGAGGATTGCAAGTTCAAAGCCAGCCTCAACAATTTAGGGAGGTCCTCAGCAACTTAGTAAGACCCTGTGTTAAGAATAAAAAAATAAAAAGGGCCGGCAATGTGGTTCAGTGGTTAAGCAGCCCTGAGGTCAATTCCCATTACCAAAAAAAAAAAAAAATGTAGTCAGTGGACTATAGCATGGCACTATTTTGATATGATTAGCAGCTTAAATGAGAAGTGAGAGTCTTGCTTCATTGCATTTTCTGAGGATTTTTCATATTAGGAAAATTATGAATTTTAAATATTAATTATCAAAATATTTTCTTGTATCCAGGCACTCCACTGAGATCTCTACACAGTTGAAACAGATTTATAATTTTAATATCATTCCATGATTGCTTATCTATCATCATAATCTGCAAAAGAGGAATTGTTTTATACTTCTGATTTGCTCATTATATTTTCTTTTGCAATGTCTGGTGTACATATATCAACATCAAGCAATATTAATTATCAAAAACCTTTGTATATTGATTCTAATCTTAATGAGAAAATATATTAGGGACTTTTGAGGTTAGATTTTAAAACATCATGTATTATATTAAAGGAGCAATATACTTAGCTATATTATTTTCATATATAGCATGATTAATAAATTTTATTGTTTTATAATATATGCTGACATTACATTTTACCATTTCAGATACTATTTTATTTAAATGTTTATAAAACTCTAAATTTTTATTTTACTGAAATTATTGACCAGATTGTAATGTTTTCTTTAATAAAATATGCAATGTCAAAATTTAATAATTTTTTGAAATTATAATTTGTACATGTTTTCATAATTTTTATCTATACTTTATCTTTTGTTTCATTTTATAATTTGGACATGAGGACAATATTACCATAATAGAAAGCATTGGATGATATTTTCCTTTCTACTTTTTTTTTTTTTTTTTGCTTGTTTGGCAATAATTTATAGCAACAATTATTTTCTAATTCTTTCATTTTCTTACATATTTTGGGCTATTGGAAGCATACTAATTTATAATTGTTGTGTGTGTGTGACTCATAGACACTTTTACAATATGAAATATCCCTCTTCAGCTCTAGTTTATTTTTATCTTAGAATCAATTTTTTTGATATTTGGAGAGCAACTACACTTTTTCATTGTATTTATTCTTTTTATCTTCTGCCTTTCTCTCTATTTTTATGCAGTTATCAAATTAGGTATCAAATCAAAATCTATTAATATAATCCTCATTTTTATTGAATCATTTAATCCTTTTGCATTTACTTTTTTAAATACTTTTGTGTTTTCAACTTCTATTTCTTAGCTTCTATTCTCATGTCTTTTTTTTTCTTTTATTACTATAGTTAACCTACTTGAACTGTTTATTTTCTAATTTTATTTTTATTAGTTTTATATTTTTGTATTATTTACTTAATGGTTACTAAGTCTTGCAGTAATTATATAAAATCACCTGCAGGTTTGTACTTTACAATTTCAATGAAATATAGAATATTAACCCATACCGCTCTTTGTCCCTTTTTATGTACTTATTGTTATGCATTTTGCATCTCTATATGTTGTAATCCAGATATATAATATTGTAATTGTTACTTAAAGTCATCTTTCATTTCCTTTAAAGCCTATAAGAGAAAGAAATGGAAGTATGTCTATATCTATTTCTATCTATAGCTATCTATTACAATGATTTTAATTTCCACATTTGCCCCATCTCGTTACAATCATTTCCTTCCATTAATTTGAGTCAACATCTAGTGTAATTTCCTTACTCCAAAAAAGCTTTGTTCTTGTCCTTCTCCACTTATCACTGTCAAATATATTATTTTTCTTCTATCATTGGCTCAAAAATATAATGCTGTACATAGCTAAAGATTCCAGTCAAGTTCTTTGTCCCAGAGAGGCAGGACAACAGGACAGACCTGAATGAAGGTTGCAGAAAATTTCAAACTCAGCAAATAAAAGGACATAACCAATCGGAATGCCATCAGGCTGACCTATAGCCTTAGCATTTTTCCAGTACTGGATAGCATAGATATTGAACAATGCCCCTAACCAGCAGCCATCTACACCTCTAGACTAGTACACTTTAGTGGTAACTTTTTATCAGGACCCCTTGCACTTGGCAAGAGCTCTGTTTCTTTTTACTTTAATAAATTTTACTTACTCATCTATTCTTCATTGTCCATAGATTTTGTATTTTGAGTTTGCAAGACAAGAACACAGAAAGGAATGGCTGGCTGTTTGCTGCTGAGTGGTCCACTAGTAGGCCTGGCCTGCTGTGAACTGAGAGATCTGTGTAGCACAAATGGGCCCTGCTGCCCAAGGATAACAGCAGAAAATCTGGTTTCATTATCCCTCATGTGGTAGAATTAAGGGTATTCTACACATTGCAAAGGCTCTGCTCTGTTTTCTTTGCTCTGTTTTTCTGATTGCACATTCTCTGTTGATTTATCTTTAGTTCACTAATTCTTCTGTCAGGCAAAATCTACTACTGAGACATTAATGAATTATTCACTTCAATTACTGTACTTGGTGGTCACAAATACGCTCTTGTACAATATAGCTACAAGCACCCAATAATTTTAAAATATTGTTTTATTTGCTTTTTCAAACACACATAAAATGCTTGGTTTGAAATCTTTGAATCCAAGCCCATCACCTGAGCTTCTTCAAAGTCAGTTTCTATGTTTTTTAAATATGTATTGCATTTTCCTATTTTATTTGTTTTGATGTCTCAATTTTTGCTTTTATAACAATTCTGCAGAATGATCCCTTCTTCCACCCCATTTCCTATGGCAATTGTTGTCTTTGCTTACTTCTTTTTCTTTTTCTTTTTCATTTTAGTTAGTTGACTCAGTTTATTTGGCGAAGTTTATTTCTCATGCAGTGGTGCAGCTTCTATACCTGCTCAGATTTTTCTTTCTTTGCTTTTATTTTTCAGCCTATCTACCAAGGTAATGTCCCTGGGTTATATAAGTCAATTAATGACCAAAGGTTGTGATAAAATCTCTCAACCTTGTCTGATACTATTCCCTCAAATTAAAAAATAATAATAATAAATTTTAAAAATTGCTACATTTTTGTATTGTCTATTTGAATACACATGTGGTTTGAAGGCTGTTATCACAATTGAAGAAATTTAATTTTTCAACCACATTCAACCTAGAATTGGTAGCTCAAAGTTCCCTTCATCCATTGTTCATAAGGAGGTACTGCTGGCCTTGGATAAACAGTCTTGCAGACTACCCGGGATGAAGCAGTATAATTTCATTTTTAAAACTGGCTTCCTAAGAGCTGTTCTTGGGTCAAAGTAGCTTATTTTCAGTCAGTGTTTGGTCCAAGGTTCTGTTCAAGTTTATTGTGCCAGTAAGGTTTCTGAGTTGTGTTAATTAGTCTGTATGCAGACTGGGAATGCTTTTAAGCATGCCCTTTGCCCTGATTCAATTGCTTCTGAATGGGTGCAGCCTAATATGCATATACAGCTTTTCTAAGCCTCAGAGTGGTCTGTGATCTCAGGAGGGCTATTCATGACAATCACTTTCCCTGTTCTCTATTCAGCTTCTGGTTTCTTGATCAGGGACCTACCAGCATGCTCTTAATTGCTCTCTCTCTCTTCCATGTTCTTGATTGTTTTAAATAATGCCAACAGGCATGCAGCATGCAGTTCTCTTAGCATTGTTCGGAATAAAGTCTGTCCCTTCAGGAAGAGACAGACAAATTATTTTCTTTTTATGGTCTGCCCTTCCCTTGTGCCAAACATCTATCCTGTTCCCTTAAGACAAGGACAGAAACCCATAATTACCAGAGTGACACCCTGACTCTGTTTTTCTATTTGGGGATCTGGTGATGTTTTCATCATTTCTGTCCTTTTGTGGAAACTGCCTCTAACTGTTGGGTACAACTTGACATAGGCAATGCCATTTTGAAACTTTGCCTTCATTTAGAAACTGAGGCACCACAAGGTCATTCTGACTCAACTGGACCTAAACCCCAGAGGATACTCCATCATCTTGCAAAGAAACCTCAAACATTCCATCATCATAGGAAAGGAAATTGTTAGCTGGACCTGAAACATCTAGTTCCTTATGAAGATGACACAACAAGGACCCTTCCCTGACAACCCCCTAGCAAAAGCCTAATTCCCCACTCCCTCATTCCCCTATATCTACCCCAGCCTGCAAATGGAAAATGGGGTCCAGAATCCACTGTGCACCCCCTGCAGGTATGTCCTGAATAAACCTGTTTTACTGTTGAGCCACCTCTCCTCTCTCTTTATTTCCTTCATTCTTTTCTGTCCTTACAATGACCAAGGTGGTATCCAGAGTACAAGGAGCCCTTAGAGTGTCTTTCTGCTATGGGCTTCATTGAGTTCAAGCCCAACCTATTGGTGCAATGAGGAATACCATCCTCTTGGCTACGCCTGTCTGTGGTACTACCTCTGCTACAAGCTGCTGAGAGAGTGAAAGTAGTACCATACCACAAGCTGGGCAAATGGAGAGACACCTCACATCTAATTTATACCCACCCACAGTTGAGTCCTTCGTGCAAATCTTTCATAACAAAAATGGAAACAGAGAAGTAAGTCTTCCCTCATATGCAATAGACTCCTCCTTTTCTCACTGATAATTTGAAAATTGAATGACTCTCCATTTGTTGCATTCCTGTTACCAAAAACTCAGTCCTTGTCCTTGATGCCAGTCCAATAATTAGGATGTGGTTTTGATAAAAAGGAAAAAGAAGTTTTATTGCTTGGCTAGCAAAGGACAAAGACAGGGGACGCATGTCCCAGAGGCTGGGATTCTCCCCATCAAGGGGAGCTTTTAAAGAGGTGACTCAAAGGCTACGTTCCATGTCCTCTGTCTGGAGTTGTAACTCACTTTGTTAATATAGGAGTAGTCATTTCTGAAATATTCTGGTGTTACCCCAAGGTCTGAATTATTTTGTTCCTGTTGTGGGTGTGTGCTCAAGCACAGATAAATCTGCCCAGGATGGGGAAGAAAGGTAATGCTGTTTCCCTCAAGATTAGGGATAGGGAGAGACTAGGGAGGAGCAGAGAGAGAGGAAGAGAAGGAAACATGTCTATTTTAAAACTAAGTCTTAGTGGCAGAGCAGCAAGGCTATATTAAAAACATAGAGTGGACCCTCTGTTACATTCCCTCAAAACAATTTCCAGAGGCTTTCAACTTTACTTTCATAATTCGTTTTGCTCTGCCATTCTGGGAGTCCCAAACTGAACCATATGACTTTAATCAATATAGTAGAAATAATTGCTTTGTAATGCATAATTGGTTTTAGTTCTTATTTATTTCATGAACTTAAACATATTACCTCAGTAGACATCTCCACATATACAACACAAATGTGACTAACCCACTTTTATCTATCACATCTGTTATTTCCTTTCACATTTTCTCACAGTCCGTGATTGTTATTAGAACTTATTAGTCTGCTAATAAGCAGACTAATATATTAAAGACAGACTGTTTTAATATAAGCAATTTAATTTATATTTTCTTTCTCATGCAAGGATTACATTAATTTGTTTAACATTTATTCAGAGTATAAAATGTGTGAATTTACAATATCTTAAGTGAATGAATAAATCAATGAACAATTTTATTATGAATCTCAATTTTCTGGATTTATGTTCTGTATGGCATATATATTCATAAATATATAAATCTATATCTGTGTGCATCTATATGCATATAAAATGTGAGCATGAATATGCAAGGGTAAATACATATAATGAATGAATGAGTGAATGTATATAATGAATGAATAAATATAATGCCTAATTAACTAGGTATGTACAACATACCTAGAAATCACTTTTATAAGGAATTTGAATTGCTTTTCCATCTGTCTTATTATCTGTTTAAACTTGTGTGCTCTACATAAATAATGATCACAAAAAATAAAATATAATTGAAGAACTGTTCATATTGAAGCTGAAAACATAAACTGAAAGATTTGCATATACTCTGTTTGACATGTCAAAATTCCCATATATGAAATAAGTGAAAATTTGGTGACCAATTCATAAAAAAAGAAGTATACTCATGATAATCACTAAACCATAATGAAAATTATAAAAAAGAGAAAAATCATTATGCATTTCAAAACACTGCCAAATTGGAAATGAAAAAAAAAAACAGAAAATGCAAGGTGATAGTAAAGAAATACAGAGTTTATAGTGGTTGCTCTACATAAAATCATAATAGCTTGAGTTCAAGAAAGTATTTAACTGTAATAGGAACTTTCATAATTTTTATTGAATAAAAGTTGTAATTTGACAGTGAAAAATTCATAGAAGAACAATTTGAAGATTATAAAACAAAATAATGAATAAATATCAGGAATTAATGTTTTCTTAAAATAGACGAAATATCTGGGAATCTTTCAGTACACATGATAAAGACACTTGAAGAAGTTTTCCACTATTTGACAACTCTAAAGCAAAATACGGTAAATAGTGTTTTTCAGCTGAAAGTATCCTCTAAATCATCAACACTAACAAATACTAATCAACTAGGCTAAAGAAAATATTTTTCTTTTTCCTAAGATATTATTTAATGTCATCATAGGTAAAAATGAAAAAAAAATGCAAACAAGAAGCAAACAACTGATAGAAGTTGTTAAAAAAGTTAGTTTACTTTTGTTTTAGTCCAGATTTTGTGATGTTATGATATCTTTTATCTTTGTTTTAAAAAATGTAGTTTGTTGCAATTCATTTTATCATTTAAAATATTCACTCTAACATCTAAGTTAACATTTGGAATTTTGCTGGCGAGCAATTCATATATAATTAGTCCCGGAAAATCTGAATTTGGCCTTGTGTGGTATTAAATATTAAATAGATTCTCACTTTTCCCTTAATCTTGTATCATGGAATAAAATGTAATCTACAACAAAACATGTATGTGAGTTTATGAAGTGCTGAGAGAACATTTTCCCTGAATTTGTAAGCAATGGGATATTACGGAGCTGATCACTAATTTTATGGTCACTTCGCAGTCACTTAAATTTTCATAATCCCAAATCAAAGATATCCAAATCTTTGTTCTTATGAAACTCTTATAAAACTCTTCACATGCTTTAATAAACAAAACAGAATGATAATCAAATGTGTTCTGAAATCAGAGTAGTCTTGGGTATTTGGAGCTGCTGGTAGAGAAAAGGGAGCTACCTGAATGACACTCTGAGACATGTTGGGTTGGATTTGAGAAATACTAACCAAAGAAAATACCACATGATGACAAGATAGACAAAAAAACAGAGCATCCCTATATTACTTTATCCCAGGAGTCTGGAGGTTCTTTCCTTGAAATGGAAGGCACCTTCCAGGACCACAAAATTCCATTGTCTGATAGGATATAGCCATTCATGGGAAAGGTGTCTTTTTTCTAAACTATCCTTCCTAATGGCTACAGGTATTGTGTCTTCACAAGTGGAGTAAATTGAAGGCAGGAGGAGGGAATGTCTAAGAGAGAAAATGAAGGCCTGAGCAGGTAAGAGCACATCCTTCCATAATTCCAATTCATAGAATTACAGAGAATTATAGGGATTGATTTTGAAAAGTGAAAGCAATCTTCATTCCTAAGGATAAACCCAAGTTGGGCATTGTAAATTCTCTTTTAGAATATGCCCAATGTGATAAGGTAAAGGATCATATGTTTGTGATGAATATTGATGTGTTTTTTTTCTCTTTTAATATATTTTCTTATTTCAATATGATTGTTGTGCTGTCCTAATAAAATTAATTGGGTAGACTTCCATCTTGTTCAATTTCTTGAGGCAATTTGAGCAGAATTGGTATCAGTTCTTGAATAAATATTTAATAGAATTGTCCAGGTAGGTCTTTTGGGTTTAAGAAATAGTTTGTGAGAAGATAATTACTGATTCATTTTTTTGTAAAATATAGGGATATATGGATTATCTTCTTTTTATAGTGATCTAGATTCTTTATATTTTAATGCTGCATTGAGTTCACCTAAGTTGTAAAATAGTTTGGCATAAAGTTGTTTTTAATGCCCCATTATTATTCTCTGAATATCTGCAGAAGTAGTAATGATGTCACTTTTCTGAGACAGAACATAATTATTCCTCTTTTTCCTGTTCTTATCCTAATCAATTCACAAGTAAATCTTCTCTAAAAACTAGATGTTAATTTCACAGATTTTCTTTTTATTTTTTTATTTTTCTCAAATTCCCATTTTATTGACTGTTGCTAGCATTTCTCTTTTCTTTCTGCTTCACACAATGGTTAATTTAATTTTTTTAACTTTTTATTTCAGGATTAGATTTAAGTCTTTTGATAGATAGATGTCCTTCATTCCAATGTGAGTATGCTGTAATTTCCAGAAGGTTTGATTTTACTAGCAGTATACACACTTTGATATGTTGTATTATATTTTCATCTAATTTCAAATACTAATTTTGCTCCTGTATTTTCACTCTTGAGTCATGGAGAAATGTGTTATTGTGGATTTATATATTTCCTCTTTCAAATTCCACTTGTATTTTCTGATTGTGTTTTCAATCTTTGCTATTATATGCATATGTGTTTAACAGCATTGTATCAGTTTGATAATCTAATTGCTTTTCATCATGAATTGACCCACTTTCCCCCATTGAATAGTTTTTGGTTGGAGGTATACTATGCCTAGTATTAACATAATCCAGCATTCTTTTTACTAGTATCTGCATGTGTTCTATCTTTATTCTTATGTATTAGATATACCTTTTGTGTGTTTTAATTATTTCTCTAACATTAAGAAATCTTCATAAAAATCTACCTTTGATATAGAATTTCAAACACTGTGTATATTGTGTTTTAGTTATATTTTTTGGTAATGCTTAATTCATCTTTCATTTATTCCTGCTCCCCATGTGAGTCATCTATTTGCTCCCAATGAGATATAAATGCATTTATTTTGGACCTTCCTTACGGTCCCATAAACTCTAATTTTTGTCCTTTTCATATCCTAAGTTTGTGAAATCTATCCACACTAACCATCACCATCTTAATACCTTCTTATTTTTCCGGTTTGTGAAGTTAAATAATTCATGTCTTCAGGGAAAAAAGCTGAAGCTTGTCTGAATTATGTCCCTGTTTCTATGTTCTCAGTGGGAACTTGGTTCACACATTCCCTGGCTTCTTGTTATCCTGTCCTTTTATTACTCCAACACCATTGATAACCAAATCTGTTGACATCTCTGACTTTTAGTATCATGCCCCCTCTTGGATTCCCAGCCTTTTACTCTGAGCAAGGTATTGGAACACACTTGCTGGAAATTATTGTTATCCGGTGTTGGCTCACTTCTCCACTCCATTCTTCCCTCTGGGGTCTTTTCCTCCTAGTTTCTACTTGCATTCACATTACTCCAAAATCTATGATTAGAATCATCTTTACTGTTTTTATTTCAGTTTGGTTTTGATGTTTTTTTAACTCATTTTTCTAGTGTTTTCATGGCAAAAGTATTGTTGTCCTTTAATTCACGCCATCATAACCAAAAGTAGAAAATTGTATAAATATATGTTAACACTTCCAGTACAATATTCATCTTTGTATAACTACTTTAAATGACTTGCTTACTTAGGCCATATTTTATCGTTTGTTGGTTTCCCTTTAAATGTTCTATAGGCTTCTTGATTCAACCAGTTCAAAGCTTTACACATCTTTCACCCTGAAATATTGTCTTTTCCATAGTATCTACGTTAAATCAGAAAGGCCGTAATATGGTAGAAATTCTATTTTTAATTTTATTTTTACCATCACATACAATGATTTATCCTGTACTACAAATGATAATTTGCTTTTTCTCTGCCCACAAACATAGGAAATATTTACATTCACTCATTTTGAAAATAAAATTTAAGACATATAAAATAATATTACCATTCATAGGTAAAAGATACTTGTGATGCCCTTTCTTCTTTTCTTATGCATATTTTCACTAGGTATCATTTTAAAAGCCATATAATTTTGTGTTTGACTTACATCATTTATATGTATACCACGTCTACATGGTAGACACAATCACTTGTTAAACTACCTCCATGGAACTGAACATTAAGGCAGTGGAGTTTATTAATTCTAATTTATTTTACTACAATAGTTTTTTTTTTTTTTTTTTGATGATGATGGTACTAGGAACTAAACACAGGGACTTGTGAAAGCCCCTCAAGTGCTCTAACACTGAGCTGCATCCCTAGCCATAAGTAACAAGTTATTGAACGTCTTTGTGCAAGATGTTTTTTATTTACATTTATTTTTATATGACTGATTCCCAGAAGTAGAATAACTGTCAATACTATGAGTTATTTGAGGACTTTTCATACATATTACCAACTTGCTTCCCAAAAGAGATGTAACAATTCATACAACTTCCAGCAGTGTCCATTTCCCTCTGCCCTGGGGATAGTATTGACTGTTTTCATTTTAAACAAATCAAAGCATATCAAAAGTAAAATGTATGCTACCTAGTTATATATGTTGCCTTATTTCTATTTCTTAGCAGTGTCTTAAATCAATCCACTCCTCTTTACCACTACTGTGACTGGCTTAGATTTAGTACTAAAAGCTTGTCTATTTGTGCAGCATTTACATTTCTTAAGTGATTTTTCTAACTTTTGTCTACTTTTCTCCATTATTTTGTCAAAACTCTAAAAAAGGTTTTTTTAATTTTAATTTAATTCTATATCTGTCATGTATATAAATAACTTCTGAACAACTCTGTATACACGGTAGACGCTCAATCATTCTCTATAGAATTTAGGAGACTGCACCTCATCCTCAATGAAAAATTCTGGCTTTTGAACTGCTGCAATATGGATCCTTGATTTCTAATTTTTAAAATTAGTTTTATGTATCATAAAACATATATTTTATGCTCAATACTCTATATCTGTATTCCCACACCTTGCTTCTTTGAAATGTTCCTAACACCAGACACACTACAATGTATACATACTGTAATCAAACAGGTTGTGAATGAGTTCTCTGTTACCTCTTGCTTGCAATTTCAGCTCCATTACCACAGATTTCTAAAATAAATAAAATATCTTTTGAAAGCTTCAGGCTAAGTTGGTATTCCTGTCCCAGAGCAACTAGCAACCCTCTCCTAACAGAAGTGAGGATTGTTGGACATGTCTACATTGACTTCTTTGACTACTTCTCCTCCCTGGCAGATTGGGTCGAAAAAAAGTCCTTCTCATGGGAAACTTCTTTATAATGGCAGATGCACATGTGGCTCTGGTCCCAATAAGTTCCATTTCATGCCTGCCTGACATCTGACCTTGTACTGTGTTTTTCCAAGACTCCTATGGAAGCCCTGGCCTTGGCAGCCTGAAGACCTGCCAAAGGTGCAGCACATGATGAAAATAGGAAACAAGTTTAAAAGTTTACACTTATAGATCCCAGCTATGGGAGGGTGTAATGATTGCAGAGGGCATGCCCCTATCCCTGGATCACACCTAAGGAAGAATGAAGTCAGGAAGATAGGGAAAAACAAAAACAAACAAAAAAAAAACTATACATAGTAGGGCATAGGGTCTAAGTTATTTTAAGTTCACAGAAAAATAACTGAAATAATAGGTAGTGGGAGCCCAGTCTGTTAGTTTGGAGAGATATCTCTAAGTTCCTGTCTGTGGTGTGATGCAGGATCTCCAAACTGTCAAGGATGACTGAGAACAAATTTTGAATGAGAAAATTGAGTTAGTATTTAAAAATAGGTGCCAAGATAACAAAAATTTATAAGAATTTACCACAAGGTATATTGTCAGTAATTTACTCATCATTTCCTGGGCATTTTATGCTCTATAATGCCTCTTTCTTTGAATATCCTTTATGTTATTCTATGTCTAACTAAGAAATTGCCTCTTATAATGAAGTCTTAAAGTAAGTTAACCCTTCCTCTGCAAATGCTTCATATCTATAACACCACCCATATCAGGGAGATTTGAAGGTTCCTACTCTAGAGTCTCTATGAAAAATTTTGAAAACCTTTATTTATGTTACCAACTATCTAGATTCTTTCCTTTTCCTACTTGCCAGTTTACTGAGATTTTCTGGACTATAAGGACTTCACCTTATAAATCTATTCATCAGTTGCTACTGTGACATTACTTGCTCCATTAAACAAAGAAAAAAATGAATTACTAGAACTATAATGAAGGACTAAGCAGATTAAAAAAAAATAAGTGAGATAACCTATGAGCATAGAAGCAGAAGGATGGATTTCCTAAACCAACGCCCTAAGTAGACAGGAGTGCAATTTGGATGAACTATGGGGCCTGCACTATATTTTTGCATAACATAAGGCTTTTACTCAGAGACTGTGTTTGTTTATTTCACAAGGCTCTGATGAATGAGAAGCAGACCATGTGTCTGGCTGTTTGTTCATGGTAGTAATTTAAAATTGCATGCTGTATCACCAACCACTAGAGATTATTTCAATATTCAGTGTCAGTATGAACACTTGCTATGTGAGTCACCAAGGCTAATATGAATCATACAGTTAATTGTTGTAAAACTGGGTCATCAATTATTTCTTGTATCAACTTAAAACTGAAGTGTTTATCAGAATCACCCCATGCACTGCATATCTAATAACTCCATTACTTGGAATCTTCCTACCTAAGCATTTTGGTTGTGGTATTAGATGGCCAGATTGTTTGGAATGCTTAGTAATTTTTGCTCTTGGTCCCTTTTAAGAGTGTTCACAACTCAATTACCTAAATTTGAATCTTCCTCCGATATTGGTGCCTCGGGCCTTGTGAGTTAATCATTAAACTCAGTTCAGCCCAACCAAGTTCATCCACACATAATTCTTCACTCAGTGCAATAACAAATTGGAGTGGATGGGTGGGGAAAAAGAGTGACTTTATCTACTATCAATTCAGTTCTTTGTTAATGTCCCAATTCCAGGACTAAGACTAAGACTGCTAGGACAGAGAGGAAATTTGACTATTTTTTAAAAGCAATTTAAGGTACCTTAAGTAGTATACACAACTCTAGATTAATACATACTGATTACAAATTTAAAAGGTATTTTTATTTAAATAGTACAAAAGCATATAGATTTTTATTATTTCCATAATAGTCATTAACAATCATAAGATGATAAAAAATGATGGGGAACAGGCAAATTCAGGATATCAGAAAATAGAAAAATGATGCTGCTTCCCAGCAGAGATATTGATATGCATGCTAATGCATTACTGGAATAGGACCAGAGCAACAAAATAATCAATGTGAGTCTGGTCCCATATTTTAAGCATTGCTTTACCTTTCCAACAGGGCAATATGTGCATCAAAACCACCTCTTCGATTCTTACTGACTTTAGGTTCATTTTTCCATATCTTTATCTAGTCTGGCTTCAACTAGTTTTATTTCAGAACCATGGTCTTAATTATTCTCAATCATACTGAAAAAAGCAAAGATTTTGTTTTTTGGCCAAAGCTTTAGTTTCAAGATATATGTGGAAATGATGATTCCCATTAAATCCTAATTACTTTATGTCAAAGTAATAACTTATCAGATATGACCGTATTAGATTTAATTTGAAAATTCATCTACCAATAAAATATTTCTGTGATGTCACCTCATATTTAATAGTATCATTACCATCCATAGTTATAAGTATGTCATCTAGTAATTTAAATGCTTGCAACAAAAAAATAAAATGTATTGATCTTAGAATTTTGGGCTACTTCACAAATAGTAGGTTATATTTATTTAGTGCTTATTATGTGGCAGGTTGTTTTTGAAGACCATCCCATAAAGTTTACCAGTAATTCGAAATATTTTATAAACATTGTCATCATCCTCATTTTATAAAGGCAAATTAAATTGAATTTCAACATGTTGAATTAAAAAGTGGAGGCTGCTTTAATCTGTGTTAACAAAGAATTTCCAAATTACACAATAAATAAATGAATGGAGAAAGCAGTGAATGAAACACAACATATAGGAGCATGCATATGTATGTATGTATAACTGAACCTGCAGAGGTACCTGTACATAAAGATATACATTTATGAACATAATGAAATCACTAGTCAAAACAGAACAAATATATAAGTTGTACTTTTTTTTTTTTTTTTTTTGGTGTCAGGGATTAAACCTAGTGTTGCTTAACCATTGAGCCACACCCCAGCTCTTTTAGTTTTTGTTTTGTTTTGTTTTGCTTTTTTGTTTTTTTGAGTTCTTTTTTTTTTTGAGACAAGTTCTCCCTAAGTTGCTTAGGGACTTGCTGAGGCTGTCCTTCAACTTGTGATCCTCCTGCCTCGCTTGCTGAGTCTTTAAGATACAGGCATACACAGCTGCTCTTGGCTTAAATTGGCTTCTTTGAAGTTAAAACCAATGCTTCTAAATAATCTCTAGTAAAAGAAATTGAAAAGTTAAGCCAGGTTGGAATAATTTATTGTAAATATCATGACAAATAACTTGTATCCAAATTGCACATGTATAAACATACAAAGAAATATGTAAGTAGATAATATGCTCAGAAAAGTGTTAAGTGTTTTAGCAATAAAGGCAATGCAATAAGGTACCACTATAGATACATCAGAATGGCTAACATCAAAAAGACAGACAATGCCAAGTTTTGATGAGGATGTGAAGCATCTATAGTGCGCATACATTCCTGGTATAAATATAAAATTGCAACCAATTTGGAAAGCAGTTTGACAGTATCTTATAAATGTAAATATACACTTACCATATGCTACAGCAATTCTATTCATAAATATTTAACCAAGACAAATGAAAACATGTGTGAGCAAAAGACACATATAAGATTATTCATAGGAGCTTTACTCTTAACAACCCCAAATTAGAAACAATTGAAATGTTCACAACCAGAAGAATAAGTAAACATACCTAGGTGTGCACATAAAAATGAAATACTACATGGGAATTGGATTTTGTAAAAACAACCCTGATATCACAATGAAGTGAATCTCTAAAACAAACACATACACACACACACACACACACACACACACACACACACGTGTTTTGATGCAATTTTTTTGAAACATAAAACATAATCTAAGGTGATAGAAATCATCTCAGTGATTTTTCTCAGTGCATTTCCCCTAGGGAAGTTTTTGTGGTGATAGAAATACTCAGTAGTTTGATTGTGGTACGTGATTCCCAGGTTTGTCAAAACCCATTAATTTTTATAATTAAAAGGAAGTTCATTTTTATTGTAGGTGTTTATATTACAATGAGTTGCTTTTATTAATGTTAGAAGCAAATTGGGTTGAGATAGAATAAAATCTCCATTTGATAGTAATTCAATAAGCTTAGAAATCATTTGGTCCAATGTGGATACAAATGTCCAGTATTTCTAGAAGAATCATCTTCTAGAGTCAAAAGTAAGATTGAAAACTCTGTATAATTTTTCTTCCATTCTATAGGTTCTCTTTACACATTCTTGTTTCCTTCGCTATGCAGAAGCTTTTTAATTTGATGTCATTCCACTTATTAAGTCTTGGCATTATTTCTTGAGCTTTAGGGATCCTATTAAGAAAGCTGTTGCCTGTGCCTATATGCTAGAGAGTTGACCCTATGCTTTCTTCTAGGGATTTCATAGTTTCTGGTCCAATTCCTAGATCTTTGGTTCATTGTGAGTTCATTTTTGTTCAGGGTGAGAGACGAGGGTCTAGTCTCATCCTTCTACATATGGATAACCAGTCTTCCCAGCATCATTTGTTTAAAATTTTATCTTTTCTTCTATGTATGTATTTGACACCTGTGTCAAGAATCAGAAGACTCTAGATGTGTGGATTTGCCTCTGTGTCTTCTATTCTGTACCTTCTATGTGTATGTTTTTATACCAGTACCATTTAGGTTTTTTGTTGTTTTGTTTTGTTTTGCTTTGTTTGGGGGGGGGTGTTTTTATTTGTTTGTTTTGTTTTGTTTTTATTCTATAGTTCAGTAACGTAATTTGTATTCAGGAATTGTAATGCCTCAAGCATTGTTTTTTGGGGAAGGATAGAATTGCTTTGGCTGTTTTTGGTCTTTTATTTTTCCAAATTTTTTTTTCTGAATCTTAGGACTTTTTTCTAGTTCTGTGAATAATGTCATTGGTATTTTGATGGGGATTGTATTAAATCTGTATGGGAGAAAATATTTGTTAGCTACTCTTCTGACAGAGGATTAATATATAGATATAGAAAGAACTCAAAAAACTTTACACCAAATAATCAAATAATACAATTAATAAGCGAACAAATGAATTAAACACTTATACAAACAAGAAATACATGGGGCTGGGTTTGTGGCTCAGTGTAGAACACTTGCCTAGCATGTGTGAGCCACTGGGTTCAATCCTCAGCACCTCATGTAAATAAATGATCAAAATAAAGGTCCATCAACAACCAAAAATATATATATATATACATATATACACACACACACATATATATATGTATACATATCTAATAAAAGAAGAAATACAAAAGGCCAACAATATATGAAAATATATTTAATGTCATTAGCTATTAGTGAAATGCAAGTCAAAACTATGGTGAGATTTCATCTCACACCAATCAGAAAGGCAGTCATCAAGAATACAAGCAATAATAAATGTTGGAAGAATGTGGAGAAAAAGGAATACATTTTCCCTCATTTTTTTTACTGGTGCATTATAGATGTACATATTGATGAGATGTGTTGCTACATATATGTATGTGCACACAATATGACAATATAATTTGATCAATATTCCCAGCATTTTTCCCCTCCTTCCCTGTCTCCTACTCCTTGGTCCCTTTTCTCTATTAATCCACCCTCACCTTTTGTTTTCCTTTTTTCTCTCAAGCTTCCACCATCTTACTTCAGTGATACACTCATATCCATGTTTATAGCAGTGCAATTCACAGTAGCCAAAATATGTAACCAGGCTCAGTGTCCATCAACAGATGAATGGATAAAGAAATGTGGTATATATACACAATGGAGTTTTATTCAACCATAAAAAATGAAATTATGGCATTTGCAGGAAAATGAATGGAAGTTGACCATTATACTTCAGGAAATAAGTCAAACTCAGAAGGTCAAGGGTTACATGTTTTATCATATCTGGAAGCTAGAAAAGAAAGAAAATTCAAAAAGAGACCAGTAGGGGAAAGAAACCAAGGGGTGGGAGGTGGGGAAAGTGGGGAAAGAGGAGGGAAGTGCTGGGGAGTGGAATTGGCCAAATTTTATTGCTATAACATGTACGAATATATAACAACAAATCCCATTATTACATACAATTAAAGTGCACCAGTAAAATGTGGAAAAATACTAGATGATTATGAATGTAGAAGAATGCCAATAGCTTCCTACATATGATAATAAAACAGGTCTCTAATGAGGCAAGAAGATAGAAAACAAATTGTAAAACAAATAACAAAATTTTCATGATTTTGAGAAATTTGTGGTAAATTTCAAATTACAAATCAATTTATTACATTACAGATATCTAACTAATGTCTGAGCATTATATTTTATACTACTTTTAAAATTTATTTTCTTATTAATGCAGGTTTGGTATATTTGTATGGCAAATTATTCTATTATTATGCAAATTTTATTCATAAGATGTAATGCTTAAAGAACATGTCAGATAAAAATTTGTTTCTTTGTATATTGAAATGAGAACACTTGATTGTGTTTACATTTTAGCAGTTAAGTTACTTCTGACTTTTACATGTAGGTCAATTAATTCTTCTTAATATACGGTAAGAATTAGAAAATTCAGTTTAAAAACCCATATAAAAATAATTGTTATTTTTTAAACTTTGAAAGGATCTTTTCCAAGAAACATTACATTCCTTTGTATAAAGTTATCTGTTGAAAGATGCTATCTGAATTTTAGAAATTACTCATTTTTACTTCCAGCTTTTTTTTTTGTATTTAAACATGCATTTTTGATCAAATTGCAAAGAAAAATATTTCACTTTTTAGTGCCAAAAGATGTTTTACATACATGTGGAATGTTTTATTTAAGAAATGATAGCCTATTATATAATATATTAGGGAGACGTATAGAAACACATGAAATTTTCAAGCAATAACTTAAGCTAAAGCCTTCATCATTCACTATAATATATTCCACATAGGAAAAAGCATACACGTGAATATTATGATGATAATAGTCACAATAACCATAATAGAAAAATGTTTTGCCTATTTGGAGCTGAGTAACATTTTCTGATTCTCAGTACACAATTCCTGTTGCAAAGGAATAGTTGCAATTATAGATTTTTAATAATTTATCTTCAGCTAAAGTTAAAGAATAAATGAAGCTGGGATTTTCCTGAATAAAGGACTCATGTCCCAACTCTCAGGTACCTGTATGATGTTAGAAAACTCATTGAATATTTGTAGCCAACAGGGACAGTTTAAAGTTAGGAGTGCATGGTATGATCCCTATAAAGAAATACACTAGAATGGAGGAAGGATGGATAGCATGGAGGGAAGGGAGGGGTGGGGTCCGGGTGGGGGGGGTATGAATAATAATAGAATGTGTGACAGACATCATTGCCCTGTGTACATGTATGAATGCACAGATGGTGTGACTCTACTTTGTGTACAACCAGAGAAACAATAGCTGTACTCCATTTGTGTTCAATGAATCAATAAGTAAATAAAAAAATTAAAAAAAAAAAAGAAATACAGGAGAAAGAGAATGATAAGGAGCAAAAAGGCTACTGGGGAGAAAAAAAAAGAACTTGTGAATGTTCAAGAACAGGAAACATATGTCTTACCCTTCACCAACGTTTGCTTGGTCCCTGTGTTTTTTGGTAGAGTAAGAAGGAAGAATCTCTTCATGAATACTACCATGATTATGTAAAACTACGAGGCAGAAAACGAGTTGTGGCCCAGAAAAAAAGACAGAAGAGCATAATGGTTTCCTACACATCATTGTTAATGGTATTAAGTTTATGAGAAATGAACTTCAAAAAAAATGAAAACATTTCCAAAAACTAAAACTGAAATGCAATGTAAAAATCAGAAATACCCTAGAATTGGACAAATTATAGATATTTCTGATAGGGCCTTATACCAAATCTCCAATTTGCTTACATACTCTACCAGAAAATACATATGTTTAAATTGCCAAAATGCCTGTCCCTAAGAGAAGAGTACATAGATTGCAATAAAATTCGAAGGAATGAATGAGTGAATGGATGAATGAATACAAATTCACACTTACACATTTAGTATTCTGCACTTCTAATATTCTGCTATTCCTTCCTTGTTATACAAATTGTATTTCTAGTCTCTTATTGAAGCTACTTTCTTCTCACCCTTTAGCTATGAGCTTAGGAATCAGTTCACAGCTAACCACCCTGGGCTGGCGAGTGACCTCCCATTAAATCCTAAAGCACTCCTCAAGCTGTTTTGTCACCTTAGCTATAGCTACACCAACTGTTGACAGTAGCTGAAATAAAGAAATTCATTTCTTTGTATAGATAACTTCTGGGGATGAAGACAGAAAAAAAGAGATAAAAATGAACTAAAATGCTTAACGATTAAGTAGCATTGACAAAAGAATTTTTTTTCATTGACTTTAATCAGAGACCATGAAAGACTTACCCAAAAACCAAACCAAATCAAACAACTCAGGAATGAATAAATAGATTGCCAAAAGCTTGATTCACATTAATAGTACTGTTATCCTCTTGTCAGGGTTGAACAATGACTAGAAACAGGCCTGTCACCAAACTTGCATGAATTAGGTGTTTTAGAAAATTGCAAACTCGACTCTAGACTAAAAGAATGGTGCTAACAATGAATATAAAGCTGAGTGTGTGACATATGCTTCCAATTCCAGCTACTTGAGAGGCCGAGTCAGGAGGATTACAAGTGCAAGACCATCCTGAGAAACTTGGTAAGACCCTGTCTCAATATTAAAAAAAATAATATAAAGGGCTGGGGATGTAGCTTATTAGCCATGTGTCCCTGGATTCAATCCCTAATACTCAAAGGCAAAGAAGCAAAACAAAGAAATGTTTAATTTTATAAGCACTATACATAAGCAGAAATTGCAACGATTAGAATTCTCTATAGATGTTTGTTTTACTTTTAAAAATGGCTTAATATCTACCTATACCACACATTTTATTTACATTTTTAACTTTCCATTTGCTATTTGGTTTATTCAGTAATTTTGACCTCAGGACATCTACAAGTCTGGGACAAACTACAAATATAATTAAAGGAGAATTTCTACTCCTGCATGTCATTGCTCTATATGAATTTAGCATGTATATTTATAGAAATTCAAAATTAAAAAAAAAGGAAAAAATCCTTAGCCCCAATAATTTAGTTTAGGCTTTTTTGATCTTTAAGAAGTACTTAACTCTATTATTCAAATACACTGAATCGTTGTGTGAGCCACTGTTAAAAGATGGTCAAGGTGAGATATGCCAACCTACTTATTTTTTTGAAAAAGTTCAATCTGATTTTACAAATGTTTTATAGATTTAGAATGGACTGATGAAAGATAATAAAATACAAAATAAATAATACACACATCTGTACACATAAACATGCATATGTGTTTATAAATACACATGAATATTACTTTCATTAAAATAATGCAGAAGATAGGAGGCCATTTATTACAGAAAAGTATCTCTCAGAGCATTGATGCAGAGACAGCATTCTAACCCATCCAAATTTCTATCTCCTGACAGTCCAAAAGTCCTACTTAATTTTGATCTTCTATATTAATTGAAGGATACATAAAGGCATTATTAAATGTAAGTATTTATTCATTAATATTTCTGTGTATAGTGTATGTTTGTGTGCATGCGCCTCAGTTTTGGGGTACGCGAGATGAAGAAAAAATGCACTGTGGTCTTTATGATACAGAGCAAGGAAAGAAACATTTGGAAAAAATAGCTAAATATGTGGCTACTGCTTTTAGACCATTATATTTGGTAGCCAAACCAAAACCGTACATGAACTTTCTGGTAAATTACCAGGAGCCTGTTGCTTTAAAGACACTTTGGTTTGATCAGGCCAACATGAACTTGGATCTTAGTTTCTCTTTCCCCTTGTGCTTCTTGAAAAAAAGTTATTTTGTTGTTCCTTTGAGTTTAATTTTTTTTAACTAGTAAATATTAATAAATTTGGCTTCATAGTTTAATATACCTTAATGGGATAGTATATGCAAAGTTACAAGCACTATGCATTAAATACAAGAAAAGCAAAAAATTATATATTATCTCTATTATTGGTATTGTTTGCATTATAATTATCCATTAAAATTGAAATAACCTAACAAATCCTAAGAGGTAAATTACAAATTACTAGAATAATTAAGATTTTACTTGGTAACTAATCAAGATATAATTTAATATAGTTAAAATAAGATGAGACAATAAGTGAATAGCTTATTCCACTGCATGTATTTTACATGTTTCTTGGAAAGAGTTGCTGTCCTATTTTTGTAATTTGTGGCTTTCTATAGTTTCTCTAATCTGCTTTACTGCATTTCCATAATGCAGTTCTAGAAATGCAGTTCCATTCCCTCATTCATAGTAAATGTAGAAGTCCACTGCATATATAACTTTAGAAATCATTTTGATATTTCTTTCCTTACAGATTTTGCCTGGTCATTTTTCATCCAATAGTTCTTACTCTGTACTTATACTCATCAAGTCATGTACAAATGAGGGCGGACCACTGGAACACAAAATCACAAAATCAAAGTTATTTCAGTCCAGCAGACACTAAATCATACAAAGGAGAGGTTATATATTCTTTTTCTTTTCCCTTGCTCAACTGGTAGTGTCCCATATACTTTTAATAATAGCTTATAAATTATCTGCATAAAAATCAGCTTTCTTCCTTTTTCTGTGGCACATATGAAACAAAATTAAATATCTATACCATTGAAGAATGACTGCTAACACAAACCAAAGCGTTTCTCGAGTCTAGGACATCTGACGTGAAATTAGAAATTAACTGCATCACTCTTCAAAGCACATTTTAAATACAGTGCTTGACAAGGCTGTTATTTTGTTCCTAGTGTTGACACAGTTTTAAAAACAGTTAATTCCAGCTTATATTGACATATTACCATCAATTATGTTTCACCATCTGTGGACCTAATTAAATTTACCCTTAAATTTGATTTTACCAGACATCAGTCACAAGAAAGGCATGTTTACTAAATATTTTTATGCAAACAGAAGAAATTTAAAAATCAGTTGAAATGGCCCCCAGATCATTTTGCTATTAAAAAAATTGGGTGTTGAATAACCTTGCATAAGTTGGACTCTTCTAAGGGTTCAGTGATGGTCAAGGTATGCGGCTGGACATCAATGAATATAAAGAATATTTTTGTAATCTTTAATATGGAAAGATCAAATCAATTTCCTTTCCATGTCACACTTTTTAATGTTCACAATAAACAACTATAATTAATTAGTGTTATATATTTATGTTTGCCAAAATTTGAAACCTATAGAAACAAGGATAATGATAATATTCAGTCTGGCATTTTTATATACATCAGTCTAATACGGTAGATGGAGTAGGCTCTCAGCCAATTTTAAAATGAGTGGTGCAATGAATAAGGAAAGATGAAATCATCTGATTTTTTCCCTCCATAATGTCTTTAGACAAAAATATTTTTAAGATATTCTTTCTTAACTTTCAGTGAAGCAGATAAGAAGACAAAACAGAACATGAACTAAAATAGGGAAGCAAGTATATGATTGAGTGTCATCTTTAAATTTTGGGGAGGTTTGAAACCCGTGTTTCTGGCACCCTTAATTTATGGCAAAATGTGTTTCTTTTAAAAAGAGCATATTATAAAAAGTTTTTGAAATAAATATAAGAAGTTTATATAATCCAGAAAGGAATAATGTGGTGATAGGTGAAACATAGATTTCTGTGTCATTTTGAAGCTATTTTCTAAAAACTGAATATAAGATGTAATGAGTGGGAAAAATACAATATTATTAATTAGTGACATTATATTTAGCCACATCTTTCAGGTTGTACCTGAACAGATTTTGATAAATTCTTAAAATGATTTTGTAAATAAGAGTCTTCTTGGATGATGGTGAAGCCACTGCAGAAGGAGAGTCTATTTGAGCAGTAGGGTGGATTGTAGTAAAAAGGCATACATGATCCCCAAATCAAGAGAGGTTTCATTCTGCACACTCTTACAGTTCCTGTACATGTGTGAAACCCTGAGTTTTGGAAAAAAAAAAAAAAAGTAGTCCTGTGAAAATTGATAGAAGAATTGCATCTCTAAACCAAGGTCAGGAAAATTGCTCAGGTGTGATTTTGTTTTCAGGAGATATACGCTCAGCTATCATAACGAAATAGAAAATCACGTTGAAGGAGAAGGCTGTGAATAGAATTACAGAAACAGTCTTAGGTTTAAAATAAACCAACTTGAAAAATTGTATGTTTAATAAACCTTACATGGCTGAAAATATCATTTAAAATAGATGAGAATTAGGAACCGGTTCTTAGTTCACAGTGGTAAGCTGGTCCTAGTTATAGTGTTGGAAGATATGAATTTCTGTTCCTCTTCTTTCACATCATACTTAGCACCATTAAGAAAGAATGACAATGGGCTAGGGATATAGCTCAGTTGGTAGAGTGCTTGCCATGTAAGCATAAGGCTCTGGGTTCAATCCCTAGCACTGCAAAAACAAACAAATAAACAAACAAAAAACTGACAAGAGAAGATGGACCTAAAAATGTGAATTTTAAAAGGCATTAAATTTTATTACTAGCAAATTAGTTTTGTTTTCTATTTTGTGCATCTGTTGATACAAAGAAATCAAAACTTTTTCACATAGAGAACAAAGTTTCTTGGATCTAAATTTAAACAGTAAGTATATAAGTGTTAGGTGTTTAAGTTACACAATAAAGGATTCCTATAAGCCCATATTCCCTCTGAGTAAAGGGACTGGCTTAACTAATTGTATAGTAAGTCAACTCTTATGAAATTGCCAAACAGAAAATCTATATGAAAACAGCAATGGAGAGCCAGAGATGTGAGCATTTAAAATGTCCCTGTCTAGAGTCCCAAGCAAATTCATATTTCAAAACATGAACAAATAAACCAGTGTGATCCATAATATATTGAAGCCTCTAAATACAATTTCTAAAACCTATAATCAAGTGTTAATAGCTACACTGTAGTCAATGTACCCTGGAGCAATATTTCTCAAAGTCCTGGTGCTCTGCCAAAGTCTATGAAAAGAAGTCACATAGGCAGATGCCAAGAGCTTTGTGCTGTCTTTCAGAGATGAGAGATCACAGAATCAAACGTGTGCAATTACAGCCACTGGGGTGTGTGTGTGTGTGTGTGTCAGTGTGTGTGCACGTGTGTGTCTGTGTGTGTATTTGACTATGTCTCTGTCTCCTGGGATTTCCTATCTCATTTTAGTCTCATTACATTTTATTCAACCTTTTTTTGATAGTGTTAGATTATCTTAAAAGCTTTATCATTGTTGGTATCAGGGAGGTGGTGGTACCAATGCATAGCAAACTAAATATACAATAGTTATCTGGTTAGACTCCTTAAATTATGGGGACTGTTGACTTAGGAGAGAAACCCACAGATTCACTTCTTAAGAAAAAATAATGAAGGTAAAATAGCATAAATGCTAATTTTAGATTGATGGCTTCAGTGGTCAGCATTTTCAAGAACTGTTTGCTTTCCAACTTGCTGCCAGTTTCCAAATATAAAATTATTTTGTATCAAGTTTTTCAGTTATCAAACTTGTCATTTGCACCCTAGACTTCCATTCAGGATAGAAAGCAAATCTCTCCATTTACTATAGTCATAAATTCATATACAACAGATACTATATATTCTTTCCAAAAGACATTCATTCTTTATTTTTTTGGTCAGGTGCTACCTGGGATTGAACTCTAGGGTACTCAACCACTGAGCCACATCTCCAGCCAAATTTTGTATTTTATTTAGAGACAGGGTCTCCTCTAGTTTCTTAGTGCCTCACTTTTGCTGAGGCTGACTTTTAACTTATGATCCTCCTGCCTCAGTCTCCCAAACCACTGGGATTACAGGCATGTGCCACTATGCCCTGCAAAATATTTGCTCTTTAGGGTCATGTCTGCATTGGAATTTTGCAGCCCTAAAATCTTTACAACGTCAGGACAACTTTATTTCCTGTCATTTATTGTTTCATTGAATTCTCCAATAACCTGATGAAACAAATACTTATGTGCTAAGAAATGGGCTAAAATTTTCATGAATTATTCCATTTTATCCCTAGACCTACCCATATCACAGACAAGAGAGGTGAATCATAGGTATTTTCTTAAATACTTACTAGTTAGTTGCAGAGTCAGAATTAAAGGTTATGTTTTCTGACTCCAGAGACCAAATGTTAACCAATATGAAGCACCATCTTGGAACTTATAGAGAAAAATTAACCATTTGGGGCAGAGAGAGGTGAATAGGAAACAGAATTAAAGCTCTTTGCTTCAATATAAAAACATGTTGGTGAACTTCTTCATTCTTAACTGTTTGATAAGTAAATGTAGGTTACTGTTGTTGATGCCAGAAGAGAAAATGTTAGTGAAAAAGAGTTCTTGCTGTTGTCAAATATAACAGTTACACCTAGATACTGCCAAGTGAATTTAGCAAAAAGCAGCGATTTGGTGATTTAAGCAGAAAGGACAGAAATCAGATCTCTGTCAATGATAGATAAATGAGATGTTTAGGAAGAGAAAATATAGAATTCAGACTATTTAGAGAGAGTTGGATGAAAACAGGAACGGTCTGAACAGCAGCTGGAGCAGAACATGACTCATGGCAATGAGATCTTAGGCTTGCTTGTAAGTTTGTAAAGGACACAGGAAGTTTTATAATGAAGCAGTGGCTGTAACTTGATGAGCTCAGAATGAAGTAAGGACATTGAATGAGGTTTATAGATCTTAAAGGTGGACTGGAAATTATAATGCTAGCATAAACAAGTATTTTTCTATTCTAATGAGATCTGTGATTAAACCTTTTGTCTAGGAGAGTTTAAACAGGTGGAATCATCCAAAATCTTGATGGTGTTCTACCATCCTCAAATCAATTAAAGTTCATAAATATCAAGTGAGGAACTTGTCATTGTTATTGCTAATATTGCTATTAACAAAACATAATATTCAAAAATAATTCACTGTAACATATGATTTAAATATTTGTGAATAGTTAACTTATTTTGAAGGGGGTTCCATTTTAGAGATCATTTGAAGAGGAACCAAAGGCAGATATGATTCTGCTTGCTTTCTTCAACAGAAATGGTGATGTCAAAAGGAAATTTCTTGAGAACATAATTTATCAGGGAGAAACTAAAGCATAGTTAAAAATTTCAAATAGTCCTAAGTTTACTAACAATGAAATGCTTAAAACTAATGTCAGTAAAGAAAAATAAAACTTATTGGGGAACAACTGAAAGGAGAACATTACAATAATGGATATTTTATCTATATTATTTTATGTATATTTTATTTATATTTTTATATATATAAATATTTATATTTATATGGCGACACATTCTGGAAATTTATTTCTATTTCTTTTCTTCCCTAGTATTTTGGCTAAAGAGAGCTGATGAGACTAACTTTTCCATTTTTAGTTCATGGGTGATCTGACCTTGAGTAGATAACTTTTAGATCAGAGGTAAAGGAAGGATGAAGAGAATGAACTTTGAGTAGGCTACAGTGACTGATGAGAGCATTTCCCCCTTTATTTCAGGGCCTGAGGCCAAATGAAATTAAAAAGAAGTGGCATCATTCAAGGGGCTTCCTCCACTTCCTTTTTCAGAACACTTACTTTTGGAAAATTTATAACTAAATTCATTCTGTCTCTTTGAAATGAATATAAATCTTTATAAAAGTCAGTATGTCTCTTGGAAACTTTAATACCTAGGAATATCTCAATACCTGATAATAATCTCTTTGAAATATAAACATTACGGGTGACAACGCCCCTACCTTCCACTTTCTGAGGAAGGATGGGAACTTAATATCTTCTGGTGGGTGTTTTGCTCCAAACTTCAAAACTACTTCATGTCATAAAGATGTAAGAAGTTTGTTTTTCCTTTCACTTGGGATAAGTTCTTTAACAGAGATCTGCACAGAGATCTCCAAGCGAACTGGAATGGACTATGTGGACAAGTGGTGCCATCAAGTTCTCTTATTGAGAAAAATTGTTTATTTTGAGAACATGTATGCAATGGGTTCTATCTACTTGGCTATATAAAAAGTGAGATTTCTTCTTTGTCTTTGAAGTTTCCTAGCAGATAACAGGTGATATGGACCACATTCCAGGCCAAGGCTTAGACAATAATAAAATTTTTTCTTTCTCGTCTACATTTATGTACAGGTTTTCTAGGTTTGGAGAAGACTTTTTAAAAAAAAAAAATAGTTATATTTCTTCAACAGAAGAAAGGTCAGAGGATTTTCTTTTGTAATGGATAATTGATTCATGTTAAAGGGAATCATAGAATTTTATATGAATAGAAAGCTTCCAGTATACATGGCTTAACAAATAGAGCCTGACAGTCCAGTCATTTGCCTTTCTGTTCTTAAACAGCTTCACAGAACTTTTGCAAACTGCTGGATCCCTCGCTAAGTTGTTTTCTAACAGTTTGGAAGATGCAAAGCACCAGCAACAGACTGGATAACAGGACAAATGAGAAACCCAGGACATTTGTTTCTGGGGTTGGCAGCATCTCTGGCAATGGCTACATCTTCTTCATGAACTCAGCTCCCAATCATTAGCCATGATTTATGAGCCTTGGATAAACCTCCCTTGGTCCCATAAGCTTTTGGAGTGTGTAGTATTTTCTAGGTCTTGCTAACTCTGGTATTAAAACAATATACCTATTTTTTCTGGTTCATATGACCACTTAACAAATGATTTTCCAAATTACAGTTCTATTCAGCTACATATTTTGGCTCCTATAGTTTTATATATTATAACCCTCATGAAAATTTTGAGTAAAAAATATTAATGAATCTCCATTTGGGGGAAGAAATACATTTTCCCCTCTCATATTGAGAAAACTAATGCAACTATCAAAAGAGAACATAGAAGAAAAGCTCCATGGCATTGGTCAGTGTAGTGCTTATTTTCAGTATTGACCCCCAATCACAGCAAACAAAAGCAAACATAGACAAATGGAATGAGGTCAAACTAAAAAGTTTCTACATAGCAAAGGAAATAGTTCACAGAGTAAAGAAACAACCTATAGAATGAAAGAAAGTATTTGGAAACTACAAATCTGACAAGGGGCTAATGTACAAAATATATAATATACTCAAATAATTCATTAATAATGAAAAAACCCTGACTTTTAAGATGATCAAAAGACTTGAATAATTTCTCAAAAGACAATATACAAATAGCCAACAGGCATATGAAAATATGTTCATCATCAGTACTCATTGGGGAAATGAATATTAAAATCCCAATAAGATATCACCTCACAAATGCTAGAATTGCTATTATAATAAAAAAATAGCAAATGTTGCAACACTGTTGACAATAGGAACCTCACATACACTATTCATGGGAATATAAATTAGCATCATTATGGAAAACCCTATAGATATTCCTGAACACATTACTGGGGACTTTCTTATTTTCATTTACATGGTTCAAAAATAAACATTCTTTTAAGTATAATATCAGTCACAAATATTTTCTGAAATAAAATTTTAGTTGCTATACTGTGCAGATGAGAATTTGCAAAATGAAATTGTTTTGAAATGAAATGCTCAAAGATCATGTAAAAAGCCTTCATTAGGAAGGACTCCAAGGGGATATTGAAAAAAATTTATAATAATCACAGCTATACCAGAATTTAAGTCCGTATACCAACTACCACACAATAGGCTTCTTAATTACAAAGCAATTCATAAGATAGAATGATGATAGGGCTATTTAAATTTCTAAGTGCTACCATGAGAATGTAATCTTTATTAAATGAAAATCTTTATTATTAAAATAATATTTTGTTTTTTCTGATTTTATTTTCTTTCTCTTGCTTTATTCATGTCCAAAACTGTTTCTGTGCCCTGTCCCACAGCATGTTTTTCCACTGGGCTCTAATTATTAATTAAAATGGAGAGTTTTCATACAGGAATGTGCTGTAAATATAAAAGTATGTATTTCCAAATCACTCAGTTTTCAGTATAAAATCTAGGATTTACTAGTTACCTTGGCACTACCATATTAACCACTTTTTGCTGTAGTTTTTTTCTGTGCAAGTAATTAACAATTTTATGCAGTGAACTGGGTATAGTAGGGCCTGAATGTAATCCCAGTAACTTGGGAGACTGAGGCAGAAGGATCACAAGTTCCAGGCCAGCATCTGAAACTTAGCTAAATCCTGTATCAAAATAAAAAGAGTGGGAATGTAACTCAGTGGTAAAGCACCCCTTGGTTCAATACCAAAAATAATTATATAATAAAACACTCTATTAAATCATATTAAATATTCTGTTTAGTTACTATTTCATATGTATATTCTCAAACTTTCAAATGCATAAATTTTCAGTATACAGGTTAATTAGTAATAATGAACAAATAAGACATTTATTGACAAATCTATAGCATGAAAAATGTTAAATTCTAGATCAGAAAATGAATTTCCTACTGGAACATATTTTGTAGAAGAAAAAGTGCTTGAACTTGTGTCACGCCAATTTGCAGCATCTTGTCAAGAAGAATCCAATATTCCAGATATTGAGATATGTTTTAAGAGCTAAGGGTAAGTAATATAGTATGTGCAGTTCATATATTTAAGTCCATATACAAACTACCACATGAGTGAGGCTCTAGGTTCAATCCCCAGCTCTGGAAAAAAAAAAAAAAAAAAAGAAGAATGTATTTTTAACTTACATGTTCTAAAATCCATCCTCATGTTTTAAGATTGTATACATTTTTATTCTAAGGGAGAGAGAATTTTTTTTAGCTCTTTTATCACACTAGGTACCTGAAGAAAGTTAGGGAGTTCACTGGACACATGATATACTGTATGAGAAACTGACATAATACCTTTAGGCAGATAAGAGAGGAAAAAAAAAAAAATAACCTCACCAAACTCTCCCGGTGATGCGTTTTTAACAAATAGCAGGAAAGACAACTTAAATTAATCTAATGAACAAACAGGTGAGCAGCACACTCTAAAAAAGTTCTTTAATCTACTTTCAAAAGAGATGACAATTAAGTAAGAACCTGCAGAGCATGATCGCAATTACACAAACCCCCTGCTTTGCAAACTGTCTGAACTTAATCAGGCATGATTTCTTGCATAATAACAGAAACAAGGAACGTGTTAAATAAGGGCATATAACTCCCAGGAAAGGAACTGAAGAGCTGAGAGACATATTCCATATATGGTATATTACTCTACATACAAATTGTTCTGACAATTCCTATGGGGGGCCCAAGAAAGGCAGGTAATTATGAATATGTAATTACATACCAAGATGCATTACTTTTTGAGAAAAGCAAATAAAACAAAATCCTCTATGATATTGTCTACTAGAGATTAAAGATAATGAGCTCTGTTCACAAGGGCTGGTACTATTTGTTAAGAAAGGTGAATAACGGAATTTTATACAGTTATTTACAGGGGTATTTATGAAATAAACAGAAGTGACACTGCATTTTTTTTTTCCAACCCAACATTTTCTAAACAAATGCAGGACGGCAGCCTAAGAAATTTCCTATTAGGGGAAAAAAAGTTTTATTAATAAAGGACTGTTACGATCACAGATGCAAGCACATTAGAGATAAAATATGCCTCCCAAACCAACTACTCTATCCTCCTGCCACATCTGGAGTCCCTTTTAAAAATGGTGTGGCTTATCCCGTGCCATTTTAAATCTACTGAACAATTTGTCTTCCCAACATATTTTAAAGTAATCTTAATCATTTTATTTTATTAGTTTATATGATGAATTCTAAATGTGTACTCTAAGAAATAAAAAAAATCAGCAAAGTTATAGAGAAATATATCTAGTACATAATCACTTTATTTTTTTAAAGTTTATTTTTAAAACTTTATAATGTAAGGGATTTTTTTTTAAAAAAAAAGATCTGTAATCACAACATTCTGAAATCAGTACTACTAAAATCTTAAAGCATTTCTTTAAAAAATTTTTTGGAGGATACCAGGGATTGAATTCAAGGGTACTCTACCACTGAGCCACACCCCCAGCCCCATTTTGTATTTTATTTAGAGACAGGGTCTAACTGAGTTACTTAGAGCCTTAATTTTGCTGAGGCTGGCTTTGAACTTGTGATCCTTCTGCCTCAGCCTTCCAAGCTGCTGGGATTATAGACGGGCCCAGCATTTCCTAAAATTTTAATCTTTTGTTACCTCTTTTATTTAAATGGTAAGATATTACAAATAGTTGTGTTTCTTTTTTCTGTTATTTTTATATAACTTTTTAAATTTTAATATTAAATATCAATCATTGTCTACAACATTGAATTCTTCAAAATAATATATTTTGTGAATAGACAGTACTATATTTAACTGAGTTCAATACCCATGTAATTGTGTTTTCTTATTTAAATTTTATTTGAATGTGGATTTTTTCTTTGTAAAGGTTTTTTTTAATTTTAAAAATTTGTTCTAATTAGTTATACATAGCAATAGAATGCACTTATGCATTTTGATAAACCATACATTAATGTAGTATGTTTTCTCATATTTCTGATTGTATACACTGCAGGATCACATCGGTTCAATGCAGTCACATATGTACATGAAGTAACAATGTTTCACTCTAATATCCTTCCTGCTTCCATAACCCTTCCTCTCCCTCCATTCCCCTCTACCTAATCTAAAGTAACTCTATTCTTTCCTAGTGCCTCCCCACCCATTGTGAATTAGCATCTGCATATTAGAGAAAACATTCAGCCATTGGTTCTTTCTTTAGGTTTGGTTTATCTTGCTTAGCATGATATTCTCCAACTCCAACCACTTACCTGCAAATGCCATGATTTCATTCTTTTTAAAGCTGAGTAATATTCTATTATATAGAAATCTTAGGGTTATGGTTTGTTTTGTTTTGTTTTGTTTTGTTTTGTTTTGTTTTGTTTTTGGCAGTACTGGGGATTGAAGCCAGGGTCTTGTGCTTGGGAGGCAAGCACTCTACCAACTGAGCTATATCCTCAGCCCTAGAAATCTTAGTTAAGAGTACTAATGAACACCACCGTAAGTTTTGTGGTAACACAGAATTTCAAATTATTGAGTAAATACTCAGACATTTTTGATGGATTTGATAAAACTGCTTAACATTGTAAGAAACTGTCAAAATATCTTCCAAAGTGGATGTCGCACTTTGCATTTCAAGCAGCAGTGAATGGGAGTGTTGCTGTTCTATACCATGCCAGCATTCATTATTGTCAGTTTGAATTTCAGCCTTTCTAATGAACTTAAAGTGGTATCATATTATCGTTTCAATTTCCAGTTCCCTGATTTTCTAGGAGTAATTTCTCATAGTCTTACTTTCAATCTGTAGATACTATTTAGATCTTTTGCTTAATACTCAATTGGTTTTATTTTTGTATTTTTTGTTGATTTTTTTTTTAGTTTTAAGAGATCTTGTTCTATTTTTGAGTCAAGTATGTTTAAAATATATATTAGCAAATATATTTTCACAATCTCCAGTTTTATTTTTATTCCCTTAACAGTATCTTTTACAGAGAAGAAATGTTTAGTTTTCATGAAGACCCATTTTTCAGTGTTTTAGGTATGAATGGCGATTTTGGTTGTGTAAGTACTCATTGCTAATCCTAGGGTAGTTGGATATTTTGTTTTATTATTTCCACAAGTTTTAGAATACTGAATTTTAAAATTAGCATTTTGAGATGATTTATAACTATGTTACTATATTACAAAAGTAATTTACATAGTTACTTTTATTACTTTGCAAGGTTAAGATTCTTTTAATGTTTGCTTTTTATTTTTTTTTTTAACTTCCAGACATCCAAACAAACTTTTTCTAGAACCACCATTGAAAAGACTATCCATTCCCATTCCGTCTTTGTGCTTTTTAAAATTATTGGTTAATTTGTATGTATTGCTGGACTATCTATTTTGTTCCATTGATCTAATTGTCTATTCTTTTACCAATAACAAGGTTCTTGATTGTAGTAGCTTTATAGTAAATCCTGAAGTCAAATAATGTCACCATTCCAACTTTGTTCTTATACAAATACTGTTGTGTTACTTGTTTTGGGCCTTTGAGCCTTCCCACACAAACTTAAAACTCAGTTTGCCTATATACCAAACTAAAAAGTTGATAAAACAAACAAACAAACAAATAAAATCTAGGACTTTGATTGAAATTACATGAATATAAAGTTTTATTTTAAAATGGCCAGTGTTATACTCATTGTTTATTGTTTATGTTCAATAAGCTTAAATTCTTCTGTGTTTTTACTTTTTCTACCCTGTTGAATTTGAGTTTCCTTAACTATTCCTGCTTAGATTGTGTTTGTCTTGCAGGTCTTTTAGCTGTAACCAAGTTACAATGATGTTACTGTAGAAGTAGACTGAGTAGGAAGGAAAATGTTTTACAATCTTATGATTAAATCTCAGTCTTCCAGTGGTTCTTTGTCACTGGACTTCTCTCTTGTAAATATTTTTCATCATTTTTCACTGCCTTGGTTGAAGCAGGAAGGGCAGAATTTGAGAGCATTTTTTTTTTCTTACTGGTTGAATTAATATTCTGGTTAAATATCTGCCCTACTGATTCAGATTTGTTATGAAGAATGCTTTTGGACTATTTTAAAACAGCTATTTTTCCACATCCTCTGCCAGTAACAGGATGGATTTTATCTTTCTCTTTGCCACAGGAACCTGGTAATGATACTTGGACAGCTTAGCTATTTGGTGCTGGTTGAGTTCAAATGAGAAACTTAAATGTTGAATATTGAATCACACAAATACATTAAATGAACTTCCTAGTATCATAATACTAGACACCTTTTATAAGTTGAAATCTTGTTTGCATTTCACCTATAATTATTTTCAAAATTTCATTTAAATAATCATGTTTTTAAAATTTCTCTGCATAGAATTTTCTATTTTTAAAGCACTCACAGTTTTTTAATCTGTTTATTGTATGGCTTAATGAGTCTCCCAACACATTTTAAATAATCTTGCACAATATAATATTTACCAAGCGACATCAATGTGTTGTATAACATCACCAATTTAAAGATTTACTAAGATAAGCGTCCTACATTTACCCTCAAATCATGGATTTCACATAGCAGAAGCTAGGAGTAGGGAAAATGTATAAGAGCATATAGCAACCTGAACGTAGTTGTCAAAAGCAAGCCAACTGCTAAATTCCTCAAGGACTATAAATCCTCAACCACAAACTCCATAGGACCACTTGTCTGTGAACTCACAACCAGCTCACTTGCATACATAGCAGCCCTCATGATTCCTATAGATTCTATCCCATCCATCTTTCATGACTTGCATGAGTACCTGCATTCAGCATACTTATGTCAACAGAAGTTACAAATACTAGCAGTTGGCTCCACTATCCTAACTGGGGAAAAGGGTATGGCCATGAATAATTGGAGGCACTGTACTGGGGGGAAAAATATGTGGAAGGCTTTCAGTGCCAGGCTTGTATTTACAGGACTGAAAAAAGTTACATGTTTCTAAAACTTGGTTCTTAAGATGCCCTATTCAGAGAAAATATGTGAAACAACTCAAGAGTCTCTGGCTGATCTCAGAGAGAAAGGGCTTTTTCACTCCTGAATCCAAGTCAGTAAAGACTGAAAGGTGAGAGCTTCAATGAATGCAAATACAAAATTGCAAGTCTTCAAGGAACATCAAGACTCAAAAAATTGCGACATCACCACCCAGAGGAAATAAGGAGTCAAGCTGCCCACTAAGATGTGGAATATACAAATTGTCTGAACAATAATTAAATATCATCTTTATGCTCATTGAATTATAAGAGAACATAGAAACACAACAAAAGAAATTCAGGAAACTAACGCCTGAAAAATATAGAAATTAAACAAAGACATAAAAGGCATAAAAGAATCAAATTCTGGAGCTGAAAAATACAAAATCAAAACTTAAATATTCATCAGAGAGCTTCCATAATAGGCTCAATCATGCAGAAGAATCACCAAACTCAAATACAGATCATTTGAAATTATGCTGTCAGAGTGAATAAAGAAAAAATAAAAATAAAAAATGTGAAATCTACGGAACTTAGGAGATACCATCAACCAAACCAGCATATACATTATAAAAGTCTCAGAAAAAACAAAGAAGGAATAAGAGACAAAAGCTTATTTAAACAAATAACTAACAGGAAGCATCCCAGACCATTCCAATATATGAAGTCCAAAGGATTCTAAATAGTTTGAGCCTACAGAGATCTTCATTGAGAAACATTACAATTGAATTGTCAAAAGTCAAAAAACAAACAAACAAAAAAGACTATTTCAAAACAGTAAGGGAAAATGACAACACAAAGAAGGAAAATTCCCATAAAAATATAAGAATATCAGTGGATTTCTCAACAGAAATCCTGCAGGACAGGAAAAAATGGAATGATGTATTCCAAGTGTTTAAAGAAAAAAAAAAAAAAAACACAGAGTGCCAATCAATAATACTATACCCAGAAAAATTGTCTTCCAGAATGGAGAGATAAAGACACAATGAGGATGCTTATACCCTATTGTCTTATAATAAATACTAAATGGGGTAGTTTAAATTGAAACAAAAGGAGGCTAATCAGCATTACAAAAACATATAAAAGCACAAAAGATTAAGATAAGTGACTAATAAAATTCTGACTAACATTGTAATGAGAGGATACAAGAGACATTTAATTCTAGTATAAAATTTTTAAAATTTAAAAAAAAAATTAAATCTGTTTTTCTATTTTTACAGCATTTTGATTCATTGTACACAAATGGGATACAACTTTTCATTTTTATGGTTGTACACGATGTAGATTCACACCATTCCTGTAATCATACATGTACATAGGGTAATGATGTCTGTCTCACTCCACCATCTTTCATACCCCCAACTCCTTCTCCCTCTCATTTCTCTCTACATAATCTAAAATTCCTCCATTCTTCTCCTACCTCCCAACTCCCACCCCATTATGTATCAGCATCCACTTATCAGGGAAAACATTTGGCCTTTGGTTTTTGGGGCTTGGATTATTTCACTTAGCATGGTATTCTCCAATTCTAATTTGTTAATGGAAATGATATTAAAATAAATTGTGATATCAGTAACAAAAAGAAATAAAAATGAAAAGTTTTTTCTATGTTATTGAAGTGAAGTTGATACCAACTTTAAATGAACTGTTTTTGGATGCTTTGTTGAAGAATAATGGTGATGGCAAAGAAAAATGAGCTGTAGATGCATTAAGAGTAAAGAGAAAGCAATTAAACCATATCATTGGAAGAAAATAATTTTGTCAAAAAAAGACAAAAGGAGAAGAAAAATGGAACAAAGAAACTACAAATGAGACTAAAAAATATAAGGAAGCAAATAGTAATTCATATTAGGTATGGGGAGCCAGAATCAGATCAGGTTGAGCCACGACACTGAGACCTGACTCCCAGGAACTGGCAGCCATGGAGGACTGTCCCAGATCCCCCGGGAATTTGTGGCCCTGTGTGGGAGTGGTTCAAAGCCTGGTTCTATGATAGTTTCCCTGAGCAAATGGCTCTCCTAACTCCACCCCATCTTGTTCATCACAGAAGAAGCCCTTCCAGGTCTTGGTCCCCTTTACCTGTGTGAATATTTGTAAAGGAGTGGTGGACTACTCCATGTTGTTAGAGGCCAGATCTGATATAGTCTGATCCATCATGTCCCTCATTTAAAAAAAGTATTGGCTCTTGTGTGTTTATTGATTAGATAAATTTATGGATAATTAATTGATTTATAGCCAACATCATCCTCTGGCAGTTAACCCTTCTCTCACCCATGCTGGACGTAGTGGAAACCCCCACAGTAATAGGTCTTTACCTATTAAAAATTACTTAATAATGGATTGAATTATCCAATCAAAGAGATTCAGTGAGTGAGTGAATTAAAAATAATTCAAGTATATGTTGTATAAAAGAGACCAATTTTATCTTTAAGGATACAAATAAAATGAAGATATAGGAAGATATTCCATGCAAATGGAAAACAGAAACAGTAGAAATTATTACACAGACATTAAACACAATAGTCTTTAAGTCCAAAACAGTCACTAGACAAAAAGAATCATTATAGAATAATAAAGGGGATTATTTAATAAAAGGATATAGCAATGTGGACAAATACACACCCAACACTAAAGCATCTAAATTTATAAAACAAAATCATTGAAAAAATTATGAAAAATAGAATATAATACTGCAGCATAAACAAAAAATTGATCATGTAAACAGAAAATCAAAAATGAAATAGATTTGAGAAATGGTACAGATACAATGTACCTAACAGTCCTATATAGAAGATTCTGTCTTTTATACAGATGACAGGCCACACATCTTCACTAGCACATTTTGACCATTTTTTCAGAATATATCTTATATTGGGCCCCAAAAATGAGTTATAGCAAATTCAAGAAAATTGAACTATTAATTATCTTTTCTAACCATAATGGTATGAAATTAGAAATCAAAAACTTAAGATAACAGAAAAATTCAAAAATACTTTAAGGAAAAACAATCCTGAACAATGAATGGATCCAGAAGAACTCAAAAGGGAAGTAAATAAAAATCACAGGACAAATGAAATATCAAAACTTATCATATGTATATATATATATATATATATATATATATATATATAAATCATAAGGGACACAACTAAAGCTGTTCTAAGAGTTACATTTATAGTGATAAACAACTATAAGACGTGGGAAAATCCATAGCAATAGGAACTTACCCATGAGGGAGGCAAAGGTTAAGGGACAGACATCTCAGTTATGTAACATACACAAGTTCTGGAAATCCATCATATAGCACAGTTCTTGTAGTTAATCACAGTGTATTGTAGACCAAAATGTGCTGAGATATTAGATCTTCCCTGTGTTCTAACAAGTAGAATGAAATAACAATAATATTAACAAAGGGAATGTGAGAAAACTGAGATGTGATGGAGATATTTATGGCCTTGATAATGGAAAAAGTTCTCTGAGTATACACATAATCCTAAACTCACTGGGAGGTGTACATTAACTGTGAACACTGTTCTTATTTTAATTATAACTCAAAAAAGTGGTTAAAATAAGGAAATAAATCTGATTATGATATTTTCCTCATTGATCATTTTTATCATCCTAAAATTGATTACATGCAATTTTATTATCAGTTATTTTCACCATATGTAATGAAAACTTTTACAGAAAAAAAGGGAATTTTATGAATGGAAATAAGATCTAAATGTTATTGTAGTCTTAGTGTGCCAATTGCTCTTCCAATGAATTTGCATAAATTAACATCTTTATTGTCACAACAAATTAATAGTCATACTATAAAGATGGAAAACTGAGGAACAATGTTTACCCAATACATTTTTTATTCAAATTTGATACTTGTTTAGGTAGATACTAAAATCTCAGTCCTTTGAACACAGCTATGTCAATTTAACTATGTTCTAACCAGTGGGATGCAATTATTAGTACAGTGTTCATTTTTTGTGTCACTTGTACAAAAGCAAATTGTTCACTATGATTTTGCTCTTTACAATTCTTTCAGCAGGTTAAAATTCATACTTTCTTGAGTCTGGTTTTGACCATGAAGAACACAACTGTATTATAAATGGATAAGAGAACAAGAAGATCCTGGTCTTGTGGAAGAGTCCTTCCATATGGACACCTCAGTTACCGAATTTTCTGTAACTGAGAAAGAAACATCTTTCTGAGATCACTGTAATCCTTTGTAGGTTTTTATGATATTTTTATTATTCTATTATTTTATTTTATTATTTAAGAAACTTAAATAATATGTTGCTCAGTTTACCTAGGCAGTGTCAATTGTGGAAATGAAGGAGAGAGAGAATATGCCGAGGCCTTAATCAGCATGTATTATTATCTGAAGTGGTGACAAACAAATGATAATATTTCTTGTACTTCTACCACATTTGGACTCTTTCCATATTTACTTTGCATTCATGTGCTGCTTTCTAAACAGATCTTAAAATTAGCTTCAAAGCAAAACTTGGTGTCACAATCATAGGAGATTGGGGAAAAAACATATTTCTTGTAATTTTAGAAATTCCTGAAATACTTCTTTATGGAAATAAATCAATTTCAGAAGAGATTTGTGGTTTTTTCACAATCATAAAATTGTACATCCAAGTAAATTTACATTCCACAGATACAGAACTTAGCAGATGCAAGAAGTGATTCTCTTTAGACTGAAATTATTGCTAAAGATTGGCAATATGAAAAACAATTTCTTGATCAGTTGAGGAGAATAATCCCATTGGAAGAAACAAAACTCTACAAACACATCACAAATGAGTTTGAGAAAAGTTCTTATGTCGAACAGAAAACCAAGATAATGTTTACATACTTTTATGTTCATCTTTTATTATTTTATAAGCTTCTAATTATGACTGAAATTATTTTTATTTGGAATTCTACAAAGATTGATGAATAAAAATATATATCATGGTACAAACAATATTTAATAATTTTATAACAATAAAAATAATTTTTCTTCATCTTTTCTCCAAAGAAATGTTTACTTACCATTATTATTATTAGCTTATTCTGTTTAGACAGTTTAGATCATGGGTCAGTAATATCTTTTAAAGATTCCAATTATTAATATTTCAGGCTGTGCATATCACAGGATCTCTGTAGTGAGTGCTTCCTCCTGCTAATGTACTCTGAAAATATCCATAGAAAATAAAGTGGAAAGAGCTTTGTTCAGCTAAATCTTATTTATAAAAATTAGTGCTAGTTTCTAGGTCATAGTTTGTTGATCATTAATTTAGATCAGTTCAGTCTACTCGAACTTTCTATATTGATGGAAATGTTGTATTAAAGGTAAGTAACATGAAGGATGTGAGACAAATTTGACTACTGAATACTAGAAATATGCTTAATTTACTGAGGAACTACATTTCTAATTTTACTGCAATAACTAAAAAGAAATGTGCATAATTACATATAGTTAATGACTACCCTATGGAAAAATGTAAGTTTAGACATGCACATTAAACTGTAATGAAGAGAACATTTTCTTTCTTTACTAGAACAATTTTTGTTTCCCTGAAATAAAATATATTATCTTTTATTAAACTGGTATATTGCAAATTACTTATGATGATTTTTGAGCTTGTAGATCTAAATATCTATGAACATTTAAAATGCTGTTCATTAGTTATAAATCACTTGTTCCTTTTCCTTTTTCCTAAAATCTAAGAATGTTTATACTGTTTAATTATGTCTTGGTGGACAAAGGATGATTATAAAAAGTATTTTGGTGGAATATGTTTCAAGTGTCCCAACTTCAAGCTTCAACCAAAAAAAAAAAAAAATCCAAATGAAATTAGTTTAAATAACAGCAAATTCTCAGCACCATATAAAAATCAATTAAAAAATAAAAGTGAAGTCATTGTGTCCATATATTAAACAACAGCAAAATTCTAGAATATGGGAATTTTCATATGAATTAATATTGGGTTTAATCTTGTTTTCAAAGTTCCCAAGTTCTTTCCTGATTCCTCAAGTTTCATTTATTGGCATATTCCTTCAAGAAAAACATTTCTCATGGTCTCAAGAGAACTGCTGAAAATACCAGGCATTATATCCAACCTTAAAGTATCAATCTCAAGAATTTTCTTAATATACTTCCCCTTACATACAAATATACTTTGCATGGTCTTACTTATTACCAAGAGGAATTGGACTACTATGAATGAACAAGACTACTTTTAATCTTTTCTTTTTTATTTGTTGTAATTAGTTATACATGAGAGCAGAAAGCATTTTGACACATAATACACAAATGGAGCACAACTTCTCATTCCTCTGGCTGTCAATGATGCAGTCACACCAGTCGAGAAATCATACATGTATACAGGGTAATAATGTCCTTCTCATTCCACTATTCTTCCCACTCCCACACCCCTTTCCTCCCTTCACTCCCCTCTGCCCAATCCAAAGGTCCTCCACTCTACTCTAGTCCAACCACATTATGGATCAGCATCTACCTCCGAGAGCCTTTGTTTTGTGGGGATTGTCTTATTTTGCTTAGCATGATACCCTCTAGCTCCATCCATTTCCCTACAAATGTCATAATTTCATTCTTCTTAAAGGCTGAGTAAAATTCTATTGTGTATATATATCATTTTTTCTTTATCCATTCATCTGTTGAAGGGCATATAGGTTGGTTCATAGTTCAGACATTGTGAATTGAGCTGCTATAAATATTGATGTGGCTGCATCACTGTAGAATTCTGAGTTTAAGACTTTTGGGTATAAACCAAGGAGTGGGAAAATGGGGTTAAATGGTGGTTCCATTCCAAGTTTTCTGAGAACTGCTTTCCAGAGTGTTTGCACCAATTTTCAGTCTCACCAGCAATGTATGAATGTACATTTTCCCCCTGTACATCTTGATCAACCCCTGTTGTTTCTTGTGTTCTTGATAATTGCTGTTCAGATTGGAGTGAGATAAAATGTTAGGGCAGTTTTGATTTTCATTTCTCTAATTGTTAGAGATGTTGAACATTTTTTCATATATTTTTTGATTGATTGTATGTCTTTTTCTGTGCAGTGTCTGTTCTGTTCCTTAGCTCATTTATCAACTGGGTTATTTTGTGTGTGTGTGTTAAATTGTTTGAGTCCTTTATATATCCTGGATATGACACTCTCTCTGAAGTGCATGGGGTAAAGATTTTCTCCCATTCTGCACTCTCTCTCTCTTCACATTATTGATTGTTTCCTCTGCTGAGAAAAGCTTTTTAGTTTGAATCCATCCATCCCATTTATCAATTCTTGATTTTACTTCTTGTGTTTTAAGAGTTTTGTTAAGGAAATCAGGTCCTAAGCCTATATGATGAAGCTTTGGGCCTACTTTTTCTTCTATTAGGTGCAGCGTCTCTGTTCATGTCCCTAAGTTCTGATCCACTTTGAGTTGGTTTTTGTGCAGGGTGAGAAACAGAGATTAATTTCATTTTGCTACACATGGATTTCCTGTTTTCCCAGCACCATTTGTTGAAAAGGCTATTTTTTCTCCAATGTATGTTTTTGGCACTTTTGTCTAGTATGAGATAATCTTATTTATGTGGGTTTGTCTCTCTGCCCTATATTCTGTGCCATTGGTCTGCATGTCTATTTTGGCACCAAAATGTAGACTACTTGTAGTTCTACCCTTAAGTTAGGACTAAATTTCATGTCTCCTTAATTCAATGGAAGCCATGTATCTAAATGAAATTTGATTTTGTTAAGAAAGAAGTGAGGTCAATGATTTTGTTGATGAGCAACCAAAATTTTCTTCACAAAGCTACCTTAAGGAAGCTGAAAAACTTGGAAAAGGAAAAAATAGAAATGGTGCACTATGTAATAAAATTCAGTGTAGAAAGATAGGGAAGAAGTAATGTCAGAATAATAGATTACTTATTTTGACATAATTAGTGACTAGCATTAATTCATTTGATGTAATGTAAGTTGACTTTAATAAATCAGTTGACACCATGTCTCAAAAATCTTACTAAGATATTAATTGAAATTGGCTTGGATATGAGCACTGTCACACGGACTGAAACTGACTAACAGACCATAAACAAAAACTAATGATAAGTGGCAATGTGTTGAGGGGAAGCATATAGTGTTTTCATTTAGAAAAATTAACATCTTTATGAATATCATGAAAATATGATTTTAATCAATGTAAATTATAATTGTTTTTGCAATGAAATTAAAAGTGCAAGTATGTTATTTCAAATAATTCTTACATCATATATTTTTAATACTGCTCACTTTTTGTGTTTGTGTTTAAGAAGCTAATGATGAAATATTGCACACACAAAACTTTTTTGTGTGTTTTCAGAAAATGCCTATACCCGTGAACTTCTTATAAGACAGGTTTAGCAGTATTTATAGTTTTAAAGATATTTCTCTTAAGTGGTTTTCTGCTATAAGTACAAGTGTCAACACCTTTGAATAGAGAGGTTACTTAAATCTGTCTAATGCTCTGTTCTTGAGATTCTTTTCTTAAACTTACTTTTACATTTTTATTGAAATTCTGTTGCTGAATGTTAGGTCTACATGAACTGTGTCTGCATGACCTTCATTTTTCATTTAATTAGTCATAAAAATTCAGTTTGAAAATGTAGGCGAAAGATAATCATTGCTTTCATGATCATTTTAGACAACTGGAGAAACAATTTCTTGGATAAATTTCTAATTTATTTTATTCAATTAACAATTTCTCATAAAGCACTTATTTTTTGCTCAGCACTTTTGTAGGGGCTTCACTGTATCTAGTATATGAATACTCTTAAAAATTATACCAATCTTTTCTAGCTACCTATTTCGGGGTATATACCCAAAGGAAATGAAGTCAGCATGCCAAAAAGAAATCTGCATCATGTTTTTTTTGTTTCTTTTTTTGATTTTTCAAATTAAATCATACTTTATTTTATTTTTTATTTTGTTTTTTTATTTACTTATTGATTCATTGAACACAAATGGAGTACAGCTATTGTTTCAAGGGTTGTACAAAAAGTAGAGTCACACCATCTGTGCTTTCTTGCATGTACACAGGGCAATGATATCTGTCACACACTCTGTTATTGATTTTACTCCCCACCTGCCCCCACACCTCCCTTCCTTCTATGCTAGCTATCTTTCCTCCATTCTTGCCATCCTTCCCCCCCACATTATGCATCATCATTCATTTATCAGAGAGACCATTCGGCTTTTGGATTTTGGGGATTGGCTGATCTCACTTAGCATAACAGTTTCCAACATCATCCATTTACCTACAAATGTCATAATTTTATTCTTCTTTATGGCTGAGTAATATTCCATTGTGTATATATACCACAGTTTCTTTATCCATTCATCTACTGAAGGGCATCTAGGTTGATTCCACAATCTAGCTATTGTGAATTGAGCAGCTATGAACATTGATGTGGCTGCATCACTGAGGCAATCTGATTTTAAGACCTTTGGGTATAAGCCAAGGAGTGGGATAGCAGGGTCAAATGGTGGATCCATTCCAAGTTTTCTAAGGAATCTCCACA